>OX103973.1:23774047-23818451 GCA_944470395.2 Schistosoma turkestanicum
AGATAGATATATTTAACGAGCTGAAATATAATTTGTCATTGTGTTTAACAAATAATAAATGAATATATACGTAAATGGAATATTTTGAAAAATCTACCATGGGGTGAATTCTTAACGCTTCGAAAAACAAAGCTACATAGTGGTATTTTCCAATTAGAATTATGGAGATTAGTGTTTTTTTAAACATTTGAAATCATCAGTCAATCATTATTAGACCACCATTAGAAACCTGGAAGCACCGAAACACGGGCGTTTCGTCCTGGTATGGGACACATCAGTAGTGCGCACCCACGACTCCCGCACCTCGCAGGATTTGAACCCGCGACCGTCGGTCTTGCGCTTCAACACTTAACTTTCGGACAACTGAGCTGGCATCCAACGGTGTTAATGTCTTACTCTGATTGACCTCACCCATTTGTCTTTTGTAGATACTGCCTACACCCGACAGGGTTGAACTCCATTGATCACGTCTTCTCAAATAGAACTCCGAGAATTTCCTCACGAGGCTAGTCACTAGTGAGCCCCTTTAACGATATTTTCGATTAGAGTTATGGAGATTACTATTTTTGCATATTCGAAATCATCTATAAACTCGTTTACTATTTGCTTTCGTCGTATATAAGTTTGATCTATTCTACTGCGGACTGAAATTCGTTATAAATTCATGTTACGGTTGTTTATAGGATCCATGTGTCTAGCTTTTTTATTGTCTGACTTATGCTTCATTCTAATATCGATATTTCAGTGATATTATCCATAAAAGACACGTTTTAAAAAAGTATCGTTATTTATATTTCTGTAGTAAAACTTCACTTCCTCGAGAAACCATCAGATCTACTAGTCATAAGCTAACACAGTTTATTCGTTTTTTAATAGGTAGGCAGATATAGAATAGAGACGTGGGGTATCATGAAGGAAAAAACATCATCAAAATTCCGTTTTATCAACCAATCTAACAATTTGATGCTGTATTATAAACCACTTGTTTTAATGATATTTTGACTGGAAAAACACACTGTGTTTGATTTTTCTCAAAATTCCGTTAATCATATTAACATTTCAGTTAAAGTTTATCATACCGTTTGTTGTTTCAAACCCTTTTAGCATATCTATATCTCAGTAAATAGAAAATTTTACATTACATTCTGATTTCCTGACAAAAGTAGTATAAAGTTTACGCACTTCATGCAATGCCTGGAAAAGAAATACACTTTTCTATATTTGAATAGTGTAATGCAAAGAAGATAATCAGTACTATGTGATACATATCGAATAATCTGATCACACATATACGTGTTAGGAACATCTATACGACAAATGGAGTGTATAGTTAAGTAAGAAGAAACGAGGTGAAGCTCACCATATCTTGGCTAATAGAATAACACAATTTTACCCACATAGGTTTATTTTTCATATTCATTAATGTTCTCAACAAGTAGATGTGTGATCAGATTGTTCGAAATTATATTACGCTAATCAATCACATAGTTTTCATAATCTTCGTCTGCTTATTATGCTATCCAAAATTTATCAAAAGGAATAAATTGCTTTAGAAAATTTCTATCTATCAGTGGTGGACTGAGTCATGTTGGTTGGGATCCGCGAGACGAAAGTCACCAATGGTTAGAGACCTTGAACGACATGGCTCAGAATCGTTCGCGATGGCGCAAGTGCATCCACTCTTTGTGTGCTTTTTAATTCTAACCTTCTGAATTCCTCATAATCTTTATCTTTCTCTTTCTAAATTAATCTCACTGAATTATACTTTCCGAATCATTATCTTTGGTTCGTAATCTTCTCCATTACTGCTAATACTTCTATTATCGCTATCACTCTTGAATTTGAACTGACAGCTACGTCTCTGTGCTGACGTTGGTATGGCAACATGGACTGATGTACTTACGTACGAAGTTCTGTGTTGTATCTGTCTGCCTGTCTGCCTATCTATCAATGGAACACTATAGTCAATGTTAACTGGCAAACAAACATTTAAAACTGATTTGTTTTAATTACAAAAGGTTTAAAATTTTAAAATTGTCGCATTACAATTTTCATGAAAAAGATTCATCGCATTTCTTAACTGTACAAAAAACAACAAATATAACTGAGTTATCTTTTTTTTAAGTTATAAATTCTTGAGTTTTATGTTTAGATTGAGAATCAGTAGATAACTTTTTTGATTGGTATGCTCAAATGGGTTGTATTGATCCAAGGTCATTCCGAGTTTTTATCGGTCACGTGTATTTCCCCAAGTTTCAGTTATTCTTATTGTTTATTTTCTTTTCATGCATAATTTATGTGAAGTTATTCAGTACTAATTTTAAACTTTTGAAAAGTTAGCGAACATAAATATTGATGACAAAAACGAAAAACTATTCCAAGGAACAGCAAGTCTTTTAAAACAAAACTAAGATTACTTAACCATATATATATATCATGAAAGGTTATTTCATACAATGTAACTTACTTCAGCCAAATAAATGGCTCCTTCATCTCCTAACTGATTACCAGATATATCAAGACTGATTAGCTTTTTATTAACAAATTGCATTGTTCCTAATCGTAGACTAATTAATTTTGCTTCCATTGGTCCAATTTCACAATATCTCAATCGTAATTTTGTTATACTAAATTGAACAAAATTGAACACAGAACATTGAATGAACGCAGTTTTTTTTTTGAAAAGTTAGGAGAAGTTAACTTGTTCATATTAGAGCATGAAATAATATCAAATCGACTTAAAGATGGATGGATAGTTGTTTTGACTTTGTATAAAACAATCAAACTGAAATGATTACTCACTACATTATCAGTTCAATGTTCTAGATGAATTTGTTTTAACTTCAACTGGTTAGTACACATCTTGCTGGTGAAAAAATTGAGGAAAATCTATGCTTGTTTCTTACTTATTCATTGGATAACATAGTGGTTTAGATTTATAGAAAGTGTAATAAAGTGTAGAAAGTGATTCACTAAGTAGTAGTAGTAGCTTGACAAAACTCTGAATGGAAATGATTTTAGTCAGTCATAATCATTTCAGAGGAATGATAAAATTTTGTATTGGCCTAATGTATCATACCACAATAACACGGTGAGATTAAATTATTAAGACAGCTAGAAAAATGAAAAATCAGAATAGTAGATGTATAAGTGATATCAAGAAAATGATTAAAACAGGTAGAATGGAAAGGTGTGTGTGAAGAAATTCTGGAACTACAGATTGAAAGGAAAATACAGAATGAGTGCATTTGAACCAAAACATCGGCCAAAACATAGGCCACACTTATTTACTTTTTAGTTTGGCTACCTTTCCAACTTTATTCCAACATGCTCCTATACCAGTTAATATTCCCTATTAAGGTAGGCTGTGGTAAAGTAACAGATATCTTAACCATCTTGCCACCTGTCATTTTCGCGTAATACCCAGTGTTGCCAGCTTAGTCGTTCCAAGAAAGCAAGTAATGGTCAAAACCCTTCTACTTATACAGATCTTTTACTTCGAAAAAGCTATTTAACTTACTGATCAGATTACCTATTGATCCTGACTTCTCCTTGTTGGCTTTTAGGAACGAACTCGATCAACGTCTACAAGCATAAGTGTACCCAAATGGACTGATTCGATATAACCCCTAGGTGTACACTGGGTGTGTTTTGGGGTTGTTGCTAGCAGTGGAATCTGAGATGTTTGTTATTTGCAATTCGGAAATTTAAACATTTAGAAATCTTATCGTACTCATTGATAAAAATAAGAGGCAATCTGGATACAGAAATTAAATAAATAACGTGATTTGGTTTCAAATAATAGGTATTAGGTTCAAGTCTTGCTGTGGACATTAACAATGAGATGTAGGTATATAGAAATGATGAGCACTGAAAAGTGTAAAACAGGAGTCTGCTTTACCACTTCTAGTTATAATCCAGAGATACAATCAGTCTCAATCAGAACAACAATCAAAGCAACTTACATTACACCAGAAAAATTAGTTAGGCATAATTTTATCGTAAAATTTATCGAATAAAATATTTACGGAAATAAATGTAAAGGCACAAACTGTTTGGACGTGAATATTCACCTATAACCTTTTTTAAAGTTTATCAATGAATCTTGTTAGTCTTCTCTCAATTGTAAAAGATGACCGTTTAAATCTGTATAATTATAATTTTGAGTTGGTGGAGAAAATTTTTGTATCTCATATGGATGATTGTGATGGAGTTTCGTTTTATGAACTGGATGTTTTAGTTGTGGAGCTTTCATTGTTCTTCTACTGAACAACATCATTGTTAGCACAAACTTCAGGTAGATGTGAAGTATTCGACTTTCTCCACGTATGAGACTTGTAGTTTGTTTTGTTACCTCTGGTCCTGATTAGTTGTTATTGACCTGTCATCAATCAAAATAAGGGTGCAAACAGTGACAGGTTTAAGGTCAATAACAATCAATCAAGATCGAGGTTAACCGATCAAGCTACGAGTCTGTTATGCTCATCAGTTGATATGCAGGAAACTATTACGAGTTCACCTTACTCCGTAAACGAGAGTGAAGACGAATGATCCAGTGACACGATAGGCTACTATAAACCCAGCGTCCCAAGGCCACACCAAGTGAAGGAAGAAGTTTTGATACGGTGTAGAAAGTGTATTCTACAAGCACCCAGAAAATACGAGGTCGACAAGCAAACAAATTGGGCTTATTTATATAGGATGGAAATGTCCTTAGGAGAGCCACAAAAATAGCGTACAAAAATAATACATCAATCAATAACAGTGAAGGATTTTCCAGGTGGGAAATGTCATCTCAAGGTCAGCTGATCAACCTATGCACTGAAACATAAAATCCAAAATTCGGACCTTTATCGATTGAGTTCTGAGGATATAACATCCCCAAAAGAGTCGTACATGGAGAAAGTCGAATTTTTCACTTCTATCTGAAGTTTGTGATAATTATGTTGTTCAGCAGAACCATGAAAGCTCTACAACCAAAACATCCAGGCTCAGAGAACAAAACTCCATCATAATTATAATTTAATTAATACTCTTTCAAATTATTATATTCCTAATGATTTAATAAATAATTAAATGTCTAACGTATAGCATCAATCAATGTTCACTACGATTGAACATTTAATTAACTAGAACAATCATAAAGTATCATTGTTGGTTAGTTTTTGGGATGAAACATCCAACGAAAAGATTTTTTTTTAAGATGAACTTTTCCACATTTTACAATTTTTCATTTGATTAAATGCTTTTTCAGTTCTCATATCCTTCATTGTGAAATTGTCAAGTTTCTTTAGATCTAATTTAGATAAAATGAATATGAATTCATTTTATGTACATTTATCATTTATTCTTAGAGTTTAAGTACAATGGAAAGTGTAATTTTCTTTTTTTTCTACTTTTTTTATAATTTAAGGTCAAATAAGTCAGAACGTAAATCACACTACGCACTTATTGGATTCATCAATTAATTGAGCATATGAACCAATTTCTAATGCTTCATTTGCATCGATTGTCAGCGACCTAAAAAGAGAAAGTAAAATCAAGATCAAGAGAAGTGAAAATAATAATCAATTTGTTTATGGGGAATAATTCATGAAAGAATACCTTCAGAAAAACAATATATAACTCAATTCATTTACAAAGTGTAATCATCAGTCAACCAATCATTGATAGACCACCATCGGAAACCTGGAGGTACTGAAAGACGGCCATTTCGTCCTGTTATAGGACTCATCATCAGCAATTCGCATCCATTACTCCTGTTACTCGCAGGATTCAAACCCAGGACCTACATTTATTTGCGCATAAACGCCTAACCTCTGGACGACTGAGCAGCCATCCAACGGTGTTAAGGTCTAAGTGTGATCAATTTAAGGATTTTGCATGAACTCGCTTGTTGTCTTCAGAAGTTATTGCTTACACCTGATAGGGTTGAACTTCGCTAGTCTCGTCTTCTCACTAGAACTCCAACGACTTCTTCACGAAGCTAGTCACTAGTGAGCACAGTTCACGATATTTTCAATTAGAGTTATGGAGATTAGTGTTCTTACACCAAAAATAAATGGGTGAGGTTGCGCAAAATCCTTAGATTGATCAGAGTTAGACATTAACACTGTTGGATGGCGGCTCAGTGGTCCAGAGGTTAAGTGTTTGCGCGCGCAAGACTAAAGGTTCTGGTTTCGATTTCTGCAGGTTGCATGAGTCGTGGATGCGCAGTGCTGATGAGTCCCATGACAGGACGAAATGGCCGTGTTTCAGTGCTTCAAGGTTTCTAAAGGTGGTCTAACAATGACTGATTGGTGATTTTCAAGTGTAAAAACACTGATCTTCATAACTCTAAATGTAAGTTCATTTATCCACTTTTTGTAATAAAGCATATATAAATACAGCATAAAATTTATCAGACAGACATTATTTTCTGAAATGAAACATTCTTTCAATAATTATACAAAAATTTGTTACTTTTCACTCAAAGTTCAATAATACTGTCTGTCAGACAGAATAGATGGAGAAAATGAGATATAAATTTTGAGTGGATCTTGTCGAATAAATGGAATAATAGTTTTGATGAAGTTTTCTTTATCCAGTTCTAACTATAATCTATCATCGGATTTATTTATTAATGTTTACAAATTATTTTATGTTTTATAAATTACAGATAATTGACTATAAATCTATTATTCTGTTTTATATCGAGGATTTTCAAAATATTATGTAGTCGGGATGCGATTCTCCCTGTCGAAATGCAAAAATGTTGCTTCAGTATTGGCTTGTATCGGCACCTGAATAAGTGATAGGAAGTAAATCAGCTGAACGTGTTGATCACTCCAATTATCTTAGGAGTCTCATCATTGCTTTGCGGTCTGGTGTGTGACGAAATCTCAGCTCGGATACAACCAACCTACGTCATTTATGGAGTAGGCGAGATATTCATTTTCTGACTACAAGACGAGTTTACTGTAGTTCGCTCCGTCCTACTTTATGGCTGTGAAACATGACCAGCGAGGGTAGAAGATATTCGTAAGTTTTCGATCATAGGTGTCTCCGAAGTATCGCTCGTGTATCATGGGACAATCGAGTAAGCAAAGCTGTCGTTAGGAAACGGGTTCTAGGTAAGGATGGTAGGTCAATAGATGAAGTATTGAAACTGCTTCAGTTGAGATGGTTGGGACATGTGTTACGTATGCTTAAACGCCGACTGCCTCGTCGAGTAATACGTTGGAAGAAAGATAGGGGTGGCCAAATCAAAACATGGAGGAAATCTATCAAGTCAATGACAAGTGGACTGAATCGTGTTGGTAGGTGTTGACTACCTGGTTGGGGCCCGCGAGATGATGGTAATCGATGGTTAGAGAATGACATGGCTCAAAAATGTTTGCAATGGAGCAGGTGCATGCATTCTTTGTGCTCGCTTAAATGTTAATCTTCCAAATTCCTAATATCTTTATCTGTTTCTTTTTAAGTTGATTTCACTAGATTTTACTTCTTGAAAAATATCTTCGAACCCTAAACTCTCCGATTACTTCTAATACCTTTACTACCTCTACTACTATGGGATTTGAATTGACAAATACATCTTTGTACTGATGTGGTATGGCAACATGAACTGATGTACGTACATACGAAGTTCTATGTTGCTGTTGATTGATTGATTGACTGATGTAGTCTTATATTATGCTTAGAGAAGCAATTGAGTAAAAAATACACTTTTGATTATTTATTGAATGGAATGTGATATTTCGCCTAAAAAAATGTCGATTTCGATAACTCAAATTATTCTGTTCTGTTAGAGATCCTGAATGACATGGCTCAAAACCGTTTGCAATGGCGCAGGTGCATTTATTCATTGTGTTCTCTCAAATCCTAATCTTCTGGATTCTTCAACCCTCCTAGTTTTGAGTTTCTATACTTTTCTCACTAAATCATACGTACGAAGTTCTACGTTAAAATCTGACTGACTGACTGTTCTATTTGCAAAACATCGCTCCTTATCTTGTGTTAGTCTGAAAAGTAGACACTGAACCTAAAGTAATAAAATGAATAATGTCCAATATAAAGTTTTAGATGAGTAAAATGTTGATCATGTGAGTCCAAAAAGATCTTGGCTACAGACCCACTAGAGTTACTGTCGTTAGACAAAGCCAACACCTGCTTTTAACCCCGAGAACAACAACAAACATAAGTAGATAGAATGTCTGAATAATGTGAAAGATAATTTATGTAGAGTGAAGTTTAGTCAAATTAACACGGACAGATTTATACCTACGAAATATTATTAGTCTTCACTAAATGTAATTATCTGTCATACTATCATAGTAATAATAATTCAGTATTCATTGAAATTAACTAAGAAGGAATACTAACTCACTTAATAGTACTGTTAGTAGATAAAAATGAAGCCAGTTGAGTTATTTGTTCAGCTGAGAATCCAACTCTCCAAAATCTTTGAAATGCCAAAAAGATAATAAGAACATGAAAACATTATTGTTTTACAATGATCCCCAAACATATCTTTCGGTAACTATAAGTATGATTAGATGGTAAACTAAGAAAACTAGGACGAAATATAAACAAACAGCATTGTTTTCAATTCAATTTCCATCAAGCTTTGTCCTAATGCACAGTAATATTTGTATGCATGCGTAAATGCAAATATCAAATCAGTAGTGGCAGTTTTTGTGAATATCTGACGAGATTAACTTATTTTGGTAAATTATTTAAGTTACTTGCAAGTAGTTTAAATCGAATCTTAAAAGTTTTCAGCTAAAAAATTATTTATTGTGATTTGTGTAGTAGCAAATTTTTGAAAAATAGTAATTAAGTAATAGAACCTGTAAAGAAGTTTTGGCACTTGTAATATATCACTTTGTAACAGTCTCGTTAAGGGAGAATATAGTAATATCTTTAGAACCATATACGGTTAGCTAGATTATTTAAAGATAGGTGTTGACTAGCTGAAAATAATAATGTGAAGGAAAGGAATTGTCTTTCTTCTTATTAAGTTGTAGAAATAATTCACGAATCGATTTTAAATTTCCAGTATTCCATAGAATTCTAGTGCATGATTATATGAATAACGTTTATATGACTTTATGCTTTACACCTCCTTACTAACTCAGCTAGAACTTCACTTTCCAACACGATAAGCCTGAAACAAATAAACTGAAAGATTGACGGGACACTAAATAAGCTAAGGTGACCATAATTCATAGACTGATAACTGCGTAAGAAGATCGACGAGAATATAATCCCCTGATGAAAAAAAATTGAGAGGTTTACTAATAAATCAGAGAGACGTCAGTTTATTTTCAGTAAACATGTAGACAAACACGGGAACTTAGTTTCCACCATGTTTCGTCGTGGTAAATTTTGAACGAAGCTAATTATTATCGTTGTGTGTCAAGTAGATTTACCAGATGAAAGGACTCTCCGTTGCTGTAAAGGCTTACGGTAGTTCACTTTTATTGGGATTGTTCTGTAATGATCTAGAATAAATTATAGTGAATTTCCATGAAAGTTTTGTAAAAGCAGTTACATTAACGTATCATAATCGTTCAAAGCTCATTTTTGCTGACTTTATGTAGTAAGTCTACCAAGAAATCTGTTACAGTCCTCCAGAAATCTTATTCTAAAATCTTTGATTTTATTTCACTACTATATGTCTATCAAAACTACTTGCGATTGTTTATAATGAGTCACAAAAACTGGTAAGCGTTGAAGATCTGCAGAAAATTGTACAAATCGACAAATGAGTGTTGGTTGAAGTATTCTCATCAATGCATTTGAAACTGCCAGTATAATCTATTTAGGCCTACCCTTGAGTTGTTTAAGGAGTAACGGATGATATAAGTTTTAAACTGCGAATAAACATCAGTTCTATTTATGCTGTAGTCAGTTCTGGAACACGATATCTAAAATTACTCCGTTTATTGAACGTCAAATAAAATATTAGTACATGTAGCTTAGAATGAACACTACAAGTTTGATTGAATAGTCATCAAAATCAGATATGGAAAAAAGTTTTGAATGCTAATATGAACTGTCTTTGTTATTTAAAACATTTTAACTGAAAATCTTAATAAAAAACTGAAAATTGATAAGTCAGCGCAATTTAAAATAAATATTACTTTTGCTCACTCAGATCATCAATAAATCATTGTTAGACCACCTGGAAGTACTGGACGGTTGTTTCGTCCTGGTATATAACTGACTCATCAGTAGTGAGCACCCACGACTCCCTCTACTCACACGATTTGCACCCACGACCTTTGGTTTCATGTGAAAACGCTTTACCTCTGAACAACTGAGCCAGAATTCAACGATGTAACTGTCTAACTGATCAATCCAAGGAGTTCGCACAACTTCATCCATTGTCCTTAGGTGTGAACTCCACTGGTCACGTCCTCTCATTAGAATTCTGAGAATTTCCTTGCAAAGCTAGTCACCAGTTTGCGAACGTTTTTACTTTGCATCATAGTATTTTCTATGAAAGATAAATGGGTGAGGTCGCGCAAAATCTCTAGAGTGATCAGAGTTAGATGGTAACAGCGTTGGATGCCGGTTCAATTTTCCAGAGGTTAAGGGTTCGCACGTGAAACAGGAGGTCCTGGGTTCAAATCCTGCGAGGTGCTGGAGTCGTGGATGCGCACTGATGATGAGTTCCTATATCAGGACGAAACAACCATCCAGTAATTCCAGGTTTCTTATTGTGGTCTAATATTCATTGATTGATGATTTCAATATATAAAGAAGCAATTCTTTTCAATCAACGTTTCGTTAATTTTGTTAGAAATTTTAGTAGTCACTTCGATCTAATGGAACAGCTACTGAATGTTACTGTTGATGTAAATACTATAAAGAAACTAACGTTGTATCTATTTTTGCCTTCGGCTTCTTATTTCCACCTAACCTTGCTACTTGGAATATAATCTTTTCCTGTTCTGCCGTGTTCTTGATTCTTTGGAACTTGTCCAATGTGTTGTGGTCAGAGAATACTAAGCGATAGGAATTACCTGGAAATTATTCAAGCAAGCGATACAACAGTGGTGTGAAAGTTCAAACTGATACATATATATACGCTATGTTGTGATTAACTGACTAACTGAATATAAGAATGAAGTTTCTGAATTTTTTTTTAATAGAAATTGTAGAATAAATATGAATGAGAAGCATCAGTTTATACATCAGATCATATCTCAATTACAAAAAATCTAAACATGATCAAATAAATATTAATAAGCACAAATCATTTCACTTACACTAATTTTGAAAGTTTATTCATAACAGCAAAACAATTGATCAATACATCCAGTTGACTATTACTTATTTTCCAACCTAGATTTCATTATTTCATTTTCTCAAAGTTTACCTTTTATTGAAACTTCGTAAACTGTTTCCGGTTTATCTGGATTCTCTTGCTGAACAATAATTTTCGGTTGAAAATATTCTAATGTTTTACATAATTTAAATGTTGTCGGATTAAAACCTAATGGTGATTGTAAATTGTCTAAATTGCAGCAGGGAAAGAAGAGAAATAGAACAAAACAAGAAGTTAATTTGCATTACGAGGTTGTGAAGATTGTTAAGTTACACAGTTTTTTGAAACCGTGAATCAATCAATGATTGTTAGACCACCATTAGAAACCTGGAAGCACTGGACAGTGGCCGTTTCGTCCCGGTATGGGGCTCACCAGTGGCAGTGCGCATTCAAGACTCCTGCACCCCACAGGATTCGAACCCAGGACTTTCAGTATTGTGCGCGAACGCCTCCAGGTTTCTAATGATGGTCTAACATTGATTGATTCATGGTTTCAAAAAAGAAGTTAATTGTTGAACTTGATTTTGGCTTTGAAAATAATACTTGGAAGTATGTCGCACATTTGTAATTCTACCGGTGCGGACCACAAATAAGCATACTACAACGCCGTATAGTTTTTTTCGGCTTTCATACATTTCTTTGTTCAGAAGGATGTCGTTTTCTCATTAGGATGTATTTTCAGGCATTGAAACATTGAAATTCTACGAACAAATGTAAGAATGTAGTAGAACTTTTAACCCCTAAAAACAGTCGTATCTTAAAACTTTGGAAGCCGTCTTTTAACATGATATGATGTTAGCTAGTGATTCAGTGAAAACTTGAAGTCATTGGTTAGCCAGTTTACTCTACATCAGGAATCTTTATCAATGGCCACTAAAAGATGTCTTGTAGCCACTATTTGTATATTGTGAAACATGAGTATAATCAATACTTGGATGATGAAGTTGTGAATTTTGTTTTGCTGAGGAGATTGAGATACGCGTTACTTATGTCTAGACACCAATTATGTTGACCCTCAATTAACAGTAGACTGGAAGTAGACTATTAGCAGACAAAATAAGATATTAAATACGTCTATGAAGTCCTTAGCTGTTGAACTAAGCATTATTAGTTGATAGAGGCTACCCGATTAAGGTTCTTGTGGAGTGATAAGTAGAGGTTGGGTGACGTGACTCAAAATCTTTTATAGTGACCTAGATAAGTCAACTTTCTATAATATGCTCATTTATTTCAGGCCCTTTGTTTGATTATGAGTGAATGACTATATCCATAACCTCATACAGGATATAATCAAGGCATTTTACGTTTCTCCAAGTATACAATACACTCTATTGCCCAGTCGAAGTGCAGTGATCTGTGCTTTAGCTTCAGTCACCATGTAGAACATTCCATCAAATGACACTGTTAAGTCATTACTTCACTGAAAGAGATTTGTATGTCATGGTTTGTAACCAGAATATCCTAGTCAAAGAAGATAATTGATTAGAGTACGCTTCAGTAATAAGATTTTATGGTTTTATGGCAGCATGCGTTACATTTTATCTGCCAAAATAACCACCATATACTTGAATTAAGGTCGTTGGCCCTGTATACTTAGTTCTGACCAGTCTTTGATTCTCTTTCATATATAGTTTGAAAACAGCCTGACTCGACAAGGAGACAAGAATAAATCCTACTTTGTGCAGAGTTTACCTACTCGATTTCCTCTATAAAAAGTTCGTCATGTAAATATTTGGCAGGAAATCTTAATTATAAAAAGCATCACCCTTATTTCACTCGACGCCATTTTGCTGTTATAAACCTGTGGAAAATGCCTGAGAAATGTTTCCTTCATAACTGTGAATTTTCGTGCTTGATAACGTTTTTTCTAATCTTATTAAGTGACAAAAATCATTACATGCAGATTATTTCCATTGGCCAAACATTATCAGCAACGACCTACTGCAGGAGAGAACAAACCAGATTTCAGTGGAGGAGGATATCAGGAAGAAGCGTTGGAAGTCGATCAAACATATATTGAGTAAAGCATTCAACCGCGTCTCAAAACAAGCTCTTACATGGAACCCTCGATGTCAAAGTAAAAAAGGAAGGCCAAGGAACACATTACGTCGAGAAATAGAGAAAAATATGAGAGGAATGAACAAAAATTGGACAGAACTGGAAAGGGAAGCCCAGAACAGAGTAGGTTGGAGAATGCTGGCAGGCGGCCTATGTTCTATTTAGGGTAACAGGCGTCAGTAAATAAGTAAGTTGGTAATTATTTGAAAATAGTGGCAGAATTCTCTAAAAAACTTTAGTATGTCAGTGCTATTATGTGTTTCATCAAGTTTAAAATGTACTTGATCAGGGATGTTGAGTAGTCGACTGTTCACAACTATTTAATGGTCACTGCAATATTTCCTCTAAAGATGAGGCGATATTTCGCTCAGTAGATATTTACGGAATGAAAAATGACAAACTATGACTAGTACTGAGTCCCTTGAACTCCATCTGTAATAAATGTGGCGATTCGGCTAACTGCTATGTACGTGAGGTGCTCAACTATTTCGGTTGGTTACAAACACATTATTATTTTTCCTGTAGACAATTTGCGTTGTGTATCTGACTTTCATGACTTACTGACGAATATAGTAGGGCACAGCAATTCTCAGGATGAAAATACTGTGCCACTTCATAAATAAAATCCTAAATGGTGAATTACTGTTTCTCATTTTGAAACGGCCAGATTACTTGTAGGATTCTGTTAACTTGGATGCTTCAGAAACGCTATCTCGATACAGGTGGGTGGAATATACCACATTTAGGCTGTTACAAACTCTCGTTTCTCTAATTGTCGAGAAAGTATGCTATCCCAACAAACTTTCATAGGTAAGTTAAACCAAAGTAGTCATTGCAATCAGTTATAGCTTCAATTCTCGATAAAAATGCCATCTAAGATGAGTAAGTTTATTCTGAAATTGATTTAAGTCAAATAGATTGTCATACATGACAATATTGTCAGATGCAGTTGCTAAATTGTCGACCATTATGAAACAAATAGTTGGATCAACCGTTTAAAATATTTGGGACGGATTAGCTAGCCAGCAATTCCCTTAGTCTACTGAAGCGGTATCGCAAGCCTTAAATGTGTACCATCGACAAAGAGATAAAGGCTAAATTTGTAGGAATGTCGATCTTGGAGCTCCTATAATATTTAAGTGGTAATGGTTGTGGGCTGATCAATAGTCTACCAAGAAAATCTATCACGTCTGTTGTATTACATATTATGAAACTAGAATCGGCAGTCAACGACACCTCAATGGATAGAGACACAAAGCTTAGTCTTATAAGATTTAGATTCTAAAACAACACAGGAAGTGATTTTTCATTTTAGTTTTGATTATTCAAAAGATTCTCCATCATCCTAATTTTATCGTTGAGTAAAGGTGGAAAAGATCTTGCGAGGGTCTGTGAATTCGCTGTTCAGTAGTTCTTCCACGATAAGAGATTTTTTATCATCGAAGTAGAAATAATACGAGTTGTGATTTTTACTATGAACCATTTCCTTCTTTCATTTAGATGGTGGTACTTGCTCTTTGTAAAATAAAAATAAGTCCTGCCGCGTTTTATTACAAACTTTGTAATAAGCATTTAATAAAAGCGCCCATAACTGCCCATTCGTGTTTTATAAATGTTTTTTGAAACTACATGAAGCCTTTAAACCACAACGAGCACGCTGAAACTAACTAGATGGAGCAGGTAAACACTGGAATGCAGTAGCATTTGGTCGGAGCTGATTTTTCTTAATATGTGTAAGTAAATCTCACATACACTTCTTCAGACTCAGGTTAACGACTCACTGTTCATTCTCAATAATTGTCACTGATAACTATTTATGTAAAAGTTGTTCATGTATTGTCTTCAAATAAACCACCATTTTGATTCTTAATGACTTCGCAGATAATTTTGCTAACCTGGAGAATTATGGAGAAGCTTACTAAATATACTACGTAGTAGTTCGTTGCGTCTTCAAAAAAGTGACTACTTTACATGTTACGGTTGCAGATCAGTTTACAACTAGGTGTTGGTTCTGATGGAAAGTAAGTATCTAGTAAAAGGTAAGAGTTAGTTTTGAGACATTCCTCATCAATGGAGAGATACCGGAGAAAAGTCGCACATTTTTTATCCTGGTGACAATGTGCTGCATTGTCTCCCTAATTTATCGAAGGATTTTCCAAAACATCTAAGCCAAAGTTCTCTTTTGTTTTTCATTTTTGGTACCGTCCGTCAATTTTATTTATTTCGCCGCTGGCTATGGAAAGGTTTAATGCATGTTAGAAATATATTCGCCGCAGGAATACCCAACAACTATTCTGTGAGGGCATAAATAGGAACCCATAGGATATAATCATGGTAATAGTTGTCGTATATAATAACTACAATAACGAGGAAGTTATTGTAACAAAACTTATTCCCAGTATTAGGTAACCGAATATCATTTTATAAAAATTAGGGGTTCAGATATGAAACAAACCTTCAGAATATTTAGTATCTGGTGACTGTTGAGACTGCGGACTTTTCTTATCTTCTTTCGAGCGCTTCGATGAAGGTAAAGACGATACCTACATAAAACGATGTTTAAATTGTCAAACTTATGAACACAATACCCTTGTACTTGTTGCTTTGGAGTGTTTCGTGGATACAAATGGATAATGGGTGACACAATTTTGTATACATAGTCCGGGAAAATCATTTTCCAAAATACCCGACACGACATAATTAGCTGGTAAAATGTAGAACACAGTTTATCACTTCCTACTGGGATCTGGATTAATAAGGGAGTCTCCAACTTTTGGAGATTTTTCTTTTGCAGATTTCTTCCCCATCAGCTTACATATTTGAAAAGTCGTTTATAGTAACACTCAAGGTCAGTCTTCATTCAGACAATTCAAAGCTATGCGAATTGGAAAATAGGATTGCACAATTTTATGTATAAGAAAGTATTCTGGAGTCCTGAAGTATGCTTTTCTACTTATCTTTTTGTGTTTCCCATCGAACCTTATGCGGCACAATGACGATTGAGAAAGGAAACTAAGCTATGTGAGAGAGGAGTAACCCATACAGTTCTATCTATTGATAATCCAATAGATATGCTTGCTCGTTGGGCGTTCTATCAGGAGAGTTCGAATAGAATCTGGTTTTTATCACTTCGGTGGGTTGTCACTCTGAGATTCTCCTACTGATAGCTATGGTTACTCTCAAGCACTACCATTTTTCTCTATTTGTGGGTGAGAACATGTTTCCTGCTTGACGATATCAAGCCCAGGCCTTTGAATTACTTACGTATTTTTAGAACTACTTTACTGCTGGTCTTATATGTTTCAGGAATTTATCCTCCAAACTTTGAACTTTGTTAGCCAGAAGATGAAGACTGTTCGAACTATCAGATATGTATGTGTTTTTGAAAGCATTTTAGGTTAAGGAGACATAAAATTTTGTATGTGCCTACCGAGCATAGAAACTAAATGTATTAGTAGAAGTACTCAAGAAGTAGGATCTAGAGTAGTTGTTTTCACCACTTACTTGAATGAAGTAAAATAGAATTTTGTACGAGCACTTACGTGTTGTGTCGTTAGGTGGATCACCGTTTAAGAGTTATTTGGTATTAAAAATTATGGATTCAAGTGGTGTGAAGAAGATCATCATCATTTCTATATACTCCTTAGTCCGTCAAAAACGTAGAAGCTATGATAAAATATAAATATTATCATCTCAAATGGAATCGAACAGATTAACAAAATGTATAACTGAACGAATCAATAAGAACAAATTGCAGATTGCGTGTGGATTAGACTGGTAGTTTTTGCGAAGTGGAACGTAACACGGCTTACCCACTGGTAACCTAGTGATAATGCGTGGCCAAGCCCCTTCAGTAAAAATGATTAAATCAGCATTGACTTCGAAGTGTTATAGATCTATCTATTTTTCTGATCTATTTACCATTAAAACTGAGCTTTTACCATATTATCTGTCAAAATGAATGTATTTGAATGTTTGACTCAAGCATAGCTGACAACATCACATTCCAAGATCTTTTATTTTGGATCTATTAACGTTGAATACTATTACCATATGGTTACTTATTTGCTTCTTGATATCCATGCGACCACTATTTATGCCTAAGTATCTCCCGAAAGCAGTACATCATTGGCCCAAAATTACATACCAGTGTGGTTTTCGGCCTTATTTTAAAATAATTGATGGTATTAACATAAAACTGAAACATCCTAATCAACAGAGAAATACCCGTGTCTTTTACCCTAGTTGCTTACACTCACAGTGAGGGTCGTTAGTTAGTCTCTGTCTTCTAAAAATATTAGCGTATTTCTAGAGATAGTTTATCAGTTGTTTGCAGGCGGTACTTTAGGCGCTTGTTCATAGGAACAGCCGTCTTAGCTGGTCTTTCAAAACCCACTTATCCGTCTAGTGATATATTTGGCAAGCGACTTCACTATAGGGAGTTAACCTACTCAATAAGGTTCTCATTACTGTTTCCAGTGGTGATAATGTCTTGTCGAAAATCTGCAGTTGTCATTTGATCAACCAAGGAAACTAAATTTCTCACTACCTGATTTAAAGAAGTAACGAAGTGGCTACATGTGGCTTTACCAAACAACTACAAACCCACCCATCGAAGCTTGGCGTATTGAAATGAAGTGTAGGTAGCTAAAAGATAGTTTTGGGTACTTTGTAAACCAGAGCGAAGAATAAACGAATTTCGAGGTTAAGAAGGTATATAGTTCCTACAGAGTGATGCTACGGAAATTTAAATTTGTCTAAAATAAATGACAATGCAAAATGTACTTTGAAGCATAGGAATTCCTGACGCTTTCCGAAACGTACTTAAGCAGCTACTAATCGGTCGTCGCTTGACTTGACATCATAAACTGAAACAATTACAATCTTTATCAGAGTAAACTGGGTAAATAAGTGTACAAACCTAATATCTATATATAGGAGCGCAATATTATCAACGGGTCAAATTGAAGTCTAGATATTTGTATTATACTGCGGAACCTAATGTAAGTTCTTGGAATCTAAAAAGTAAGTTTGGTTCCACCTACCTAAATGGCCTATTAAACCTGCAAGTGTGTTCAAGGAAATTTTTAATTTCAGCATCCAGAAGGCTCTTGACAGAATGACACTAAACTCGGCCATCGGTACATCGCAATCTATTAAACCAGTTACCTACTTCAAAATTCTTTCAAATTGTAATTTAACGAATTTAAAGCGTCATCGCCTCTATAAATAGTTGTTTACTGAGAAGCACACACAATAGTTTGAGATCCAGAATAAAAATCGCAGTAATGAACAAAAACGAACGAACTTCGGAGTGACACTCGGCTGCATACCCAACTCAAATTACTTGTTAGCCTCATCGTAAGTAGTACACACCACAATACTTTATCTTGTGTTTGTCTTTTCCTAGAAAATTACGGCCTTGTTCGTGTTGGGTAAGCGATGGGGATGTTAGATCCTCAGGACTCGCTTAATAAATATCTTTATTTCACATTTATTTCATGGACCGATCAGTTGACGCTCAGATCACATTCCCCACCATGAAAATCCTTGGCTGTGATTGGTTACTGTGTCATTACTGTGTGCTATTTTTTGACTGTCCTTAGGACGTCTCTATAGAATATAAATAAGCGCAATTTCAGCGCTTGGATTCATTGTGTGCTGGCTGGGTGTTTGTAGAATAAGATTTCTACACTATATCAAGACTTCTTGCTGATTTAATTTGGTCAAGGGATCACAGTAGCTTACCAGGACGCTGGTTCATTGTTTTGTTCTCGTTATTCGATTAAGGTGAACTCGTAATAGTTTGAGCATACACAGAGTTGAGCATAACAGTAAGAAAGCAAAAGAATCGAAATCATTAGTTTATCGAAATGCATCGGAAGTCGGCCGGAAACTTATTAGCAATAGGGAAAACTCTAGTTTTTACAGTGAAATTCAGAAACTGAAGATGCATTGAAGCAGACAAATCGAGTTTATTTATGCGCCATAGAGACGTCCTTGGGACAGCCACAAAAATAGCACACTAAAATACACAGCAGCCAATCACAGCCAAACATTTTCCTGGTGGGAATTAAAGTCTCAAGGTCAATTGATCAGCCCATGCTCGCAAACGTGAAATCCAAGATAAGGCATTTATCGAGTGAATTCTGAGGATCGAACGTCCCCAACAGTTTGCACCTCATATTTAGAGTACATAATATATTGAATTATATCTGCTGAACGTTCTAAACAAGTACATTTCTTGAAAAATGTTAAACTCGCAAAATTTGATAAGGTTCATGGTTAAAATTTTTTCCGAAAAGTAAAAACAACTATTCAGTGTTTTATAATTCTTTGATTTTGTTCCCAGATGATATCAATCCATAAAAACTAACTTTTTATTGAAAATACCTCGATCAAATCACTTAAATTTGTTATCTAGGATAGTGAAATCCTGGAACCGTATTTTTTTCCTATCGCAGACATGTCATTTGAATGTATGGACATGTCAGTAATGAGTAGTTCACAAACACCACTAGACTATTTAGAAATGATAGACATCACCTGTTTAACAAAGAATATCTGTTGGTGATTATTCAACTAATGTGGAAAGAAAAACCCATATCTGATAATCAAACAGAACTAGAAATGGAAACCCAGGACAGAGTTGGTTGGAGAAAACTGGTGGGCGGCCTATGCTCCATTAGGGGTAACACGCTTGAGTAAAGTTAATAAGATAATCAAACAGATTACTAAACAAACCTAGAAGAGCTGAACTACGGTATTTCGTCGTTTATTCATCCTATCATGAAAGTTGATTGTATTTCGACTGTGAAAATTCGCCGAATTTCACACACTGAATATATATATTATATTATGAAAACTAGGTTTTCTATTAAATTTTTTTCTGAAAAGTAGCTCTTAAACACTCCTTACAAAAATGAATGATTGAATTATTCTGAAAAATTCACCATTCACATTTACAAGTGTGTATGTTCAAGGTAGGTTGAAAATAAAAGGTAAATAACTACTCCTTACTTTGAGCAAACTAGAAACAGACTCTTAATTAATTCAGATAACCATATTTGATTTTTCAAGATCAAGGAAAGTACGTACATTGAAATAGTTACCCTACCGAAACCTAAGATTTTTATTAAGAAATGACAATCATTAATTTTTATATTCAGCAATAAGTAAAGAGCGCATTTAGATGTGATGGAGAACCAATGTAAAATTGGAAATATTATAAGGTAGTTAATACTTCATTTTCAGAACGGTGCATTTTGACAAGTTCCAATATATACCAGCAGTTGTGATATTAGAATAAAATCAATTCTAAGGAATGTCAGGCATAGATCTAAAGTGTTTGTGTATAGCTGACTGAGAATATTATGTATGACACACAATAGAATTGCTAGTAAACAGTTAGAAAATGGGAGTCCAAAGAGTTCGAACAAGGTGTGTAAACGAACATGTGTATCTGTGAAAAAGACTAATAGAAGTCAACTTAAACGAAATCCTCTACTCATTATTAGTGTATGTATACATTCAATGGGTTTATATGAAGTTACAAATGATAAGGAATATTGTTTACAAATTATAAGTTTATTCCTGCCATCTCCATAATGCACGAAATCACATAGATATTATTGCTCACCACTCAAAATGACAATTTACTATCTAACATCTTTAAATTGATGCACATACATATATTTACTGTTATTCTTGACAAACTCAAGTGTAGTATCCAAACTGAGGTTTGGATAGAGGAATAACTGTCTAAGTAGATTATATACGCGTCTTGACTAGTTTAAAAACCAAAACAAGTGATTCGGGTAAATGACGGTTCTAATATTCATCATAAATATAAATTTACACCATTATCTAAACAAATATTACCACTCAGTTATCCCACCGACAATTGTTCAATCAATCAAATCTACAGCAACAAATAAATGGTATTCTATCCTTTCTGGATAGATCAGATTCCTTTAAAAGATAATATTAGGTTGCTTTATAACACAGAGTGTTTCCAATTCTGGAAGAGTGCTTCAATTCACAATCAAAATGCACAATTCCAGTCAGTGCAACCGACACAATCAAAAGCGGAACAAATCAATATGGATGACGTCATAACTAAGTATCAGCTTAAACAACTATAAATGCAGTTCAGAAAGAAACAAAGAAACTCAGTAAAGACAGAACAACTAAAAACTATAATAAAATACAAATATTCTAATCTCAAAAATGGAATTGAACAGACTAACAAAATGTACAACTGAAGGAATCAATAAGGACAAATTACAACTGCATACATGGATGGATTTTCACAAACAAACCCCACAAAAATGCATCTTACACCTAAAGGAAATATTTCTGAAGTACCAAAAGCTCAGAAGTGCTTTTATTATTATATGCTAACTCAATACAAAACTAACCCTTTTACAAAACAGAACCTACATTAATGCTCGAAATTTTTTATGACAAAAGAATAGTCTAGAAGTTCGTCAACATGTATCCACGTCTAACATCAAAAAATTATTGGCTTTTATAATCCATCTTAAAATAATTATAACCGATTATGCCATTTTTAAAAGTATCCGTAATATTTTTCAACAGGTTTAAGAAGTAAAAATGATGGACATGAGAAGAGTTGTTCATAAAAAACAGGGTCTGATATGAATGATTGATTTAAATCCCCAGTTTTTTAGTTCCGAATCTCAAGAACTGTCTCTTTCTGTTTACGAGATTTGTTTCTATGCTTTAATTATTCGAATCACTTATGGCGAGTTAAGACCATATCATGCCAATGGCCAAGTTCGATTCCTTCCAGAAGCAAAAATCAGAAGGCCAGTTGTGAATGGATTTAAGATGTATTAGTTGACGATCTTGTGGTATCGAAATAATACCAAGATCATGTCAATTTTTACAAATGAGACTATCTAGAGAACGTGAGCAAGCTCAAGGTCAGGATGAGAGGAAGCTGAGTGTTTTTTGTACAATTAAACAAAAAAGTACAGTTAAACAATCACTGGTACAATCAGTTTTGATAATAAATCTTTCCATTACATCAATCGTGTCCTCTTCACAAAAGTGGATCCACTACAAACTTATTGATGAATTTTGTTCTATTTTATGCATGACTATGATGAACTTTAGGATTATTTAGAGTTAATTCTGGAGAAGTACGATGGTCATTATCACAGTTAGTGTTACATTCAACAAAGCGACTTCAATTATTAGATTTTAGTGATTAGTAAATTTACATTATTGCCAATTATCTAATAATTACAGACGTAGAATCATAAACATCTCTGACAGTTTCGAGGCACCTTCAAAGAATCAACGGTTCTAATACCGAAAAGCATGATGAAGAAGATTTTCAATTAGAGTTATGGAGATTAGTGTTTCTGTACATTTGAAATCATCAATCAATCAATCAATCGTTGCTAGACCATCATTAGAAACCTGGAAGCACTGAAAGAAACCCGTTTCTTCCTGGTATGGGACTCA
The DNA here is from genome assembly GCA_944470395.2 of Schistosoma turkestanicum. NCBI lineage: Eukaryota > Metazoa > Platyhelminthes > Trematoda > Strigeidida > Schistosomatidae > Schistosoma > Schistosoma turkestanicum. The sequence goes on from OX103973.1 coordinate 23,796,918, forward strand.
TCATCAGCAGTGCGCATCCGCGACTCCTGCATCTCGCAGGATTCGAACCCAGGACCTTCGATCTTGCGTGCGAACACTCTAACCTCTGGACCACTGGGCCAGCATCCAACGGTGTTAATGTTTAATTCTGATTGATCTAGGAATTTTGCGCGACCTCACCTCTAAGATTATCGTTATCAAGTGTTTTTCCCAACCGGAAACGAATGCTGAACGTACGAAAATAATGGCCAGTTACATTCAAGTTAACTTCTTTTTTTTCAAAACCACTTCATCCGAAATGTATATTGAAACAGTGAAACATTGATCAAATAATAAGCTGACAACAATGGTTAAGATTTGATTTCTTTTTATTAGAAATGAGGCAATGAACGATATGGCTCGAATTTCCAAAGGACAAGGGTAAGTATGTAAGTACATAACTGAATAGTTATTTCTCAATTTGGCTTCATAGTAAGAAACTTCATTCCCTCTCTCGATTTCTCAGTCATTTCACTGAAGTAACCAGTCAGGCTCTTAAACGAGAAGTATGTTTTTCAGGACAATACTAAGATAACACACAACTTAACATTATCAAAAATTATTTTGCAATTAAATTAGATTAGTAATTGAAATTCTCTGATTAAGAGATTTTTAATTTAATTATTCATTAATATTACTAAATCTGGGTAGAAATCCAATTCACGATGAAACTACTATTCAGAATGAATTGATCGTCAAAAGTTTTTAAAATTATCCCTTATTTTTAATGAGATTTATATTTAGTTCAATAGTCAACCATATTATCTCTAGAATGATTATGAACATTTAAGCAAATACTTTATTTTTGAATATTTATCAATCAGTCAATCAATCAACAGTAACGTAGAACTTCATACGTACGGGCGCACATCAGTTCAAGTTGCCATACCACATTAGCATAGAGATGCGATGGTCAGTTCAAATCCCATAGTAGTAGATGCAGTAGAAGTATTGTTGTGCTCGAGAACTCAGATGAGGCCATCAACATATAAATTTAAGCAAAATTACAGAGTTGTTAAGCATATGTACAAAAACATCCCGTGAATCATCATTTGCAGACAAATCCTTATTTGTTTCAGATTTCAGTGTTCTTTCATTTAGACTGTTCGGACGTCAGTTCACTTTACGTTACCTACAAATCGCCTTCTGTTTAATTCTTTACTTCTCGATGTCTTGCTGTCAGACGCTTGATTTCCATTTGATATCATATACTACTCATGTGAACATAATAGCGTACACCACACCCGACCCCCCTTTTATTTAGTTCTTTCCGCAGTTTTCCCGAACGCCGTGGTCACGTTTTCTTGAATACCGTTTGCGAATCGCATTCATTCTGCCTTTGAAACCATTTCTACAGTTGACAAGCATTCACGCGTTTTTGGTTGTCCCTTCTCCGTATCGTATAAACAGAGCCATGTCCGGTCCTTCCCATTTCGGGAGCAGCTCCCCTGATCCCTGTCCCCATGCTACGGTGCCTTTCCGTTCTCTACATTTTACCAGGTTCCCGACTTTAAACGGCTTCCACTGCCTGCTCTGCTGTTCTGTCGTTGTGTGCGACATCTGTTTCTTCTTTATATTGCTGACTGCCTCCCTCCTCTCCTTCTTTAACCTTGTTGCCGTCCACTTCTGTTGTTGCGGCCATGTCTTATTGTGCATTGGAAGTCGCGGATGTCTCCCGTACATAAGCAGGAAAGGTGATTTCTTGGTTGTTCCTTGTATTGAGGCACGATGCGCCAGCAAGATTAGTTGTAATTCCTTCTCCCGATTCCCTCCTTTAGAGGCTAACCATTCTTTTACCGTACGGTTATTTCTTTCTGTAAGCCTGTTAGTCTGTGGATGATATGGTGTAGTTCGTATTCTCTTGATACCGAACTGTTGCAGACGGGATTTAAACTCGTCACTTTCAAAACAGGGACCCTGATCCGTTAATATTGTTTTCGGTATTTCGTGACATGTCACAATGTGCCGGATGACCACTTCCGTCACTGTTTTTGCCCGCTGATCTGGGATTAGTACATCGTCTACCCACCGTGTGGCATGTTCTGTCATCACCACCAGGTATTGATTGCCGCTGGCCGTCTGCGGTAACGGTCCCATCACATACGCTGACCATAGATCACCAACTGCAGTTACGGGAATTGACTGCAATGGCGGCTGTATGTATCGATTACTTTTCATTAGTTGACACCTCTGGCAAGTCAACAAATATTGCGCCACATCGTCTCTCATGCCTGGCCAATATGCACTGTGTCTTACTAGATCAGTCGTTCATGTGATACCTGTATGAGCTAACTGGTGACACTTCTGTATCATCTTAGGCCGCATGTTCTTCGGGATCACTGCCACCCAATTTTCATCATCATCTCGCCAGATCAGGGCTCCATATGTGCTGATCCTCAGTCTCTCCTTTTGTCGAAGCAGCATTAATACCTCATTGTTCATCTGCCGTTCGTCAATATCTGCCCCTTCTTTTATCACTCTGATCACCTCTCGAAGGTTAGGGTCAGCCTTTTGCTGCCGGACAAGTTCTAGTGGGTCTCCGTCAAGGCTATTCACTGCGTATGCTGTCATTGGGAGCTCAGCATCCATCTCCGGCCTCGATAAGTAGTCCGCCACCAAATTTTCTCTTCCTGGAACGTGGCCGATACTGAAATCGTACTCCTGCAGACGTATCATACATTGCGCCAACTTACCACGGGGGTCTTTTGCTGTCTTCTGGCACTGCGGGGGTTTATGATCAGTCTCGACATGGAACCGTCTACCTAGCAGGTATGGCCTCCATTTTTCTATTACCCAGACAATCGCTAAACACTCGTTCTCGATCGTTGAACACTGAGTTAGATTATTGAAAACGTATCTTATTGGATTGCGGATGAATAATTTCATGGCATTATGCTCATTCAGAAACTGTACTGTCCATTATTTATGTCCGGTTTAGGATGATCGTTAATTATCTCTGAGATGTTTGTCATATCAGGATGAAAGAAATATTCTTTAACAAGAAACACTTGAACGTAACCTGCTTGATTAATTATTATATTTAGTTTATTTTTAACTTCTAATTTATGTCTAATTTATTAGGGATCGTTTTACATTAAGGGCTTTCAAGAGCGGAGCTAATACTCAAAAAACCTTTCATAAAAAGGCCGTGCATGACCGGCCTCAAGCAGTTGTCTCTTGGACTCTGCGGTCACGCACCCAGGTGTCTAAGACCAACGCTAATATACCTTCCTTTTCAGGTTCCTCAAGAAACAACCTTCCCCAGTGTGTGCAGACGCGAAGTTATATCCGCCCTCATACCCATAAAAACACACTAGACCAAATTGGTCACAATCAAATCCTTTCTACACCTGATAATTCTCTTATCTCCTCGACCAACCCTTCTTTCGATGATGATGAAACACTCGTTTTTAGATGAACGTTTTGTCCAAAATCCTTCACTAGTATAATCGATGAAGTTAGGAGGAATGATGTGATATTTATCTAAAAGATTATGTTAATTTGACCAGTACAAATTGATATCGAAATAAAATAACCAGTCATTTAAGAAACTGATACCGTACCCTCAAATTTACGAAAACCTGTTACCATCGGTCATACTTATGATGTTACAGCATATTGATCGCCAATTACTACAAAATTTGGTGACCACAGGTTCTCCGTATTGTGAAGCTAAGCTACAATAAAACAACTATTCAGTGTTTTATAATTCTTTGATTTTGTTCCCAGATGATATCAATCCATAAAAACTAACTTTTTATTGAAAATACCTCGATCAAATCACTTAAATTTGTTATCTAGGATAGTGAAATCCTGGAACCGTATTTTTTTCCTATCGCAGACATGTCATTTGAATGTATGGACATGTCAGTAATGAGTAGTTCACAAACACCACTAGACTATTTAGAAATGATAGACATCACCTGTTTAACAAAGAATATCTGTTGGTGATTATTCAACTAATGTGGAAAGAAAAACCCATATCTGATAATCAAACAGAACTAGAAATGGAAACCCAGGACAGAGTTGGTTGGAGAAAACTGGTGGGCGGCCTATGCTCCATTAGGGGTAACACGCTTGAGTAAAGTTAATAAGATAATCAAACAGACTACTAAACAAACCTAGAAGAGCTGAACTACGGTATTTCGTCGTTTATTCATCCTATCATGAAAGTTGATTGTATTTCGACTGTGAAAATTCGCCGAATTTCACACACTGATTACATATATTACGAAAAGTATGTTTTCTATTAAACACTAGCAACATTCATTTTTACTACGATAGTTTTACTATCAAACATCGACATAAATATATTGTTTTGTAAACTTTGAGAGTGATACGCTTTATATGTTGGTGAATACTCTACTTCCGAACTAATTGCAAGGAAGTTTTGTAAACCTACGACAACTGCAAATTAAATTTGGCTTCTTGTAAAATTGTTATTTCGGTAATTGGTTATCTAAGTCACATCTACTAAGCATCTCCCATAAGTAGTAACAGAACATATATTTACAGTATTCGTGTTTTTGAATTGTTTGGTTATGAGTTAGAGAACAACAATACAAGGAAGTGAAAATTTGAGTTGTATTGCCTATTTAGTAAGTCCTTTTAATCACAAGTCTATCATACTGTACTTTATAGCTGGTTATATTTCAAGATACAATACTTCCTGAATAATATCTTTGAACCTTAATCTCTTCCCTTATTGTTGAGAGGTTAGATCCCCAGTTCTCATTGGATAAAGGTCCTAATTTTGGATTTTGTGTTTTCGAGCATGGACTAATCAGTTGACCTTGAGATTACACTTATCACTCGGAAAATCCTTGACTGTTATTGGTTGATGCATTATTTTAGTATGCTATTTTTATGACACTCCCAAGGATGTTTCTATCATGTATAAATAAACTCGATTGTGTATACTTTTGAAACTCATATTTCCTGGGTGCTTGTAGAATACACTTTCTACGTCTTGTCAAAACTTCTTCCTCTACTTAGTTGTGGGGCCTTTGGACGCTCTGATTAGAGTAGCCTATCATATCACTGGATCATTTCTCTTCGTTCTCGTTTATCGACTAAGGTGAACTGGTAATAGTTTCAAGCATATCAATTACCGATAATACTCCTACTACCTTCACCACTATGAAATTTAAATTGACAATTCAATCTCTGTGTGCTAAAGCGATAATGGTAACTTGAACTGATATGCGTATCTACGAAGTTCTCTATTGTAGCTGACTGACTGACTGTTTGAAGAGAAAAATCTCATGTATTTAAACATGAAGAAAATCATTGTTAGTTTTAATATTAAATAAAAATTGACTAGTTAAGCTACAGAGGTATAACCAATTCCAGTCTTTAAACCATATAACCATTTACTAAAAGTGTCAACGTATGTTCTGAAACCTGAACTAATATACTGATATTTGACCAATAGCTGATAAGTCTAGTCCATAAACACGATGTATATTGATTGTACAGTTTTTTATTTCAAAACAAAGTATTACTGTGTACATATGTTTATAAATTAGAGTCTATTCATAAACAAAATAGATTCCAGAGCATATATATATATATATATATATATATAGAGTATATATACAAAATAATACAAATGGAAATTTATTCATCGAATATAATATGCTTAGAATTATTAGTCTTATTACTACTACTACTACTACTAGGAGGTATAAAATTATTGAATGATGTAGGAGTGGGATTGGAAGATTTTGTTTTTGACGTTTTTTTAATTGTGAAGTACGATGACGTTCTCTAGCATTCACTCGAGACTTGACAATATTATCACAGTATGCTTGTTCACTTGAGCCTTCAAGAATACGTGCTGTTACACCATGAATTGTTGTAGAACAATCAATAGAGTGTAGTAATCTTAGAGCAGCGTCATTATTTTTCATTCGAATAAAAAGTGGAATGAAATCAACTGAGGAGGAGGAGGAGAGTGGTGGTGATGATGATTCATGCCCATTAGAAGTTGGTATGATACTACATCCAAATTGATTAACAGAATCTAATAGAATTTGATTAGGATTTGGATCAACATGAGCAACATCGTTGAGAAGATTATGTGGAACAAGAAGATTCTTTTCTAGACTAATACGTAACAAACGAGCAAATGATAATTTCTTTGGTGTGATTAATGTATCACAAAGATTATCCGATAAAGGTGTATTTGTTGAATTTCCTTTGGGAATCAATGCTGAAGGCCAGTATATCTAAAAAGAAATTGAAGTGACATATAGAGTAGTTCATTATTATAGGAGTATTCATTAAATGAACTTTCGCATAAAACAGGTTGCCATAACACATTAGCACAGAGAGGCAAATGTCAAATCAAATCCCATAGTGATAAAGATAGTACAGATATTAAGGGTAATGAAGAAGACTAGGGTTTGAAGATATTATTCAAAAAATATAATTCAGTGAGATAAGATTAGAAAGACAAAGCTAGAGGTGCTGACAATTCCAGAAGATTAGGATTTGAGAGAGCACAACGAATGGATGCACTTGAGCCATTGCAAACGATTTTGAGCCATGTCGTTCAAGGTCTCTAACCATCGGTGACTATCGTCTCGCGGACCCCAACCAGGTAGCCTAAATCTACCAACATGACTCACTTCACTTGTCAGTGACTTCATGGATTTCTATCATGTATTGGTCTGGCCGCCCCTAACTTTCTTCCAATCTACTCCTACACTGCAAAACATAGCTCGTCGAGGCAGTCGGTGGTTAGCCATACATAACACATGTCCCAACCACCTCAACTGATGAAGTTTCAATACTTCATCTATTGATCTGCCATTCTTACCTAGTACTCGTTTCCTAACCAGAGCATTGCTTACTTGGTTGTCCGACGATATACGATATAAGACATTTATGATAGAATACTAGTAACCTACGAACATCTACTCTTCACGGCCATGTTAGCATAGTATCATGGTTATCCTCAAATACGAGGTTAGTTAAACTGGACGAAAACAATTGTAATGAGTACCCAGTTGTTTTTCATCATTCTGATAGTAATCAAACTCAACACAATACATCAACATAAAAAGACAGCCCACCTGAACAATGGAATTTGGAACAAAATTATTAGGAAGAGTTTTTGGTTTAGTTGAAGATTCATCTGAACAGTTTTTCATTGGCAATAGATTTTGATTCATATCAGAATCCATGCAATAAGATTCATTCTCTTCTATTATACTGGCAATCTCATGAGAATGAATGTTATCATTACTAATATTATTATTATTATTAAGCATTAATTCAGTTTTACGATGCATTCTAACAATCCATGCTTGTTGCCATAAATAAATTTTTGTTTCCAAAATAACCAATCCGAATAACGAAATACACGTAGTTTAGATTGACATAGTTCATAATTACGATTATTTTTAACATAATTAAGTATAGCTTCTGTAGAATTATTTCCAAGTATAATTGAATAATCTAAATTTGAAGAGAATAAAAAAGTACAATGAACAAAGGCAGAATACAGTTAATAGAACAAATTTATATTGGTGAACAGTGAAGTGCACTAGTCATTTGTAATTTAACAACATTACCTACTATATATATGGATTGAAGAACAGACTTTAATCCATGTATAGAGAGACAGACAGACAGATACAACGCAGAACTTCGTACGTAACTACATCAGTTCAGATCGCCATGCCCCATCAGCATAGAAACGCAACTGTCAATTCAAATCCAAGAGTGATAGCAATAATAGAAGTATTAGCAGTAATGGAGAAGATTAGGGAGAGAAGATATGATTCGAAAAGTATAATTCAGTAAGATAAATTTGGGAGGGAGAAAGATAGAGATTATGAGGAATACAGAAGCTTAGAATTTCATAGAACACAAAGAGTGGATGCACCTGCGCCATTGCAAACGATTCTGAGCCATGTCATTCAAGGTCTCTAACCATCGGTGACTATCGTCTCGCGGACCCCAACCAGGTAGCCTACATCTACCAACATGACACAGTCCACTTGTCAGTGACTTCATGCATTTGTGCCATGTTTTGGTTTGGCCTCCGCTGGCTTTCTTCCAATCTACTCCTACACTGCAAAACATAGCTCGTCGAGGCAGTCGGTGGTTAGGCATAAGTAACACATGTCCCAACTACCTCAACTGATGAAGTTTCATTACTTCATCTATTGACCTGCCATCCTCTCCTAGCATCCGTTTCCTAACAACAGGATTGTCCTACTCGATAGTCCCAAGATAAACGAGCAATGCTTCGAAGACATCTATGATCGAAAACCGGTAACCTACGAATATCCCCAACTCTTACCGGCCATTTTTCGCATCCATATAGTAGGACGGAGCGAACTGCTGCACAGTACACCCGTCCTTTGGTCAGCGAACGGATATCTCGCCTGTGCCATAAGTGACGCAGGTTGGCGAAAGCCAATCGAGCCTTCTGTATCCGAGCTGAGATTTCGTCAGTCACCAGGCCATCAGCACTGATGAGACTCCCAAGATAAGTGGAGCGGTCTACACGTTCGACTACTTCACTCCCTATCACTAGTTCAGGTGCCGATGAAACCCAATCTTGAAGCAACATTTTGCATTTCGAGGGTGAGAACCGCATTCCGAACATGCTTGCATTGTTGCTTAGGGTGGTCAGAAGATTCCGCATTTTGTCAGCGTCTTCACCAAGTAGGACTATGTCATCGGCATACTCTAAGTCGATAAGCGAGCAATCCATGTATATTTGATTAGAATAACTTCAGACTATAAAGTATATTAAATTCTTTTCTTTAAAGAAAGAAACTTAGAAATAAACTAAATATCTTATAAATTTCATTCAATAACAGAAGTAGTAATAACTGTTTTTTCTTGTACAGAAATCTAAAACATGTACTAGTTTATAATGAATATTAAGATTTTAATTATATACTTCGAAAAAATACACAAAAATATTTCAACTTACATTCCCTATCACATGGATTACTAGCAGTATATCCGCCTGACGTAAATGTCTGAATGCTGTGATAAGTTGTTTATTCTTTCGAGAACAACACCGCCAAATATACCTTTCGCGCTAACATTTGTTTCAATGAAAAAGAAACTTTGGCTGCAAGTCGTGGTTTCCATGCTGCATCTGGACAATCGGATGCTTCAGTATGTCTCTAATGAAGAAATTAAACGAGGAATGGAGAAAACTGAAAGACATGAAAAAAGAAACTTGATATTGCAAAACTAAAAGTCATACTATATTCAAACAAAGATTAGGGCAGTATAGTAACGTAAAGTAATCTATGGATTACTACTATTGTACATTGTGAATTACTTAGATTGTCAAGTATATATATATATATATTATATATATATATATATATATATATATATATATATATTCCCTTTTATCAAAAGCTTTCCATCAAACTCATGTTCGGCGTCATACTACTTACTAAGTGACTAGCTTCGCGAGGGAAATTCTCAGAGTTCTAGTGAGTATATGTGAACAATGGAGTTCAATCCTGTCGGTGTAGGCAGTAACTATCAAACACAAATGGGTGAGGTCGCGCAAATCCCTAGATCAATCAGAGTTAGAATAATTAACACCGTTGAATACCGGCGCAGTGGTCCAGAGGTTAGGCGCTCACGCACATACCGAAGGTCCGGAGTTCGAATCCTGCGAGTGCAGCAGTTGTGGATGCGCACTGCTGATGAGTCCCATACCAGGACGAAAAGACGTCCAGTGCTTCCAGGTTTGAATGGTGGTCTAACAATGACTGATTACATAATTTTCAATGTGTAAAAACATTAATATCCATAACTCTAATTGAAAAATATTCCTATCATCTTGTTGATAGTTTATACTTAAGACTTCCTTATTCACAGCCGCTTTTATATTTATTAGTGCGATGTGGTCTGATCTTGTATGTATAAAAAGGAATGTTTGAAATATAGTAACGATCTTGGGCAGGTGGTCACTGAAATGTCATAACTGGAAAACACGATTGTTTTTAACGATATTTACTGAAAATAAACGATATCACATTATTATACACAACTTTGGGACGGAGGGTGAGTGGAAGCAGTTAACAAAATATTATAGACGTAAGTTTCGAGCTGTCTGACCCTCATCAGTAAGATGTAACAGTAATCTTTAGAGAGTTGATGCTCTTCTGGCGGACTAGTTCTCATATGCTCCTAAATTAAATGTTCACTGACAGGTTGTGTTGTTTTTATACTGAACTTGCAAACATATTTCTCTGCCTAAGCAACGGAGAAATTGAATCAGATTTGAGAGCAGTTATTGCACCGAAATAAAAAGACAATTTCTGGTAAAATTGAGAAAGAATAACTATTTAAAACGATAGTTACTGATACAAAGTAAGAAAAAAACTAGTTACCTGTAGGTTGTACAAGCCATTGTTCAATTTTCAAACAACAAGACACATGTGTTTAACAGCTTTTTCTAGCAGATTTAGATGTTTTGAATTCAAACAAAAGCAAATCCTCGAAATGAATTGGAGTGGTGATAGCTAAAATTAATACAACTTTATGTTATGTTGAATAATTCACTGGTATTTGTGACGCCCCCGAAAAATATTTAGGCACCACTTTCACCCAATGTTAACGTTTAAATGTATAAAAACTCTAGGCTAATTGATTTAGTGCTACAGTATGTCAATATGGTTTTGAATGGCTAAAAGCGGTCGGTCTGAGAGGACCATTACTTTCATCTGAAATATCTCAGGATCACTATTTTTAATTATAACAAAGAAGTGCAGTGGTTCACAGCTCTGAATAAAGCATCAATGTCTTTGAAATGCTTAACACCGATTTCGCTGATAAATATTAACCAGCGACAGAGCCTACTCTAGCGCTTCAATTACACTAATCTCATGCGGCAATATTATAAACTACAATGATGAGCAATGTAGATCAATATTTTATATGTAAAACCTGAATCAGTGTGTGATTGAATGAGAATAAAGTTCTCAAAACTTGCTCATAAATAGTAAACAAATATATTTAAACACCTATAATGGTCATATGTACAATCATATTACCTACCAATGAGTAAACTTTCTGAAGCACGAGATAAGCTTTAAAACCTCACAAAATATTGCACCAATTTTAGGTTGGCAACATTTTACTGTAACATAGGAAAGAATCAACAAAGATGAACGGAGAGTTAACCAATAAACTGTACTGTATTTATCTGGGATCTGGAGATAGTTTACTCATATCCGTTTTAGACACTTTTTCAGTAAGGGAATTAAAATAGTTCTGAGATGCTGATAAAGTAGTCAGCTGGGCTAATGAGGTTTCTAGAAATTTAAGGTCCTATAAATGTTGATAACATACGTGTCCATGATCAAGAATAAAGTTCCCAGATTGGTTTTGACATATATATATATGATTGTACAGCTTGGTAATAAAGGTGTTAAAAATAGACCACTTCACTGAACTTCATGTCTTTAGTGTTTAAATGGGGATTAAATGTCTAATTACAAATAAAACCAAGAACCTGAACCTATTTGTGTTATACTGAACAGGTTTAATAGGGATAGGAGTGAAAAGTTATGAAAACTTACCGTGGCAAACTGACATATAAAACTTCACCATATTCTTCAAATATATTTCGTATCCAGTCACTGAGTTCCAACTTACTGAGCTCATGTTTTTCAGCTTATTCTCATTTGGTTTTGAATTGTGACTAGAAGTGTTATTCTCATCTACGTCTTCAGTTATCTCGATATACAAACGTGGAAGTTCTGTAACTAGGATTGTTCGTTTCTCACGAGGTCCCAATTCAGATAAAGGAAACATTCGGACAATAGCCAAACCTGGTATGATCAAAACATAAAAGCATAACACTTCAAGTTAACCTCAACGGAAGTAAGGTATTAAAACTGTACGTACGTACAGTTTTAATACCTTACTTCCGTTGAGGTTAACTTGAAGTGTTATGCTTTTATGTTTTGATCATACCAGGGTTGGCTATTGTCCGAATGTTTCCTTTATCTGAATTGGGACCTCGTGAGAAACGAACAATCCTAGTTACAGAACTTCCACGTTTGTATATCGAGATAACTGAAGACGTAGATGAGAATAACACTTCTAGTCACAATTCAAAACCAAATGAGAATAAGCTGAAAAACATGAGCTCAGTAAGTTGGGAACTCAGTGACTGGATACGAAATATATTTGAAGAATATGGTGAAGTTTTATATGTCAGTTTGCCACGGTAAGTTTTCATAAACTTTTCACTCCTATCCCTATTAACCTGTTCAGTATAACACAAATAGGTTCAGGTTCTTGGTTTTATTTGTAATTAGACATTTAATCCCCATTTAAACACTAAAGACATGAAGTTCAGTGAAGTGGTCTATTTTTAACACCTTTATTACCAAGCTGTACAATCATATATATATATGTCAAAACCAATCTGGGAACTTTATTCTTGATCTGGACACGTATGTTATCAAACATTTATAGGACCTTAAATTTCTAGAAACCTCATTAGCCCAGCTGACTACTTTATCAGCATCTCAGAACTATTTTAATTCCCTTACTGAAAAAGTGTCTAAAACGGATATGAGTAAACTATCTCCAGATCCCAGATAAATACAGTACAGTTTATTGGTTAACTCTCCGTTCATCTTTGTTGATTCTTTCCTATGTTACAGTAAAATGTGCCAACCTAAAATTGGTGCAATATTTTGTGAGGTTTAAAGCTTATCTCGTGCTTCAGAAAGTTTACTCATTGGTAGGTAATATGATTGTACATATGACCATTATAGGTGTTTAAATATATTTGTTTACTATTTATGAGGCAGTTTGAGAACTTATTCTCATTCAATCACACACTGATTCAGGTTTTACATATAAAATATTGATCTACATTGCTCATCATTGTAGTTTATAATATTGCCGCATGAGATTAGTGTAATTGAAGCGCTAGAGTAGGCTCTGTCGCTTGTTAATATTTATCAGCGAAATGGTGTTAAGCATTTCAAAGACATTGATGCTTTATTCAGAGCTGTGAACCACTGCACCTCTTTGTTATCATTAAAAATAGTGATCCTGAGATATTTCAGATGAAAGTAATGATCCTCTCAGACCGACTGCTTTTAGCCATTCAAAACCCTATTTGACATACTGTAGCACTAAATCAATTAGCTTACAGTTTCTGTTCATTTAAACGTTAACATTGGTTGAAAGTGGTGCCTAAATATTTTTCGCGTCACACAAATACTAGTGAATTATTCAAATAACATAAAGTTGTATTAATTTTAGCTATCATCACTCCAATTCATTTCGAGGATTTGCTTTTGTTGAATTCAAAACATCTAAATCTGCTAGAAAAGCTGTTAAACACATGTGTCTTGTTGTTGAAAATGAACAATGGCTTGTACAACCTACAGGTAACTAGTTTTTTTTCTTAATTTGTATCACTAACTATCATTTTAAATAGTCATTCTCAGTTTTACCCAAAAATTGTCTTTTTATTTCGGTGCAATAACTGCTCTCAGATCTGATTCAATTTCTCCGTTGCTTAGGCAGAGAAATATGTTTGCAAGTTCAGTATAAAAACAACACAACCTGTCAGTGAACATTTAATTTAGGAGCATATGAGAACTAGTCCGCCAGAAGAGCATCAACTCTCTAAAGATTACTGTTACATCTTACTGATGAGGGTCAGACAGCTCGAAACTTACGTCTATAATATTTTGTTAACTGCTTCCACTCACCCTCCGTCCCAAAGTTGTGTATAAATAATGTGATATCGTTTATTTTCAGTAAATATCGTTAAAAAACAATCGTGTTTTCCAGTTATGACTTTCAGTGACCACCTGCCCAAGATCGTTACTATATTTCAAACATTCCTTTTTATACATACAAGATCAGACCACATCGCACTAATAAATATAAAAGCGGCTGTGAATAAGGAAGTCTTAAGTAATAAACTATCAACAAGATAGGAATATTTTCAATTAGAGTTATGGATATTACTGTTTTTACACATTGAAACTATGAATCATTCATTGTTAGACCACCATTGAAAAACTGGAAGCACTGCACGGACTTTTCGTCCCTTTATGGGACTCATCAGCAGTGCGCATCCACAACGCCTGCATCTCGCAGGATTCGAACTCCGGACCTTCGGTATTGTGCGTGAGCGCCTAACCTCTGGACCACTAGACCGGTATCCAACAGTGTTAATTTCTAACTCTGATTGATCTAGAGATTCTACGCGACCTCACTCATGTGTCTTTGGAATTTACTGCCTAAACGCGACAGGATTGAACTCCATTGTTCACATATACTCACTAGCTCTGAGAATTTCCTCGCGAAGCTAGTCACTTAGTAAGTAGTATGACGCCGAACATGAGTTGATGGAAAGCTTTTGATAAAAGGGAATATATATATATATATATATATATATATATATATATATATATATATATATATATATACTTGACAATCTAAGTAATTCACAATGTACAATAGTAGTAATCCATAGATTAATTTTACGTTACTATACTGCCCTAATCTTTGTTTGAATATAGTATGACTTTTAGTTTTGCAATATCAAGTTTCTTTTTCATGTCTTTCAGTTTTCTCATTCCTCGTTTAATTTCTTCATTAGAGACATCTGAAGCATCCGATTGTCCAGATGCAGCATGGAAACCACGACTTGCAGCCAAAGTTTCTTTTTCATTGAAACAAATGTTAGCGCGAAGGTATATTTGGCGTTGTTGTTCTCGAAAGAATAAACAACTTATCACAGCATTCAGACATTTACGTCAGGCCGGATATACTGCTAGTAATCCATGTGATAGGGAATGTAAGTTGAAATATTTTTGTGTATTTTTTCGAAGTATATAATTAAAATCTTAATATTCATTATAAACTAGTACATGTTTTAGATTTCTGTACAAGAAAAACAGTTATTACTACTTCTGTTATTGAAAAGTGAAATTTATAAGATATTTAGTTTATTTCTAAGTTTCTTTCTTTAAAGAAAAGAATTTAATATACTTTATAGTCTGAAGTTATTCTAATCAAATATACATGGATTGCTCGCTTATCGACTTAGAATATGTCGATAACATAGTCCTACTTGGTGAAGACGCTGACAAAATACAGAGTCTTCTGATCACGCTAAGAAACAATGTAAGCATATTCGGGATGCGCTTCTCACCCTCGAAATGCAAAATGTTGCTTCAAGACTGGGTTTCATCGGCACCTGAACTAGTGATAGGGAGTGAAGTAGTCGAACGTGTAGACCGCTCCACTTATCTTGGGAGTCTCATCAGTGCTGATGACCTGGCTGGTGACTGACGAAATCTCAGCTCGGATACAGAAGGCTCGACTGGCTTTCGCCAAATCACGTCACTTATGGCACAGGCGAGATATCCGTTTGCTAACCAAAGGACGAGCGTACTGGGCAGCAGTTCGCTCCGTCCTACTATATGGATGTAAAACTTGGCCGGTGAGAGTAGAGAATACTCGTAGATTGCTTGTCTTCGATCATAGATGTCTCCTAAGCATTGCTCATTTATCTTGGGACTATCGAGTAGACAATCCTGTTGTTAGGAAACGGATGCTAGGAAAGAATGGCAGATGATTTGATGAAGTATTGAAACTCAACCAGTTGAACTGGTTGGGACATGTGTGACGTATGCCTAACCACCGACTGCCTCGACGAGCTATGTTTTGCAGTGTAGGAGTAGATTGGAAGAAAGCTAGGGGTGGCCAATCCAAAATGTGGCAGAAATGCATGAAGACACTGACAAGTGGACTGAGTCATGTTGGTAGATGTAGGCTACCTGGTTGGGGTCCGCGAGACGATAGTCACCGATGGTTAGAGACCTTGAATGACATGGCTCAAAATCGTTTGCGATGGCGCAGGTGCATCCACTCTTTGTGTTCTATGAAATTCTAAGCTTCTGTATTCCTCATAATCTCTATCTTTCTCCTTCTAAATTTATCTTACTGAATTATACTTCTCGAATCATATCTTCGATCCCTAATCTTCTCCATTACTGCTAATACTTCTATTACTGCTATCACTCTTGGATTTGAATTGACAGTTGCGTCTCTGTGCTGATTTGGTTGCTACCATGAACCGATGTACGTACTTACGAAGTTCTGTGTTGTATCTGTCTGTCTGTCTCTCTATACATGGATTAAAGTCTGTTCTTCAATCCATATATATAGTAGGTAATGTTGTTAAATTACAAATGACTAGTGCACTTCACTGTTCACCAATATAAATTTGTTCTATTAACTGTATTCTGCTTTGTTCATTGTACTTTTTTATTCTCTTCAAATTAGATTATTCAATTATACTTGGAAATAATTCTACAGAAGCTATACTTAATTATGTTAAAAATAATCGTAATTATGAACTATGTCAATCTAAACTACGTGTATTTCGTTATTCGGATTGGTTATTTTGGAAACAAAAATTTTATTTATGGCAACAAGCATGGATTGTTAGAATGCATCGTAAAACTGAATTAATGCTTAATAATAATAATAATATTAGTAATGATAACATTCATTCTCATGAGATTGCCAGTATAATAGAAGAGAATGAATCTTATTGCATGGATTCTGATATGAATCAAAATCTATTGCCAATGAAAAACTGTTCAGATGAATCTTCAACTAAACCAAAAACTCTTCCTAATAATTTTGTTCCAAATTCCATTGTTTCAGGTGGGCTGTCTTTTTTATGTTGATGTATTGTGTTGAGTTTGATTACTATCAGAATGATGAAAAACAACTGGGTACTCATTACAATTGTTTTCGTCCAGTTTAACTAACCTCGTATTTGAGGATAACCATGATACTATGCTAACATGGCCGTGAAGAGTAGATGTTCGTAGGTTACTAGTATTCTATCATAAATGTCTTATATCGTATATCGTCGGACAACCAAGTAAGCAATGCTGTCGTTAGGAAACGAGTGCTAGGTAAGGATGGCAAATCAATAGATGAAGTGCTGAAACTTCATCAGTTGAGGTGGTTGGGACATGTGTTATGTATGGCTAACCACCGACTGCCTCGACGAGCTATGTTTTGCAGTGTAGGAGTAGATTGGAAGAAAGTTAGGGGCGGCCAGACCAAAACATGGCAGAAATCCATGAAGTCACTGACAAGTGAACTGAATCATGATAGTAGATGTAGACTACCTGGTTGGGGTCTGCGAGACTATAGTCACCGATGGTTAGAGACCTTGACTCAAAATCCTTTGCAATGGCTCAAATGCATCCATTCATTGAGCTCCCTCAAATCCTAATCTTCTGGATTCGTTAGCACCTCTACCTTTGTCTTTCTAACCTTATCTCACTGAATTATATTTTTTGAATAATATCTTCAAACCCTAGTCTTCTTCATTACCCTTAATATCTGAACTATCTCTATCACTATGGGATTTGATTTGGCATTTGCGTCTCTGTGCTAATGTGGTGTGGCAACCTGTTTTATGCGAAAGTTCATTTAATGAATACTCCTATAATAATGAACTACTCTATATGTCACTTCAATTTCTTTTTAGATATACTGGCCTTCAGCATTGATTCCCAAAGGAAATTCAACAAATACACCTTTATCGGATAATCTTTGTGATACATTAATCACACCAAAGAAATTATCATTTGCTCGTTTGTTACGTATTAGTCTAGAAAAGAATCTTCTTGTTCCACATAATCTTCTCAACGATGTTGCTCATGTTGATCCAAATCCTAATCAAATTCTATTAGATTCTGTTAATCAATTTGGATGTAGTATCATACCAACTTCTAATGGGCATGAATTCATCACCACCACTCTCCTCCTCCTCCTCAGTTGATTTCATTCCACTTTTTATTCGAATGAAAAATAATGACGCTGCTCTAAGATTACTACACTCTATTGATTGTTCTACAACAATTCATGGTGTAACAGCACGTATTCTTGAAGGCTCAAGTGAACAAGCATACTGTGATAATATTGTCAAGTCTCGAGTGAATGCTAGAGAACGTCATCGTACTTCACAATTAAAAAAACGTCAAAAACAAAAATCTTCCAATCCCACTCCTACATCATTCAATAATTTTATACCTCCTAGTAGTAGTAGGAGTAGTAATAAGACTAACAATTCTAAGCATATTATATTCGATGAATAAATTTCCATTTGTATTATTTTGTATATATATATATATATATATATATATATATATATATGCTCTGGAATCTATTTTGTTTATGAATAGACTCTAATTTATAAACATATGTACACAGTAATACTTTGTTTTGAAATAAAAACTGTACAATCAATATACATCGTGTTTATGGACTAGACTTATCAGCTATTGGTCAAATATCAGTATATTAGTTCAGGTTTCAGAACATACGTTGACACTTTTAGTAAATGGTTATATGGTTTAAAGACTGGAATTGGTTATACCTCTGTAGCTTAACTAGTCAATTTTTATTTAATATTAAAACTAACAATGATTTTCTTCATGTTTAAATACATGAGATTTTTCTCTTCAAACAGTCAGTCAGTCAGCTACAATAGAGAACTTCGTAGATACGCATATCAGTTCAAGTTACCATTATCGCTTTAGCACACAGAGATTGAATTGTCAATTTAAATTTCATAGTGGTGAAGGTAGTAGGAGTATTATCGGTAATTGTTATGCTTGAAACTATTACGAGTTCACCTTAGTCGGTAAACGAGAGCGAAGAAAAATGATCCAGTGACACGATAGGCTAGGACGAGAGTCCCAAGGTCCCACTAAGTAGAGGAAGAAGTCTTGACAAGGCGTAGAAAGTGTATTCTACAACCACCCAGAAAATATGAGGTCCACAAGCACATGAATCGAGTTTATTTATACATGATAGAAACATCCTTGGAACAGTCACAAAATAGCGTACTAAAATAATCCATCAACCAATGACAGTCAAGGATTATCTGGGTGGGAAATGTAATCTCACGGTCAACTGATTAGCCCATGCTCGAAAACACAAAATCAAAAATTAGGACCTTTATCCAATGAGAACTGGGGATCTAACCTCTCAACAATAAGGGAAGAGATTAAGGTTCAAAGATATTATTCAGGAAGTATTGTATCTTGAAATATAACCAGCTATAAAGTACAGTATGATAGACTTGTGATTAAAAGGACTTACTAAATAGGCAATACAACTCAAATTTTCACTTCCTTGTATTGTTGTTCTCTAACTCATAACCAAACAATTCAAAAACACGAATACTGTAAATATATGTTCTGTTACTACTTATGGGAGATGCTTAGTAGATGTGACTAGATAACCAATTACCGAAATAACAATTTTACAAGAAGCCAAATTTAATTTGCAGTTGTCGTAGGTTTACAAAACTTCCTTGGCAATTAGTTCGGAAGTAGAGTATTCACCAACATATAAAGCGTATCACTCTCAAAGTTTACAAAACAATATATTTATGTCGATGTTTGATAGTAAACTATCGTAGTAAAAATGATGTTGCTAGTGTTTAATAGAAAACATACTTTTCGTAATATATGTAATCAGTGTGTGAAATTCGGCGAATTTTCACAGTCGAAATACAATCAACTTTCATGATAGGATGAATAAACGACGAAATACCGTAGTTCAGCTCTTCTAGGTTTGTTTAGTAGTCTGTTTGATTATCTTATTAACTTTACTCAAGCGTGTTACCCCTAATGGAGCATAGGCCGCCCACCAGTTTTCTCCAACCAACTCTGTCCTGGGTTTCCATTTCTAGTTTCTGTTTGATTATCAGATATGGGTTTTTCTTTCCACATGTTGAATAATCACCAACAGATATTCTTTGTTAAACAGGTGATGTCTATCATTTCTAAATAGTCTAGTGGTGTTTTGTGAACTACTCATTACTGACATGTCCATACATTCAAATGACATGTCTGCGATAGGAAAAAAATACGGTTCCAGGATTTCCACTATCCTAGATAACAAATTTAAGTGATTTGATCGAGGTATTTTCAATAAAAAGTTAGTTTTTATGGATTGATATCATCTGGGAACAAAATCAAAGAATTATAAAACACTGAATAGTTGTTTTATTGTAGCTTAGCTTCACAATACGGAGAACCTGTGGTCACCAAATTTTGTAGTAATTGGCGATCAATATGCTGTAAACATCATAAGTATGACCGATGGTAACAGGTTTTCGTAAATTTGAGGGTACGGTATCAGTTTCTTAATGACTGGTTTTTATTTCGATATCAATTTGTACTGGGTCAAAATTAACATAATCTTTTAGATAAATATCACATCATTCCTCTCCTAACTTATCGATTATACTAGTGAAGGATTTGGACAAAACGTTCATCTAAAAACGAGTGTTTCATCATCATCGAAAGAAGGGTTGGTCGAGGAGATAAGAGAATTATCAGGTGTAGAAAGGATTTGATTGTGACCAATTTGGTCTAGTGTGTTTTTATGGGTATGAGGGCGGATATAACTTCGCGTCTGCACACACCGGGGAAGGTTGTTTCTTGAGGAACCTGAAAAGGAAGGTATATTAGCGTTGGTCTTAGAGACCTGGTTGCATGACCGCAGAGCCCAAGGGACAACTGCTTGAGGCCGGTCACGCACGGCCTTTTTATGAAGGGTATTTTGAGGATTAGCTCCGCTCTTGAAAGCCCTTAATGTAAAACGATCCCTAATAAATTAGACATAAATTAGAAGTTAAAAATAAACTAAATATAATAATTAATCAAGCAGGTTACGTTCAAGTGTTTCTTGTTAAAGAATATTTCTTTCATCCTGATATGACAAACATCTCAGAGATAATTAACGATCATCCTAAACCGGACATAAATAATGGACAGTACAGTTTCTGAATGAGCATAATGCCATGAAATTATTCATCCGCAATCCAATAAGATACGTTTTCAATAATCTAACTCAGTGTTCAACGATCGAAAAAGAGTGTTTAGCGATTGTCTGGGCAATAGAAAAATAGAGGCCATACCTGCTAGGTAGACAGTTCCACGTCGAGACTGATCATAAACCCCCTCAGTGGCTGAAAACAGCAAAAGACCCCCGTGGTAAGTTGGCGCGATGGATGATACGTCTGCAGGAGTACGACTTCAGTATCGGCCACGTTCCAGGAAGAGAAAATTTAGTGGCGGACTACTTATCGAGGCCGGAGATGGATGCTGAGCTCCCAATGACAGCATAAGCAGTGAATAGCCTTGACGGAGACCCACTAGAACTTGTCCGGCAGCAAAAGGGCTGACCCAAACCTTCGAGAGGTGATCAGAGTGATAAAAGAAGGGGCAGATATTGACGAACGGCAGATGAACAACGAGGTATTAATGGTGCTTCGACAAAAGGAAGACTGAGGATTAGCACATATGGCGCCCTGATCTGGCGAGATGATGATGAAAATTGGGTAGCAGTGATTCCGAAGAACTTGCGGCATAAGATGATACAGGAGTGTCACCAGGTAGCTCATACAGGAATCACACGAACGACTGATCTAGT
>OX103973.1:23818951-23834302 GCA_944470395.2 Schistosoma turkestanicum
CAGGATTGCCTTGCGTCGGCACCTTAACTAGTGATAGGGAGTTAATCTTCACTGATACAAAAAGACCGGTTTAGTATTTTCAACTTGCATCATTTGCGACGAGATTTCTGTCTACCAAGAGATGAGTCCCCTCCATCCTACTTTATGGCTGTGGAACACGGCCACTATGAATAGAGAATAGTTGCAGCCTACTGATATTCGATCACAAGTATCTTCGAAGCACTGATCATCATGGGGCCACCGTGTATGTAATGCTGGGGTTAGCGGAACAGTACTAGGTAAGGATGGCAAACCAGTTGATGAAGTAATGAACCTCCATCAGTAGAGGTGATTAGGATATGCATTACGTACGCCTAACCACCGCCTACCTTGACGAGAGTTGTTGGTTGGTGTAGGAGTGGGCAAGAAGGAAGCTAGGGTTGGCCAAACCAAGACACGTCATAAATCTATGGAGTCACTGACAACTGAACTGAGCCATGTTACTAGCTGTAGAATAATTGGTTGGGACGTATAGTAACTCAAACTGATGTACCTACGTGCCAACTTCTACGTTGTGGCTTACTGAATGACTTGGTTTGCGATCGCGATACAATTGTAACCAGTGGTAAGAGACTCTGAGTGATATGGCTCCAATTCGTTTGTAATGACGCAAGTGCATCCATTCCTTGTCTTCACTAAAATTCGGGATTCCTCATGACCTTTCTTCTCCATTTAAATATATTTCCCAGGACGATACTTTCGAATCATATCTTCGAGCCCTAATCTATTCCATTACCGTAAATACTGCTACTATCTTTACCACTATGGGATTTTAGTTGACATTTCCACCTCTTTGTGCTAACATGGTATGAGAACTTGAACTGATATACCTGCGTACCAAGTTCTATGTTGTAGCTGACTCAGTTGGTTGGGGAATACCGGTTGATGGCCTATGCTTCAAGCGGGTAACAGAAGTAATTGAGTAATATATATATATATATATATATATATATATATATATATATATATATATATATATATATATATATTGATAAGTTCGTCACTTAG
The DNA here is from genome assembly GCA_944470395.2 of Schistosoma turkestanicum. Classification (NCBI taxonomy): domain Eukaryota; kingdom Metazoa; phylum Platyhelminthes; class Trematoda; order Strigeidida; family Schistosomatidae; genus Schistosoma; species Schistosoma turkestanicum. The sequence goes on from OX103973.1 coordinate 23,819,999, forward strand.
TATGCTTGAGGCTATTACGAGTTTACCTTAGTCGATAAACGCGAACGAGACTTTTACCAGCTTCCAGGGAGGCTACCTTGAATCCAAACGGTAAAACAGAAGTCTTGGTAAGCGTAGAAAGTATATTCTACAAACACCCAGCAATCACACAACAACCAAGCATACAACTCTCGTTTATTTATACAACATAACAACGTCCTTGAGACAGTTAAGAAAATAGCATACTAAAATACACTGCAGCCAATCACAGCCATTGATTTTGCTGGTGGGAATTGAAATCTCAAGGTCATCTGATCAGCCCATGCTGGCGAAACGTGAAAACCAAAATACGGCATTATCAAGCGAATTTTGGGGATCTAACATCCCCAACACTCCTCCCCTTTTTAATAGCTTGTTCTCCTGGGGTCGACTTGCATCTTGACTATTGTTCGCCGCTGTCTGAGGGGATACCTTCGGGAACGAAGAACAGCTTGCTGCTGAGTTTCTTCTCGTGGCGGGGCTCTCGGTAGGTTGAAGGTATCAAGCAAGATGTCAAGGGGAAGGCTTTCTGCTCTTGATGGGCGATCTGGGGCTAGCCGTCTGCGTATCTGATTGCGATGACGTGACCATTTATCACCTCCTACCTCTACTTCGTACATAACTCGACCAACCCTTCTGACCACTCTCGCTTCTACCCAAGGACCATGGTTCGTTCTGTAGTCGCGGGCAAACACAGGGCATCCCACCTCGTAAGCGGATTGTCTTTGCTGCTTTGTCTCTACTGATGAGGGTGCATTGGTCGGATGCATCAGGCTGTGAATCGTTTTCAATCTTCTTCCCATCAGGATTTCAGCTGGGGACTTTTGCTCCGGTAACAATTCATTTGGTGTTGTCCGATAGACGTACAAGAAATTTTGTAACGCTTCGGCTGGCGTCCCCTCCCCTTTTGACTTGAGCAGTGCTCTTTTAAACGTATCCACAAACCTTTCCGCCTGCCCATTCGATTGCGGGTGGTATGGTGGCGAGCGTAAGTGTTTAATAGCTAGCCGTTGACAGAAATTCTGGAATTGGGAAGAGGTGAATTGAGAGCCATTGTCGGATACGATCACATCTGGTATGCCATTTCGTGAGAAAATTTCAGTTAGGAGCTGTATAGTCTTAGTTGTAGTGGGCGGCATAACGGGGCTGATTTCCGGCCATTTAGAAAAGGCGTCGACGACAATTAAATACATAGTTCCATTTATTGGGCCAGCGAAGTCGACATGTATCCTGGACCAAGGATGCTCAGGTTTGGGCCATGAAACCGGCGGAATTTTGGCATTCATCTTTGCCGCCTGCTGACACCGGATGCATTTTTCAACCAACGCTGTGACATGTTGATCCATGTGAGGCCAGTATGCATAACTCCTGGCTATGGACTTCATTCGTTTAATCCCAGGATGACCAAGATGGAACTGTCTCAGCACTTTTGCACGAAGGGATTCTGGCACCACTACTCTTTCACCAAACATCAGACAATCGTTGACGATGCATAGTGACTCCCGCCGCTGATACAGTTGCTTCATGTCACCTTCAAACTTTTTCGACGGCCAACCGTTAGTGACATATTTCATCGTCATCTTGATGATGGGGTCGTTTCTAGAAGCATTTTGTATGTCTGTTGCAGACACCGGTAATGCGCGAACTGCGGTTGTCAGATAACATTCTGCGTGGTCTTCTACTGACAGAGATGCGATCACCATGTTTTCCTCAGCCGCCACTTGATCATTAATGAGTCGTGACAAGGCGTCTGCTTGACCGAATTGTAGAGTACGTCGATATTGGATTTCGAAATCATACCCCAAAAGTACCAAGGCCCATCGCTGAAGACGATTTGCAGAATGGGCTGGAATGCCAGACTTTGAACCAAATATTGCTAACAGAGGCTTGTGATCTGTGAGGAGCGTGAATCTCCGACCGTACAGAAACTTATGGAAACGGCGAACAGCAAACACAAGGGCAAGAGCTTCTTTCTCTATCTGGCTATACTTCTTTTCTGCTGGGGTCAGTGTACGGGATGCATGCATAACGGCTTTTTCCGACGCGTCTGGAAATTGATGTGAAATAACAGCACCTAGGCCATATGCTGAAGCGTCTGCTGCTACGATGATCGGCATGGATGGATCGTAGTGTGTTAATAACAATTCCGAGCTAATTATAGACTTGAGTTTACCAAAAGCCGCGTCACACTCTTTAGTCCAGTTCCATGTGCTATGCTTCTGCAGTAGACAATTCAATGGAGCGCGAATATCATGCATCGAGGGAACAAAAGCTGAATAATAACTGATCAAACCGAGAAAAGATCGTAATTCGGAAACATTAGTGGGAGTGGGCATCAGTTTGATAGCTCGGATGTTTTCAGGATCCGGTCTGCGACCGTCGGCATCAAAGATGAATCCCAAATACTTTACCGACTGCAATAGAAACTGGCATTTTTCTGGGCGTAACCGGAAACCATTGTCACTGATGCGTTGTAGTACCAATGTCGTGCGTTCCCGTAGCTGTTCTAACGTCTTCGCAACAATCAAGATATCATCGAGATAAGCTGCAACCCCTGAGATATCTGACAGGATAGTATCCATTAATTGTTGGAAGATAGATGGCGCAGTCTTAATTCCAAAAGGTAGGCGGTTATACTGGAACAAACCACGATGAGTGTTGATAGTAAGCAGCTCTTTAGATGCTTCATCGACTTCCACTTGCAAATAAGCATCAGCTAGGTCAAGCTTTGCGAAGAACTTTCCTCCATTCAGCATAGTGAACAGATCTGCTGGGACTGGCAGAGGATAATGATGCTGTTCTAGAGCTGCGTTGAGACCTGTAGAGAAGTCAGCACATATACGTATCGTGCCGTTGGCCTTCTTGATAACGACTATAGGTGCTGCCCAACTGGAGTAAGAAACGGGAGTAATAACTCCTTGTCGTTGAAGGCGATCCAGCTCTTCATCTACTGTTGCTAATGTAGCATACGGTACAGGTCTCTTTGGACGAAAAGCAGGCTTAGCCCCATGTTTCAACCGAAGTGTTGCTTTCATAGCAGTGCACCGACCTAATCCAGGTTCAAAAATGGTTGAAAACTCTGTCATCAGCTTCTTCGTATACGCTTCTGGGTCATGTCGTTGTGATACCAGGTTGCATATGGTATTTAGCGGGACATCAGCCAATTTTAGCTGGTCGAACCAATCTAAACCAAGTAAATTTAGATCAGCTGGCGTTATATAGCATACCCCAGTAAACGACGAATCTCGGAAAGCAACTTTACATTCCAATTGTCCTAACAGACGAAGATAATTACCACATGCTGTACGAGGCTTTTGTGTTGTGTGCTGCAGGCTTGGGCTGCCCAATTTGGTCCAATTTTTGCGTGAGAGGATAGTGACATCAGATGCAGTATCTATTTGCATTCTACACAAATAACCGTTAATATTAAGAGTAATAAATTTCCTCTCACCTGGTGATGAGCTTTGGCAGGAAGATATTAGGCTCAATGCATTGGTACTGGATCTAGGAACAGGCTTCTTAGCACTTCTGGATCGCTTTGGCTTTTTCTGTAGGCAAAAGTTATCTTTATGACCGATGACTTTACACTTCCTGCATCTATGCTGCCTAAATGGGCAGTTCCGTACATAGTGCCATGAACCGCAGTGCCAGCAAGCAGAAGGTGGATTCATTTTGGGTTTTTGGGCCGAATTGGAGCGGGGTGAACTGGGTGTAGCACGGGCAGACTTATAATGATTAGGTGGCTGCTGTACCAAATGAATTTCAGATCGGCTTGAACTACCACTCTGAACTATAGTCGAGTCTCGTTGTAGGTTAGTGAGACGTTGGTACTCATGAGCCATATCATTAAGCGTAAGCTTTGGATCTTGCTCCAACCGACTTAGTAGCCTTGTTCTAATGTCACTGAACTTACTCGACTGGAGGCTGCAGATGAGTATAAGGGCTTTGAACTGGTCTTCCGACAAAGACTTCAACCGAAAGCGTTCGCATTCACGGTTGACGATGCCCACGTGCGTAAGAAAATCATCATCTTCGTTCATAATAAGCTTCAAACATCGATAACGAGTATTAAATAGTGACGAGTTGTCTCCAAAGTGTTGGCTTAAAGTCTGGACAGTCTCAGAAAACGAACAATCTCGTGGGTTCAAAGGCAGGATCAAATTACAGTACTTATCCAGCTCACTTGCGCCCAACTTTCGAAGTAGCAGCCGAACCTTCCAAGCATCATCTTGGTTGGCGAAATCAAATTTAAATAAATCTTCATAACGCCGGAACCACATGTCAAAAGTGACATTTGCATCAGGATCATAATGAAATTCAGATATGCTATTTGCGATGCCGTCGACCGATGGAGCTGTGGTTGCATTAGATGAGCTGGGCTGTGTGGAAGGGGAAATCTTCATGTCTGTCAACATCTGCATCAGTTTCAGCTGCTGCTCAAGTAGTAATTCAAGTTTGGCAGGATCCATATTTCCAAAGCACCGTCGCCACTGATAAGTTCGTCACTTAGTATGCTTGAGGCTATTACGAGTTTACCTTAGTCGATAAACGCGAACGAGACTTTTACCAGCTTCCAGGGAGGCTACCTTGAATCCAAACGGTAAAACAGAAGTCTTGGTAAGCGTAGAAAGTATATTCTACAAACACCCAGCAATCACACAACAACCAAGCATACAACTCTCGTTTATTTATACAACATAACAACGTCCTTGAGACAGTTAAGAAAATAGCATACTAAAATACACTGCAGCCAATCACAGCCATTGATTTTGCTGGTGGGAATTGAAATCTCAAGGTCATCTGATCAGCCCATGCTGGCGAAACGTGAAAACCAAAATACGGCATTATCAAGCGAATTTTGGGGATCTAACATCCCCAACATATATATATATATATATATATATATATATATATATATATGAGAGAGAGAGGTAATGAGGAAGGCTTGTAAAACAAGTGAACAATTTCGGTCTAGTTTCGTTCTCTGAGTTGGACGGTTTGACTGCGCAGCTTCCAGAGGTCTTATGAACAACATCAGTTCAAACTTCTAGTGTATATGCATATATATATTTATACTGTAGGTTCTATTCTAGAAAAAAGTATGAACATCACTTTTGAAATTCTGATTACTGTTCATAATAATAATAATAATAAAGCAGATATTTGCTCAAATTCTTATAGATATTCATTCTCCATGCCTTACTCATTTATTATGGTCCGATGGTAAGGCGTTCGCCTACAATGCCGAAGGTACTGGGTTCGAATCCTGCGAGGAGCAGGAGTCGTGGATGCGCACTGCCACTGATGAGTCCCATACCAGGACGAAACGGCCGTCCAGTACTTCCAGGTTTCTAATGCTGGTCTAACAATGATTGATTGATGATTTCAAATGTGTAAAAACGCAAACCTCCAAAACTCTGCCCCAAAATATTATGTATGTACTTGTGAATGAAGCCATTACAGAATATTGAAAAAAAACAGAACAGAATAGAACATCATTAGAATTATGTAATTTATTCAACAAGTAAATTATTGTTTCATCAAAGCTTATGCTTATCATGACACTTTCTCATCAAAACTATATATGATTACTTTGAAATGATCTCATCAATTTATGTGACATGATGACATGATGACATCAATTTTAGTGTAATTATCATTGAAAATTCCAATGTTTTTGAAATGTACTTTTACATATTATATATATATATATATATGTACATCGATTTCATTGTGGTCTGATGATTGCACAAATTAGAAGATTAGATCATTTTCTATTTTATTTTGTTTTTTTTTTGGCCTCTCATTTGGGTGGTCGTCATAATGGCTTTTAACTGTTTCCTTTCTCTCTTGTTCTTCCTCTAAATGCTTTATATTTATATGTATGTAGATATGAGAGTAGAGAGAGAGATAGAGACAGTAGACAGATGCACAAGGTAATTATTTAATCATTCTCTATTTTTTTTCTTTTTGGTTCAAAGATTGGCGTGAATCTCTTCTGTTGTCTAGGTTTGTATTATAACATATATACTGGTTTTATTATTTTGCTATGATAGCTATCACTTTATGAATATGGATAAATGTATTCATTTTTTTTTTCTATATTTTCTATTGTTTATAACTAACTGATGCATCTAATCAAGAGGCGCCGCTTATTTTTATTTTCACTGACCGATTATCTATACTAGTTTACCTGAAAGAAGATATTGGCGACAATATGCGTCAAATTTTATTCTATTCTGCATGAATATAGAGATTGTCATAGGAAATGTTGATAGTCAGTTAGTTGTTCGATGGCACATTATATATATATATATATATATATATATATATATATATATATATATATATATATATATATATATATATATATATATATATATATATATATATATATGTTAGCTTGTTCATTCAGGTGAATGGTTGTGTTGTTTTTTTTTCCAGATTCGCATACTAACTAACATCTTTTTCTCTAATAAAATACTTAAACATGCATATCACATTTAGGACCACCCTTTAGTCGGTTGATATTTGTAATTTGATAAAAATGCATTGTCTAGTTGTAGATTATTAATTCAATAGCTGACATAAAATTCTCCTTCATTTTCTCTTTTTTTTTGTATTTCTGTACACTCCTGATAAAAATAATTTTGGTTTTTTAAAAGGAAATAATCTAATCATTTGTATATGAATTATTAATAATATTATTATTATTTTCCTAAACATTATCATTATCATTTTCGTTAAAGTGTAAATCATCGCTACGTAAATGTTTCATGATATATAATATATTTTGATGTATATATCATCGTTATTATTGAATTTCAAGTTTCTTTCCATAATTTTGGTGTTATTTAAGTGTTTGATCATTGAACAAGATGGCTGGTTTAAATTTTTCTAAAAACTATTTTTGAATTTTCGTGTATATATATATCATGACTGCTTTATTTAGAGTCAACATTTGAAAATAAACTATATAATTTATTTGAAATTTGAATGAAATTTATGGCAAAAACTTGTTTTGCATAATTTTCTCTTCGATTCATCTTAATTTTTTCTATTGTACCAATCGATGTAAACAAGTAAGTAGTACAACAAAGGACAAAAACAGTTACTTACTTCAATGTTCAATAACCTTGTCATTAGGAATTATTTACATCAGTCAGTCAGTCAGATGCAACGTAGATCTTCATACGTAAGTACATCAGTTCATGTTGCCATACCACATCAGCACAGAGATATAATTGTCAATTCAAATCCAATGGTAGAAGAGGTAGTAAGGGAATTAGAAGTAATCGGAGAGGTTAGGATTAGAAGATATTATTCAAGAAGTATGATTCAGTGAGAAAAGTTTAGAAAGTCAAAACCAGAGGTGTTGAAGAATCCAGAAGATTAGGATTTGAGAGAACACAGTGAATAAATGCACCGGCGCCATTGCAAACGGTTTTGAGCCATATCATTCAGGGTCTCTAACCATCTATTATTATCATCTCGCGGACCCCAACCAGGTAGTCGACAATTACCGACATGGCTCAGTCCACTAGTCAATGACTTCATGGATTTCTGCCATGTTTTGGTTTGGCCTCCCCTAGCTTTCTTCCAACCTGTTCCTACACTACAAAATAAAGCTCGACGAGGCGGTCGGTGGTTAGGCATACGCAGCACATGTCCTAACCACCTCAACTGATGAAGTTTCAATACTTCATTCATTGATCTGCCATTCTTACCTAGCACCCGATTCCTAATAACAGCGTTGCTCACTCGGGTGTCCCACGATATACGAGCAATGCTTCGAAGACACCTATGATCGAAAACTAATGACCGACGAATATCTTCTACTCTCACTGGCCATGTTTAACAACCATAAGGTAAGACGGAGCGAACTACTGCGCATATATAAATGTGATACCTGCATCAGTGTCACTTAATGTCTATTAATTATTTTGTACTCATTTAAAGGCATTGATATTGAAACTTGATAGATTAAGTGAAGTAGATAAGTATCATTTATAAGAAAAGTTAGTAGTTATTGACAATTGGAAATTGTTTTATTGATGAAGTTATTCAATGTATGTATATATATTGTGAGCAGAATATTGATTTAATCGACTGATAGTTGTTTCTCCATTAAGTATGCTTAAAACTATTACGGGTTCATCGTAGTCGATAAACAACAACGAGACAACGAACCAGCGTCCAGGTAGGCTACTCTGATCCGTTGACCCAAAAGAACTAAAGAGAAGTCTTGATATAGCGTAGAAAGTGTATTCCACAAACACCCACCCAATACACAATGAATCCAAGCACTCGAATTGCGTTTATTTATACGCCATAGAAACGTCCTTGGGACAGTTACAAAAATAGCACACTAAAATGACACAGTAACCAATCACAGCCAAGGATTTTCCTGGTGGGAAATGTGATCTCAAGGTCAACTGATCAGCTCATGAATAAAATCCAAAATAAAGACATTTATCAAGCGAGTTCTAGGGATCTAACATCCCCAACTCATACGTCCGAATCAGCGATGCAAACTGTCTAACAAATAAATCTAATGAGAGGATATATTTAGCTAGCAAAAATCAAACGTTTTCTATGATCAAATGATATTGTTAAATATATAAAATATATGACATAGAGGAAAGAGAAGCCCAGGACGGAGTTGGTTGGAGAAAACTGGTGGGCGGCTTATACTCTATTGGGGGTAACAGGCGTAAGTAAGTAGGTAAATGACATAGAATTGAAAAAAAAGTCATCCAAAAGACGATTTGAAAATAGAACTTTTGCACGTCATTCTTAAACCAATAAATTCCATATCCAACTTAATTCGTGTATTTCATGTCAATAGAGAAGAATGTTGAGTTTAGGATGCAGAGATTGATTCAACTTTCTTGCTGTCAATCATTAATCGATTTTACCGACTATTTCTTATGAATTCTTTTTCAATTGTTCACAGTGTAATCGAAATATTTAGTTAGGTAAATTTAATTTTTACTTAAAGTTACTTACTTACATCTGTTACCCCTAATGGAGTATAGGCGGCCGACCAGTATTCTGCAACACACTCTGTCTTGGGCTTCCCTGTCCAGTTCTGTCCAATTTTTGTTCATTTTTCGTATGTATTTCTCGGCGTAATGTATTCTTTGGCCTTCCTCTTTTCCTTTCGCTTTGAGGGTTCCATGTGAGGGCTTGTCTTGTGACGCAGTTAGGTGCTTTTCGTAGTGTGTGCCCTATCCACTTCCACCGCTTCTTCCTGATTTCCTCCTGCACTGGAATCTAGTTTGTTCTCTCTCGCAGTACGTTGTTGCTGATGGTTTCTGGCCAACGAATCCAAAGTATTTTGCATAGACAACTGTTAATTACTACTTGCATCTTGCGGATGATGGTTTTGGTAGTTCTCCATGTTTCCGCTCCATATAGTAGAACTGTCTTCACATTTGTATTGAAAATCCTGATTTTGGTGTTGATTGATAGTTGTTTGGAGTTCCAGATATTTTTCAACTGTAGAAAAGTAGCCGTTGCTTTGCCGATCCGCGCTCTCACATCTGCATTGGATCCACCTTGATTGTCGATGATGTTGCCCACATATGTCACAGTGTTAACGTCCTCCAAGGCGTGTCCATCAAAAGTGATTTGGTTGGCCGATGTTTTGTTGTATTGCAGTTTTTTAAAGCTATTGATATATTAATCAATTGTCAGTCAAATGTTAAGAGACTAAATGAATTTGAAACCGTAGACCTATTGGTTAAACGTCAGAAAACTCGACAAGTTATAACTATGTGTATTAGAAAAGGGGATTCGTTTGTTTATGGAACAGTAATAATAATAATAATAGCAAATCTATCATTCTGTAACTTGTCATTAATATACTTTTCTATATCTTAAGTTCTCACTTTACTCATACTTCCACTTTTAGAAGTGTAGACAGTTAAAATAATGTCTTGTAATAAAACTTTCACTTATCTTTCGATAATAGATATCCACTGAAGTAAGTTCTAAAGCAGGACATACTCATTGCATATTACATTTTAGTTGTTATTAATAGAGGAACCAATTATATTGATGATTTTCTTACTTAATTACGTGCGCCTGTTACCCCTAATGGAGCATAGGCCACCCACCAGTTTTCTCCAACCAAATCTGTTCTGGGTTTCCCTTTCCAGTTTTCTCCAATTTTTGTTCATTTTTCTCATGTCTTTCTCTAGTTCTCGGTGTAAGGTGTTCCTTGGCCTTCCTCTTTTCCTTTTGCCTTGCGGGTTCCAAGTGAGAGCTTGTCTTGTGACGCAGTTGGGTACTTTTCGCAATGTGTGTGATTTACTTACTTAAGTGCTCCTGTTACCCCTAATGGAGCATAGACCGCCGACCAGCGAATTATTTTTCTGGTTAGCGTTTTTTGTTACGGAGTTGAATCTCTGCGGGGTTAGGTCGCCAATCCCATGCCCAACCCTCCTCCTTTATCCGGATTTGGGACCAGTCGTAGTAACGCTAGAATGGCTCTAGGCGGAGTTATAGTTATAATTACAAGCCAAAAAAACGATTCCTAAAACTAAATAAGTAAATTCAAAGTTAAACTTTTTTCTCAACCTTACATATGTTACATGATTTTGATTGTGTACTGTTTTGAAAAGTATTCTTATCAGTCAAATAAATTTTCGCAGAGAATCTTTTTACGATGAATAGTTTATTAAGAATCAAAATTTATTGTTTATATACTTCGAAACCATTATTTAATTCGAATTAACAAATTAGATTATTGAAAGTGACCACTTATTATATTTTTGAAACCATGAGTCGATCAATATTAGACCACCATTAAAAGCCTGGAAGCACTGGACGGCCGTTTCGTCCTGGTATGGGACTCCTCAGCAGTGCACATCCACGACTCCTGCATCCCGCAGGATTCGAACCCAGGAGCTTCGGTATTGTGCGCGAACGCCCTAACCGTTAGACCACTGAGCCGGTATCCAACGGTGTTAATGTCTAACTACCGAAGGTCCTGGGTTCGAATCCTGCGGGATGCAGGAGTCGTGGATGTGCACTGCTGAGGAGTCCCATACCAGGACGAAACGGCCGTCCAGTGCTTCCAGGTTTCTAATGGTGGTCTAACATTGATCGATTCATGGTTTCAAAAATTTGTAACTTAACAATCTTCACAACCCCGTAATGCATCTTATTATATCTCAATGTAGTTTTTTTAACTACCTGTATTAACAAATAAATTCAAAAGTCAATTAATATTAAATTTTCAAAGATAAATTTACCAAAGTTGTTCATGAATAAATCAAACATTCAGTAAATTATTGACTTAGTTGATTTTAAACAGACAGTGAGTTCAAAACAGTGGTTCCCTTTGATAAATTTGAATAGAGAAATAAGAAGACATATTTTGTGAGATAGTACCATTTCGTGCTGACGAGAAAGCACGAAATGGTACTATCTCACAAGACAGTGAGTTGTTTTTTTTTTCATTCTTCAAAGAAATCAAAAGTTCATTGAATGAAATTCAATTGTGATTAGTTAAGTTTCCGCGCTTTATGATTGAATCTTGATCCAAAATCGACTTTTAGTGTGATCAAGAAAAGTTATCTTTCTCAGCTAATTGTTTTCGTCATCCAATGGATTAAACGATACAAAATTTATTGATATTTACTGATTTCTGGTTATACTGTAGTATATGTATATTAGTTCTATTTCATGTAAGCCAACTGGTGAAATGCAGTAATGTTAACTATAAATGCAGAATTAGATTTTCCCGTCAATCGATCTGTTGAACACTTAAATTTTAAAAGATAAATGATTCTCTGATTAAGTCTTTATATTTATTGCTTGCAGGTTTAGAGTATCAGCGTCGATAAATCAGTGGAACATATTTTGAAATTAAACGTCATTTACTAACTTGTATCATGTAAAGTAATCATTTAACAGTAAATATATTTTTTTATTGTGACAGTTCAGTCTAGATAGTTGCATGCCTACAAATTAGGCTACCCGGTTGGGATCCGCGAGACGATAGTCACCAATGGTTAGAGACCATGATGAACGACATCGCTCAGAATCGTTTGCAATGGCGCAAGTGCATGCACTCTGTGTTCACTCAAATTCTAACCTTCTGAATTTCTCATCATCTCTATCTTTCTTTTTCTAAACTTGTCTCACTGAATTATACTTCTTGAATTGTACCTTCGAGCCCTAATGTTCTCCATTACTGCTAATATGTCTACTATCGCTACCACTATGGAATTTGAACTGACAGTTGCGTCTCTGTGCTAATGCGGTATGGCAACCTGAACTAATGTACGTACGTACGAAGTCCTACAGTGTAACTAACTGACCGATACCTAAAAAGATCATCCTTAATATTTTGCTTAATTGTTGAATAATAATGATAATAATAATAAGGGATTCTTAACGACAAACTTACAGGTGATTTTTAAACATTAAAATTTATTTAGCAATTCTTACAATGAGTAGGATCATAAGTTCATCCTTTGTAAAATCCATTTTGGAAGTTTTTGTTTGTGAAAATCCCTCCATGTACACATTTATAATTTATCACTATTGATTTCTTCAGTTGTACATTTTGTCAGTCTGTTCGATTCCATTTTTGAGATCATAATATTTGCATTTTATTATAGTTTCTATTTCTTCTGCCTTTACTGAGTTTCTATGTTTCTTTCTTAACTGCATTTATGTTGTTTAAGTTGATACTTAGTTATGGTGACAGACATATTGATTTGTTCCTTTTTTGATTGTGTCGGTTGCTTGCATTGACTGGAACTGTACATTTTGATTGTGGATTGAAGCACTCTTCCAATATAGGAAACATTCTGTCTTGTAAAGCAACCAAATATTATCTTTTGAAGGAATCTAATCTATCCAGGAAGGATAGAATAACATTTATTTGTTTCTATTGATTTGATTAACTGAACAATTGTTGGTGGAATAACTAAGTGGTAATATTTGTTTAAGTAATGATTTAAATTTATATTTAGGATGAATATTATAATCGTCATTTAACCAAATCACTAGTTTTGGTTTCAACTGGGCAAGACGCGTATCTAAACTACCTAGACAGTTATTCTTCAGTCCAAACCTCAGTTTGGATCCTACATTCTTTGACTGTTACACTAAATTTTTTGAGGATAAAGACACTAATCATGTATTTATGCCTCTTTAAAAAAAATTCATACTGAAATTGAAAGGACTATTGACAAGTTTGTCAGTTGATCAAAGCACAGAATCCTTAGAACTGTTAACATCAGTAAATAATTAGTATCACACAATTTGTAAACAAATTCAGATTGTAATGACAGTAATAATACACACATTAATGTTACTGCTTAATAAAATTTAAAAAAAACTAATGATTTATATGATTGTTTATCAATAATTAAGCTAATTGTTTACAGAAAATGGGTGCCCACTACATAGGAGACATTATGTGTGAAAATTATATTTATTATAGATATATTTATTTGTAAGATCCTGTGGTGAGCGAATTTCGACATGTTCTTAATCTTCGTAATTTGCTCGTCCAGACAATCGTTACTAAGTAGCGTCTGACGGTCATAAATCAGAAGATGGATTTGAAGTAATGAATACATTTATTTTTAGGACACACCACAAAGCGAAGTTGAAAAGCAGCGATTAAAGCGTACGAAACAACGTGAATTGGAGAAGGCTAATGAGCCAACTCTTAGGATTACAATGGGAACGAATGGGCGAAGCGCGTTGGAGAAGGCTAGTGAGCCAACTCAAAGAAATAGAGCATGACTAAGAATATATAGTCAGACAAAAATAAGGCAGAAATGTGACCAGCGAAATAGGCATTCAAACATGAATAAAAGCGACGAATGATTGACAAGGTCAAATTGTGGTGTGAGCTGCTTATAAGTAGTATATGACGTGAGTGTCAACGTAATGTCTGGCAGCAGAAGATGGGGGAAAATCAGGAAAGGAAGAGTTAGAACACAATGGAATTTGTATGAAACGCATGAATAGTGACAATGGATTGATGTTTTGCAACAGGAACAGTCCAGTTCGATATGATGAACTGATATTTTGCAAATTAACGATTTACGATATGGTTTTCCTATTTTACTGAGTAACTCTGGGACACGTCATGCGAGCCGATACAAACCAGACAATAACAAGAACGAATTGTACATATAAATTGTTTCCATACAAATGGCTTGGCTAAATAAATTAATCGAAAGGGCTTAACCAAGTTAAATGTAAGCGAACTGGAATACATGTGGAGGCACTACAGTCCAACCTAAGGCCCCA
>OX103973.1:23834802-23865444 GCA_944470395.2 Schistosoma turkestanicum
GTCATCTAGTTACGTAACATTCAAACGTATATGAAAGCAAATAATATTTGATCTCGATCTAAGCAAATCATGTTTGCTTATTCATAATCTAGTTTCCATCTTCTGTTGACCAAACTATGATTTACAAGTCCAATCTGCGATGGTAGTCGGTAAGATTATCACCACTGTCTTTTTGTTTCTTAATTTACTTCACTGAATTATACTTCTTGATAGATATCATCGTACCCTGGTCTTCTCGATTACCACTGTTACTTGTACTATCTCTACCACTATGGGATTTTAACTGACAGTTGCATCTCTGTGCTAATGTGGTATGATAACATGAACTTGTGTACGTGTGTACGAAGTTCTACGTTATAAATGACTGACTGACTTGTGGGAGCCAGTATTTTGACAAGTTGATAAGTGTCTTTCTTATTGGTGATTAGATGCTCACAAACATTCTTTTTCAACTCTTCTAGCTGGCAAATTGTATTTTTTTTTAACAAACTAACAGAAGTGAAGTTCGTTGCAGATTGGAAACTTGTTTGGAGGGCGCTTTCAGTTGTAAACATTTTTTAAAAAAAATTTGTTGTAGTTTTTAAGTCACTGCAAACATTGACACTCAATAGTGTTCAACAATTGTGAATTGATTGTTTGAATGATAAATTCTATTCGTTGATTTTTGTTTTTTCCGCCAAAATGTGTTACTTTAAAATGATTCTCTTTGGTTAAAGTAAATAGATAGATAGAACTAAAGAGAAACTAGCTAAAACAGAAAGATAAAACCATAAATTCATTTGTGGGTTAATCAACCTGCCTGCAACACATGCACACATGCTGCTTTTTACACATCACAAAGTTTCACACGTCAAGCCATCATGCGATTCCCTTTGCCCAAAAGGATATCTCGACTAGATTCTTCCGCAAGCAAGTCTGACATCCAATCAGTGTGAATACGAGCGTCGCCCACGTGCGGATTCTTATGAATCAGTTCAATCCCTCCAAACAAACCACTACCACCAACAATCCCCAATCAGCATGCACGGCAAGGCGAGTTTCCCCAACTAGCTCTGGCACTCCACATTGGTTTACCGAGTCACCCAGCAACCGTTCTAATCGTCTGGCCTCCAACTGCCCTGCACTGATACAATCGACCAAAACCCTAGAGACCCCACATAAAGCAAAAGATCAAGTTTGTCCCACAGGGTCTGCCAGAGTTACACCCTCCCATGAGGTAGATTTCATGAACTCGATCAAGCGCAAGCACTTAGCCGAGCAGGGTTGATCCCACTACGTAAGTGGTGAGAGCAAGTAGACGTATAGAAATAAAGAGAAACTAGCTAAAATAGAAAGATAAAACCATAAATTCAAATTATATCGCCGATAAATAATGAACACTTGAAAACGCATAAATTTCAGATCAACACAAAACTTTTAAAAGGCAAAACAAAAACCAGGTAGTTTTCAATTCTGATGTAAATTTTCAAAATACTTTCTTTAATAAGTTCTAGTCTTGTAATCTGTCTATATGTATGTGCATGAATGTATTTTTGCTAATGAAATCGGTTCAAAAGCATGTGTATTACTTTTGACAGATAACTGAATTTCTGTTCGAAGATAAAACAACACTAGGCGTTACTTATGTAACGAAATAATTTTAATTTCATATTCATCAAAAAGATGCTTAGTATTTTAGGTTTTAACATCAAACCTTTTTCAGAATTTGACTTTGAACTGAATCTAAAAAAAAATGCAGTAAGGATAGTTTCAAGTGACGATAGATATTAAGTGAACTGTCACACTTTAGTTTTCATCGTCTTAAAGTAATATTTTCACATTATTACTATCATGTTTACCCTTTTTGTCGACTTTATGTAAACAGTACATTAAATTTATGAAACTAGTTTTGAGATGGTGGAGAAAATTTGTAGTTCAGGTCAATGATTGTGGTGGTGTTTCATTCTCTGAGCTGGATGTTTTGGTTGTGGAGCTTTCATTGTTCTGCCGAACAGCATCATCAGCACAAACTTCAGATCGAAAAGTGAAGTATTCGAATTTCTCCACGTTTGACCTGTAGCATGTTCAGCTAACATCGATCTTGATTGATTGCTGTTGACCTTAACTCTGTGGCTGTTTGCACCTATGATTTGATTGTATCCCCCTTTTGATCTGTTTCTTGATCCTATGTCACCTATGATTTTTCTGATTGGTTGACGAACTGGGTCAATGTCGATGTGTTTGTTGATTGACCTGAGTGCCAAGCTTCTAAAAATTCTCTAGTGTTCTTTGTCCTCCCCCTATCCAGTATTTCCACATTGTCCCAATCCGATGTATGTCCATAAGTGTCAGTTTGTTTTGATATAAGCGAAGAATTGTCGTGGCGTTTGAATGCTAATTGGTGTTCACGTAAATTAAGCTGAAGAGGCCGTCAACTTGGTCCTATGTATTGTTTTTCACAGTCTGAGCAATTTATTTTGTAGATGACATTTGGTTTTTCTTCCTTTGTCATTTTGTCCTTTGGTCTACATAAGATTACTTACTTACTTACTTACGCCTGTTACCCCCAATGGAGCATAAGCCGCTCGCCAGTTTTCTCCAACCAACTCTGTCCTGGGCTTCCCTCTCCAGTTCTGTCCAATGTTTGTTCATTCCTCTCATATCTTTCTCTATTTCTCGGCGTAATGTGTTCCTTGGCATTCCTCTTTTCCTTTTGCCTTGAAGGTTCCATGTGAGGGCTTGTCTCGTGACGCAGTTATGTGCTTTTCGTAGTGTGTCCTATCCACTTCCACCGCTTCTTCCTGATTTCCTCCTCCACTGCAATCTGGTTTGTTCTCTCCCACAGTACGTTGTTGCTAATGGTGTCTGGTCAACGAATCCGAAGTATTTTGCGTAGACAACTGTTAATAAACACTTGTATCTTCTGGATAATGGCTTTGGTAGTTCTCCAAGTATCTGCTCCATACAGTAGAACTGTCTTGACATTTGTATTGAAAATCCTGATTTTGGTTTTGGTTGAAAGTTGTTTGGAGTTCCAGATATTTTTCAACTGTAGAAATGCAGCCCTTGCTTTGCCAATCCGCGCCCTCACATCTGCGTCCGATCCACCTTTCTCGTCGATGATGCTGCCAAGATATGTAAAGGTGTTAACGTCCTCCAAGGTATCTCCATCAAGCGTGATTCGGTTGGTGCATGTTGTGTTGCATCGGAGAATTTTGCTTTTTCCTTTATATATGTTGAGACCTACTGCTGCAGAGGCTGCTGCTACACTCGTCGTCTTCTCTTGCATTTGTTGTTGAGTGTGCGATAGAAGAGTCAGGTCATCTGTGAAGTCCAGATCGTCCAGCTGCGTCCTAACTGTCCAGTTGATACCGTGCTTCCCTCCAGATGTTGACGTCTTCACAATCCAGTCGATGACCAGGAGAAAGAGAAATGGTGAGAGTAAGCAACCTTGCCTGACACCGGTCTTCACCTCAAAAGAGTCTGTCAGCTGACCTCCGTGCACGATTTTGCAGTTGAATCCATCATAAGAATTCCGTATGATGTTGACTATTTTCTCAGGCACACCATAGTGTCGAAGAAGCCTCCACAGTGTTTTCCTATCCACGCTATCGAATGCTTTCTCGTAGTCGATGAAGTTGATGTAGAGTGGTGAGTTCCATTCAATTGATTGTTCCACAATGATCCGTAATGTAGCAATTTGGTCAGTACATGATCGATCCTTACGAAATCCGGCCTGTTGATCTCGAAGTTGGGCGTCTACGAAGTCCTTCATTCTGTTTAACAATACTCTGTTGAAGACTTTGCCTGGTATTGAAAGAAGAGTGATGCCTCTGTAGTTTTCACACTTGCTGAGATCGCCTTTCTTTGGTATTTTGATCAGGTATCCTTCTTTCCAATCTGATGGTACTTGTTCCTCATCCCAAATCTTCTTGAAGAGAATGTGAAATATTTTCGCAGTTGCTTCCACATCTGCTTTCATTGCCTCTGCTGGAATGTTGTCTGGTCCTGCTGCTTTGCCGTTCTTGATTTGTCTGATGGCTATACTGATCTCCTCAATCGTAGGTGCGCCAATATTAATTTGGAGGTCCTTGGATGCTGCTTCGATGTTGGGTGGGTTCAGTGGAGCTGGTCGATTCAATAGTTCCTTAAAGTGCTCTACCCACCTATTTCGCTGTTCGTCAGTGTTGCTGATTATTTTCCCTTCCTTGCTTTTCACTGGTCGTTCTGGTTTACGATAGTTCCCGGCGAGCTTCTTTGTTGTTTCGTACAATTGTCTCATGTTTCCTTCTCTTGCAGCCTTTTCCGCCGTCATTGCTAGATCTTCCACATATTTTCGTTTGTCAGCTCTGATGCTCTTCTTCACTTCCCTGTTTGTTTCTGTGTATGCAGCTTGTGCGGTAACTTTCTCTGCTCTTGTTCGGCTGACATTCACTGCTGCCTTCTTGTTCCTCCTTTCTTCAATTTTTTCAAGAGTACCAACAGAGATCCATTCTTTGTGATGGTGCTTCTTGCAACCAAGGACCTCTTGACATGTTGAAGTGATTGCCTCCTTAATCCCTTTCCAATTGTTCTCCAATGTTGCTTCCTCTCCATTGAGTATATTGTGCAAGGCCTGGAACCTATTGGTGAGGGCTATCTTGAATTCGTTGAGTTTTACGGTATCCCGAAGAAAGGCTGTATTAAACTTGTGTGATGTTGTCTGTCCCGTTGTCCAGTGCTTCTTTAGTTTCAGTTTCATTTTGGCGATCAGCAAGTGGTGATCTGAGGCTATATCAGCTCGTCTCTTGGTTCGCACACCCTCCATGGTCCTTCTGAACTTTTTGTTGATACAGATATGGTCAATTTGGTTTTGAGTAGTGTGGTCCGGTGAAATCCATGTGGCTTTGTGTATGCGTTTGTGCGGGAATATTGTGCCACCGATGACCAGTTTGTTGAAGGCACAGAGGTTTGCAAATCTCTCACCATTTTCGCTCCTTTCTCCCAGTCCATGTCGTCCCATGATGTCTTCATATCCAGTGTTGTCCATTCCAACCTTGGCATTCAGGTCTCCCATAAGAATCGTCAAATCCTTTGGTGAACATTTCTCGACGATTGACTGCAGCCTTTCGTAGAATTGATCTTTAACGTCGTCATTGTAGTCATTGGTAGGTGCATAACATTGGATGACGTTCATTGTAATGTCCTGTTTCTTTGTTTTGAAGGATGCTTTAATGATCCTGGGTCCATGAGATTCCCATCCTATTGTGGTGCTGTGTTGCGAACTACTTATAAGTAGTATATAGCGTGAGCGTCAACGTAAAGTCTGGTAGCATAATATGGGGGGAAGATCAAGAAAGGAAGAGTCAGAAAACAATGGAATTTGTATCAAACGCATGAAGAGTGACAATGGATTGATGTTTGGCAACAGGAACAGTCCAGTTCCATAGGATGAACTGATCCTTTGCAAATGAACGATTTACGATATGGTTTTCCGATTTTACTGAGTAACTCTGTAATTTTCGTTAAATACAATTCGGTTGCCCCCACCTGTGTTCTCATTCACTACACTATCAGTGCCTTTTGTGCATGTTTGGACAGCATCAGTGCAACTCCTTGTGTATGTGAAGCATTTTCCCCTTCATGACCAGAGTATAACAGCAGTTCCCCTGAAGCAAGTCTCAGTTGTCCTACCTGTGTCCAATGCGTTTCACTGATTCCAAGCACCTCGAGGTTGTATCGTTTCATTTCTGCCGCAACTTGAAATAGTCTTCCAGTATCCCACAATGTACGAACGTTCCATGTACCTAAAAAAATGGTTGCTCTGGTTGTCAGAAGAGGCATCAGCCCAGTGACTTCCGATGGAACTCGGCTTTCATCACGAGACGTCATAATTCTTCTTCCAACTCCGAGGGCAGAGTTAAAATGGTTTGAATTATTTTTTCTGGTTAGCGTTTTTTTGGCAAGTGAGATTTCAACGGAATGGGGTCGCCAACCCCATGTCCAACCCTCCTCCTTTATCCGGGTTTGGGACCGGCAGTAGCCCCTAAGGTTCTACTGGCGGAGTTCTACATAAGATTGATTGAAGTGATTCTGTTGGTTTGTGTGTTACACCAATTCCAAAAGGTTTCAGTAGTCGTGCTGTATGCTCCGATATGTCTTTTATGTATGGTAGGATGATCCGTTTATTGGTTCCTGTACTTGATTTCGCTTCTATCGACGATTTCGGTTGATCTTTTTTTGATGAAGTTGTGTGGATAGCCGTTCTTTTGGAAGATAGTCATAAGATGTTTTTCCTCGTTTTTTAGTGCTTCATATGTGCTGTAGTATGTCTTCGCTCTCTTGAACAAAGTTTGTTTGCAGATGATTTTGTGAGTTCTTGGGTTGTTGCTACCGTAGTTGAGAATTAAGTCTGTATGGGTTGGCTTCCCAAATACTTGAGTAGTTGGATTCATCCACTAGATGTTTTAATATCCTTGAAATTTCTTTTGATAATTTGTTGTTGGTCGAGGTTCCGGGGGGAGGGATACAAATAATAAATTTTAAAAATCATATTAATGAACAAACCTTTTTTCAGTTAAATTAATTTACAAATCGTGAGTTTAATCATCCAGTGAAGTGTTTGTTGCTTACTAAACGACCACAGAAAGTCTAAATAATATAATTACTATTGGTTGGAGCTATCGTGTGTGTGGGAAACTTTTTCAATGATCAATGTTTTAATTAACGTTTCAGTCAAAACAGACTAAAACTTTTCTCCATGCCTAAGTTGATTCACGTTAGTGGAAAATGGTTATCAATCTAGTCACTCGAATTTTATAAACAAACAATACCAGCTTTAATACTGGTTAACAAATTGACAATTCTGTTAGATCTACTGTTATTCAAATGAATTAGCTGATCTCTTTTTAATTGATTAACCTGTTGATAACATCGTAGATTGTATTTTTGATTAGATTCTCATATTATATTTCAATTGATTGTGAATTTATCAGGAATTTTGTTATTCATATATGTGTAGTAAATCATTCACATAAAAATTCTGAAATATTAATTTGCATTATAATATTTTGTTTAACATTGAAATCATGAATGAATCACCATTAGAAACCTGGAAGCACGGGAGGACCGTCTCGTCCTGGTATAGGACTCATCAACAGTGAACTTCCACGACTACTGTGACTCACACGATTCCAACTCAGAACCTTCGGTCTTGCACACGAACGCTTGACCTTTCGACCATTGAGACGGCATCTAACTCTGAAAAATCTAAGGATTTTACAAAATCTTTACCATTTTCTTCGGTTTTTATTGTCCACGCCCCACAGTGGTTCAGTGGTTAAGCGTTTGCGTTGAAGACCGAAGCTCCTGGGTTTGAATCCTATGAGTAGCAGTAGTCGTGGATGCACACTGCTGATAAGTCCCATACCAGGATGAAACAGCCGTCTTTCCATGCTTCCATGTTTCGAATGGTGGTGTAACAATGATTCATTGACGATTTCAATGTAAAATATTATCTTGCCTGATTTACACAACTTACTAATAGTGAATTAACATTTTCTAGTTTCGGGTTAATAATAATATCACTATATAATTGAATGAACGTGAATGCTTACATTTCTGTGATTAGCATCCTTCAGTCAAATTTAATGAATTAAAATTCTTAATCCCAGTGTAATTGTTTGTTATATGCAGCTCTGACGTAAGCTATTTCATTTATAATATTATTGACATTTTAACAGTACAGAATTTCAACTTGTCTCATCCATAAGATGTCACTACTTAACTTCTAATATAATTGTATCTTTTATATCTAATTGTTAAATCCTTTGTTGGGTTCTACTATCCTTATTATTTAATATTAGATCAAACTTTTGTTAAGAATAAATCAATTCTTTGCAGAAAATTAAGCATAACGATTCCACTTGCTTTTTGGGATGATAATTTTAGTCGACTTCATCACTATCATTATAAGTAGTAGGATGTTATTTTATGAGTAGCAAAAATATATATTTTGGTTTAATGTTTCAATCAGTAAGAAACCTAACTATACCATCATTTATTCGAAGACTTAATCAATAATTTATCTGATAAGAAAATAAGTATTGTTTGTTTAAGATAATCAGTTCAAACAGACTCAAAAAAAATTATTGAAATCATAAATCAATCATTGTTAGACCACTATTAGAAACCGTTTCATCCTTCTGATGAGTCTCATACCAAGACGAAATGGCTGCCCAATGTTGCCAGTTTTATAATAGTGGTTATAACAATGACGGACTCATGAGTTCAATAGTGAATTGTATGTTTTAAAGCGTAAATCAATTATTCTTAAGCTACATAGGACTTGATATGAATATATATATATATATATATATATATATATATAGCCGACATTTCTACATATTGCGTTCACTTAGTCAGAAAGAAAATCAACAAGTTGTAAAGTTGAAATAGTCACTTGAAAAGTCAAATAAAATAAGACACATATTACGAAAAGAAACGAAAACAGTAAGAGGACTCACATTTCGGTGGACAATAATAAATGATTACCTTGGGTCTATTCAGTAATAGTTCAGTTTATGTTGTTTTGGATTCCCAACAATAGAGATTTAGCACATCTTACTGACTTCAAGTTGGAAAATTTTTTTTAGCAGCTGATACAGGTCAACTAAGCAGTAGATAAGTTGGTAAATAATTTTTTACAATTCCATAGGAACGCCTTGATCCTTCTTCCTAATTGTGACTTGATATAGGCAGACTGCTTAAATATCTGCGTAACTTGTTTCCTAACATTAAAATATTTCTATTTGTTTTAACACGTCAATTACGTCGTCTATTAATCGCATGATCTACTCAAATGTGTATTGAAAAAGTTTACTAGTTATCATTTCAAAACGAATGAAAAACGTACACTCCGAGACACCACACTGCTGGAAATCTGCTGAGAAAAAATTGAACGTTAATAAGATATCGATTATTGATCTTTTTAACTCCAACTTACTTACCTACCTACGCCTGTTACCCCCAATGGAGCATAGGCCGCCCACAAGTTTTCTCCAACCAACTCTGTCCTGGGCTTCCCTTTCCAGTTCTTTCCAATCTTTGTTCATTCCTATCATATCTTTCTCTATTTCTCGGCGTAATGTGTTCCTTGGCATTCCTCTTTTCCTTTTGCCTTGAAGGTTCCATGTGAGGGCTTGTCTCGTGACGCAGTTATGTGCTTTTCGTAGTGTGTCCTATCCACTTCCACCGCTTCTTCCTGATTTCCTCCTCCACTGCAATCTGGTTTGTTCTCTCCCACAGTACGTTGTTGCTAATGGTGTCTGGTCAACGAATCCGAAGTATTTTGCATAGACAACTGTTAATAAACACTTGTATCTTCTGGATAATGGCTTTGGTAGTTCTCCAAGTATCTGCTCCATACAGTAGAACTGTCTTGACATTGTTTTGTTAAGGAGACTTGTTGAAATATTCTGTGCAAAGTGAATTCCATTTTCTACTATGCTATCCATGAAAACTGATGATAACTGCCTACTTTTGTTGACTACACATTTATTTTTCAGTTCATTATGTCGTTAGTCAATCAAATGTATGCAATGTATATTTTCTGTTTCATTAATCTTATCAACTTATATACATCTAAATTTATTGTACTGATTTCTTTCTTGTTATCATTACTGTAGCAATGATAACACACACTGATAATAATGACACTATTCGTTTACGGTTTTTTATTTGTTTTCAATCAACTTGTTAATTGTATGCATTAGTAGATATACTACTCTTTTCTTTGATTATAAGTAGTCTGTATTGTGTTATTCTTTTTATGTTTGTTTTTATTCATATAGGAATGATTTACCTGTTTGCCTCCGCTTGTTTATTTCTGTTTTATCATTTGATCAATCAGTTTCATAGTAATGTTTGACAATGAAATCAAATCGTAAATTATTATTATTTTTAATTAGATAGTGTAGCTTTTATTTTCAATTTGTACAAGTGCCAATGTCTGTGTGTGTGTGTGTACGTATGCATTCAAAAATAGACTTTTTCAATCTCACATTTCACTGAAAGTGTACAATAACACCATGAGTTGATTATGCCTGTCTTTTCTTTTGATGTGTACGTATATATGTGTACATGTGTATGTGTTTGTGTAACTATCTACCGTTGGCATCCTGATCATTGCAATGATTAATGTTGGTCTTGAACACCATCATCATCATTTTTTTCAATCGATATACACTAGTATTACTGGTATTATTATCTAAGCTAAAAGAGTGTTTTAATGGCGGCTGTCTATCTATGCATATATCTATCTATTAGATCTCTCTACAATGTCTAAAATAAATGATTCTACGAAATAATAATAATGATCATCATTTATGTGCAATTCTCGCTTCTGTATTCTTTCTCTCTTCATAATATGCGCCATAATTCTTCATTAGCTCAACTTCATCCTCACTTGTTTTATATTATAAACTTCAAACTATCATGATAATATTAGATCAGAATCATTAGCGTTTTTTTTTTGCCTCTAAATAAAATTTATTGTCTAATAATCCTTGTAATCTTCAACACATATGGTATCATTTTGAATTTGTGTTAACTAACTGACTGATTAGTTGATGATATCAAATGAAATTACAAAATCTAAGCGAAGAATGAATACTTAACAGTTCGTTTGTTTGCTTGTTTGTTTAATTTGTGCATTACAAGCAATGCCTTTTATCTTTGTATGCATCTTTGGCTGTAGATTTTGACGCCATCAAAGTTTGCTTATCAAACTGAAGGCAATCTAAACTTGTATTTGCTATCTGAACCATAAAAGCATATATATATACATACATATATATGTATGTACATATATCATTATTCACACTATTTGATTTCTTTTTATTCCTCTGTATAATTCAAAGCGTTGGTGATGATTATTGTTAGAAAATATTTTTGTTATCTTGATCAAATTGTTTTGCTTTTACATTTTGTCAGTTTTTTTTTTCTATTTTGTTGTTGTTGAATTTATACTACTTATTTCGAAGAATTCTATGTGTATAGAGATAGATAATATTGAGGTTGCGTTAGTTTTTAATGAAACTGAGAATGGAACTATGTATAAACGCATACATTTCGATAGGTGTACAGTTATGCATCATCTTGATTAGGAATTGTTTGTTAAGTATGTACATACATATATATGTATATAAGTGAATATTATTACTACTGCTACTACTACTATTATTTCACTTATCAACATCTCTTCATTGGTATGAATGTTAAACATATTACCTAAAATGAAAACAGTAGAATAAAGAAAATTCATTCTATTCTCATTTAAATCTAGAAAAAAAGAATGTTCAACTCGCTGATCTAATGTTACTGATGATGACGATAATGGTGATTTGGATGCTGATATGACGTGTAATATATAGCTAACTATACATATACTGATAGTCATTTTGTAGATGGGATTCTATATCTCGTTCAGTATGCATGCTTATGCGTCCATTTATTTCTTAAATATTTTATTCACTTACACCTTTGAAAATGCCTAAATAATTAATTTGTATTTGAAATCATGAATCGATCAATGTCAGACCACCAATAGAAACCTGGAAGCACTGGACAGTGACCGTTTCTTCTTGGTGTAGGACTCAACAGCAGTGCGCGTTCACAACTCCTTCACCTCACAGGATTCGAACTCGGGACCTTCGGTCTTGCGCACGAACGCCTAACCTCTGGACGACTGAGCACTGCTGATGAGTCTTGTACTAGGACGAAACAGCCGTCTTTAAGTGCCTCCAGATTTCTAATGATGGTCTAATATTGATCGATTCGTGATTTCAAAAATGTTTAACTTAACAATCTTCACAACCCTGTAATGCGGTTAATCAATAGATTGATAATTATTATCCCTATTGATCTCTGGCAGTACAACTACAGTGATTACAAAGTGAGCGTAAACATTTTAATAGATTTTGCAAATCTGATGAGTATATATTGCCCTGAATTTGATTTTCATCCATAAAATAAGTTGGTGATTTTAATCCTCATCACTTAGTATCAGTCACATATCCACGAAGCTATTTAACAAAAGAGCCGAATATTCTTGTGTGTGTGTGTGAGGTAGTCTCGGTAACTGGCTAATGAGCTTCTGATCTATCCAGGAGGGATAGAATATCATTGATTAGTTCCTGTTGATTTGAATAATTGAACAACTGTTGGTGGAATAACTGAGTGGTAATATTTTTTTAGGTAATGATGTGTATATTTATACTTATAATGAATCTTAGAACCGTCATTTAACCAAATCACTTGTTTTTGTTTCAAACTTGCCAAGGTGCGTATCTGAACTATCCTAGACAGTTATTCCTCCGTCCAAACCTCAGTTTGGAACCTGCACCTCCCTCAAGATTAGAGACCCCGTACTTTCGTAATGAGCATTAACATTCTGTACAAAACAGAAATCTACAATAGCTCATCTATTATTTCAAACTACCTAATCAGACAGAAGCTTTCAAATGACATAATTTGCAGAATAAAGTGGATTTGTTGTATTTTCAGACTTTTTATCAAAATATCCACTAAATTTTAACTAGTTTTCGTATACAACATCATAAAGGTTATTGAATCGTTTGAAAATAAACTGATGTCATCCAAAAGTCACCTCTAGTTGTGTTTACGAATTAACTTATGTATTAATAGAAAGCATTCAGGAAGGTTTTTATACTTCCTTTTCTGTGCCTCTGTCTAAAAAGCACTGGAGTTTACGCAAATGTCATCACCAGGCAACACGATGTCAATTAGTCTAAAGCATTTAAAAACTAATCGGGAAATAACGAATGTCAATTTTTATGGGCCTTATAAAGAGGTGCTGGGTGAATCCAAATATTTCCCATTTGATGTATGTTTACAAAAGAACAGCGACATAAATCTTTCTCTATTATTGTATTTAATTAGTTAAAACTGTTTATAGCCACTGCAAAACGCCTTGAAATGAAATAAATCCCTTTTTGATTCTGCATTTCTTATGGTTCTCGCATTGTTCAAGTTGATCAAGAGAGAAAGGTAGATTAATCGATAAATAAATACATCACTGTTACTACAGTTGACATCACTAACAGAGTGAGGAAACGAAAATGAAATTGATTTTTGATTGATAATCCTTTTCATTGATAGTAGTATATATGAAAATGAACTAACTTGCTTGCCTTCGATACATGTATACATACAAACATTGTTCAATTAGATTTATGGAAATTATTGTTCTTGCACATTCTAAATCGCCAGTCAAACCATTGGACTGCCTTTTCATCCTGGTATGGGACTCATCAGCAGTGCGCATCCACGACTCCTGCACCCTGCAGGATTCAAACCCGGGACCTTCAGTCTTGTGCACACAAATGCCTAACCTCTGGATCACTGAGCCGGCATCCAACGAAGTTAATGTCTAACTTTGATTGATCCGGAGATTTTACCCGACCTCACTCATTTGACTTTGCTAGTTACTGTCTACACCCGACAGGTGGTGGTCTAACAATCATTGATTGATGTTTTCAAATGTGTAAAAACATATATACATATATATATGTTAAGCTGATCAATTTTTAAAATTAAATACACCTTCAACTCACATTTGAACAAATAAAGAATTTCGTGCTATTCTGTATACATACACTATATTACAATATTGAACTCATGACTACTACTTTATCACTTAGTTGTTTACACGATAGATCGTTAACAACAAGAGTAGGAGTAGAATGTCTCTTTTCTCGTTTATTTCATGATTGTTACTTTCGGACGTACTAGATCATACTTATTATTGTATGTTTTTTTTCTCACTAAGATGATAACTAAATGAATGTACATTTGTTTTGGATATATATAAATATATATATATATATATATATATATATATATATATATATATATATATATATATATATATATATATATATATATGGGAGTAGATGATGTGTACAAAAATTGTACAAACCCTGTTAGCAAACTCAAAATATCACGCTACAGTGTAAAATGTTTTATTAAATAAAAATAAAAATTTTTTTTAATTAAATTAAGCTAAATAATGACAATAACAAACTAGCAGTAACAACAACAACAACAACCTGTTTGTTATGTTCTACATATGCGATCATGATCATGATGACTACTTGATTAGGAAATTGTGATGATATTTTTATGAGAAATAAAAAGAAGAAGAATTTGCAATGATCAAAACAAGATAATTTTTGGATACTTTTTTGTTATCTAATCGAATGTATACATTACATAAGGAATGTATATGGAAAATGAGCGAACAAGAACATTGCATAAGGAATGTTTACGGAAAATAACAGAGAGAGAGAGAGAGCAAACAAAAAGAATACAAAGTGTTTGTATTGAATGCATTCGATCGATTTTGTGTGTAGATGAAATTGTTCTGTCGAAAAAAATGTTCATACACATACATTTTCAAAGAGATGAATTGAATTTCACCTTGAACAATAAGATAATCAGCTATTGATTTATTGAAAATTAAGGAACAATTTTAAAATATCTCTAGGTTAATTTCTTATTGAAACTTTTATCTAAGATAAAAGATAATGATAAAAAATCTTGTAGTGAATAAATTATTCACTAAACTTCTTTTTATGAAATAATAATAATTCACTGTTCAGTCGTGATGAAGACGCTGACAAAGTGCAGAGTCTTCTGACTATCCTAAGCAACAATGCAACCATATTCGGGATGCGATTCTTACCATCGAACTACAAAATGTTGCTTCAAGATTGGGTTGCATCGGCACCTGAACTAGTGATAGGGAGTGAAGTAGTCGAACGTGTAGACCGCTTCACTTATCTTGGGAGTCTCATCAGTGCCGATGGCCTGGTGACTGACGAAATCTCAGCTCGGATACAGAAGGCTCGATTGGCTTTTGCCAACTTGCGTCATTTATGGCGAAGGCGAGATATCTGTTTGCTGACTAAAGGACGAGTGTACTGTGCAGCAGTTCGCTCTGTCCTACTATATGAATGCGAAACATGGCCGTCAAGAGTAGAGGACATTCGGAGGTTACTGGTCTTCGATCATAGGTGTCTTCGAAGCATTGCTCGTGTATTGTGAGACAACCGTATAAGCAATGCTGTCATTAGGAAACGAGTTCTGGGTAGGAACGGCAAATCAATAGATGAAGTGGTGAAACTTCATCAGTTGAGGTAGTTGTGACATGTGTTACGTATGCCTAACCACCGACTGCCTCAACGAGCTATGTTTTTTGGTGTAGGAATAGGTTGGAAGAAAGCTAGGGGCGGCCAGACCAAAACATGGCAGAAATGCATGAAGTCAATAACAAGTGGACTGAGTCATGTTGGTAGATGTAGGCTACCTTGTTGGGGTCCGCGAGACGATAGTCACCAATTGTTAGAGACCTTGAACGACATGGCTCAGAATCGTTTGCGATGGCACAGGTGCATCCACTCATTGTGTTCTATGAAATTCTAAGCTTATGTATTCCTCATAATCTCTACCTTTCTCCTTCTAAATTTATCTCACTGTATTATACTTCTCAAATCATGCCTTCGCTCCCTAATCTTCTCCATTACTGCTAATACTTCTATTATTGCTATCACTCTTGGATTTGAATTGACAGTTGCGTCTGTCTGCTGATGTGGTATGGCAACCTGAACTGATGTACTTATGTACGAAGTTCTGTGTTGTATCTGTCTGTGTATTTATAGATGGATTATTCCTACAAGTCCTCGTGAGAAATTATTATTTTTAGAGCAAAGTAGACATTCAGATAATTATTCTTGGGGACCTTGAACGAAGTGGCTCAAATTTGTTTGCAGTGGCATAAGTGCATCTATTCTTTGTGTTCTCCCGAACTCTCATCTCAGCTTCTCATAACCTTCATCTTTCTCTTCGCAAATTTATTTCACTGGATACAACTCCTTGAATAATATCTTCAAACCCTAGTCTTTCCGATTACAACCCATACTTCTGCTTTCGAATCGACAATTACATCTCTGTGCTTTCGCAGTATGTCGAGTTGAACTGATGTACGCACGTATGTACGAAGTTCTACTTTGTTGCTGGCTTACTGACTGCGATAACTATTCACAATGAAAATTGTATTGTGATTTATTTTATATTTAAAAAGTGTTTGTCAGTCAATGTTAGCTCATTTGGTTGATGACAGCTTGTTTTAACTAAATAAATCTCTAAGTTTTCATGATAATAATATTTAGGATTATGAAATGGTGCAGTTGCGAAACTGTAAACTAGTACAAAACAAGAATTCTATTGTTTTTTAGATTTTGATGAACATATTCAATGTAAATTTTACATCAAACACTACATTTAAATTCCAAATATCCCCAATCGTCATTTAAGTCAATAAGCCGTTTCTTTGTCTCTAAATTACAACTATTCAACTTTATAACTATAATCAGAAACTAACAAAACATTGATCACAAAATTATCAAGTTCTGTGGAGATCACTACATCGTTCACTCACTAAGTCATAATCAACCTGTCATTATGTCTCAATTAACATAAAAATCACTGTATGTTGCGATTGCATTAGTTAGTGACTGTGACACTTCTGTCTTTACTCAACTTCATGGGTCATGCAGCTTCATGCTGTGGAATTAGGACAACCATCTTGAAAGTATTTCTTAATTAGGCAGTTGGCGGAGATGTTTTGATCATATGAAATTTGGTTTTCTTTAAATATTGTAGAGTTTAAAACTTTGGACGTAATATCCACTCCGACTTATTAATCTGCTGATTACAGTCTGTGATGATGAAATATGCTTTTGAGTTTGAATAGTGAATTATCTCGCCAAATGGCAATTATCATATATTTTAATTACAGTTATGGAGATTAGTGTTTTTCGCATATTGATTGTTAGACCAACATTAGAAACCGTTGGATGGCCGTTTCGTCCTGGTGTGGGACTCATCAATGGCATTGCGCATCCACGACTCATGCACCCAGCAGGACTCAAACCCGCGACCTTTGACCTTGCGCGCGAACGCCTAACCTCTGGACCACTTGGCCGATACCCACCGGTGTTAATGTCTAATTCTGGTTGATCCAGAGATTTTGCGCGACCTCACGCATTTGTCTTTGGTAGTTACTGCCTACACCCCACAAGGTTGAACTCCACTGGCCATGTCTTCTGACCTAATATTTACTAGCGACAATTGTTCTATGCCAAAAAATCAGTCAAACTTGTATTTTTTTAGTTATTCTCACTTGTTTCTTCCGTTTTTAAACTAAATTATATAATAAAACAAAAGTTTATCAATATTTAGAAAGTTATCTTTGAATATATATTTTCTCTCTGTATTTAACTTGAACATTTTCACTTTAAAAATAAAATATATGCAATTCATTGTGTAACATGTGTAATCAGCAGTCACTGAAGATCTAAAATCACCACACACACGAGGTTAGCTGAGCAATTCACACCAACAGAGAACACGTAGTGGTAGCCACGACACTCTTCATTTTTAAAAATTAAACTACGCGGGGTTTGTACAGAAAAGAGGTTGCTTGTCTACCAAAGTCTTACCAGTCATCCTATAAGTTCAGAGAACGCAGGGCTTGTTCTTCAACATCCAAAGCGTTTATGTTTGATCGTTGTGTGATAGAAAGAAAACAGAACCGGTTAACAACATCATACATAGTGATTTTAACTTCGTTACAATTTTCAGTTAGAGTTTTGGAGATTAGTGTTTGTTGCACATTTAAAATCATCAATCAATCATTGTTAGACAACCATTAGAAACCTGGAAGCACTAAAAGACGGCCGTTTCTCCTGGTATGGGACTCACCAGTGTCAGTACGTATCCACGACTCCTGCACCTCGCAGGATTCGAACCCGGGACGCCTAACCATTGGACCACTGGGCCGGCATCCAACGGTGTTAATGTTCGTCACAATTGTCTTATTCTACGATTGAATCGAAAAAATTCTACTTTTTTCCTTCCATTTTTTTGGTTTGTGTCCTGGTAAATTTATCTCAAAAATGATGATAACAATGATTATTACTGGTTAATTTTTTCTAATGTTATCACTCAGTTTTTCTTTTTGCTTATCATTAAAAATGAAGAAATTAAATAGGAGGATAATAAAACGAAAAGAAATGAAAGAAGAGAGTAAAAAAATAAAGTAAAACTTCTAACACGATAAAGAAACAAAGAATAATGATGTTGATAATGTTGATAATCTGTTTATTTTATCTTATCAACATTTTTATATTCTCATGTTTTTTTTTTGCAGAGGAGAGAAGCAGAAAATAAAAAGAAGTGTTATCCTTTTCTTTTCACTGTTCATGCTTTACTTATCAAATTGAAATCAAACAGTAAAATGTTGTGGATTCACATTTCTCTCTCTATCTCGCTATCTCTCTCTCTCTCTTGTATCGGAAATTATGCGATTATTAGGCATGAAGTGAATTTCATGATGTGTGCATGTGTGTGCATGTAAATTTACATGCATGTTGTACAATATCAGGTTTATGGGAAGGATATATAGAGAAGTAGAGTAAAAAAAATAAGTCATTTTTCTTGTGTTTCGATGAAGAGTAGTACATCCTATTATTCTCATATGGTTGCTCACTGCTACACCTTGATCAGTCAATATTTTCTAATATACTGTTTGTATTGAAGTTTACAGTGAATAGGTATATATGTTTATTAAATTCGTAATCGTTTTAAGTATGAAAAAAGTAATCCAAATAGTCAAACGATATTAGTTAGATCTTACTTACTTACGCCTGTTACCCTCAACGGAGCATAAACCGCCGACCAGTATTTTCCAACCAACTCTGTCGTGCGCTTCCCTTTCCAGTTCTGTCCAATTTTTGTTCATTCTTCTCATGTCTTTCTCTATTTCTCGGCGTAATGTGTTCATTGGCATTCCTCTTCTCCTTTGACCTTGAGGGTTCTATGTGAGGGCTTGTCTTGTGACGCAGTTAGGTACTTTACGTAGTGTGTGTCCTATCCACTTCCAACTCCTCTTCCTGACTTCCTCCTCCACTGGAATGTGGTTTGTTCTCTCCCACATTAGGTTGTTGCCGATAGTGTCTGGTCAACGAATCCGAAGTATTTTGCGTAGACAAACTGTTAATGAATACTTGTATCTTATGGATGATGGCTTTCGTAGTTTAGAGCTGTACAAGTTTTATTTTAACGAAATTTTACTGAATGAAATGCAGAACTAGCATTGACATGATCGATAACGTATTAGCTTGATAATCATAGTTTAATTTTCAAATTTTCATAAATGATCTGTTCAGCTTATATTGATTAATCATTTGTACTCTTCAAATGATATTTATATTTAATTTTGTGTTAGAAACTTTATTTAAGAAACTGATTCAATTTAATGGTCATTTACGTTATTTTGCATTGATTTCAATAATTCGGTCTTCTTGATTAATTATCTTTTGACTCAAGTGTTTACATGTTGAAATCATCATAAGAAACCTGGAAGCACTGGACAGTGGCCGTTTCGTCCTGATGTGGGACTCATCAGTCGCAGAACGCATCCACGACTCCTGCAACTCGCATGATTCGAACCCAGAACATTCGGTCTTGTGCGCGAACACCTAAACTCTGTTTACATCAATGTGAGCAATCAGTCTCATACAGCCATACAGTTTTGTTTAGAATCTACATTCATTACAACAGAAGGTAGATTAAATTGGTATCAGACAAGATTGATTGCTTTAAATTCTAATCTAACACACATACTCTCTTTTTAATTCGATATTCATTTATTTATGCAAAAAATGTATTTTTTTTTATTCTAAAGTTCTCATCTGTTATCATGTATCCTTATTGTCATTATTAATACTGTTGAGCTTACCATCTAATGAATTCATTCTCAATTTATTACTAGTTGTCTATTCTATTTGATTGTTTTATTATGATCTTAATAATTGCTTCGATTAATTCATTATTTTAATTGTACCCATTCATTTAAAACAGTGTATTAATGCAAATCATAAAGGGGATTTCAAAAAGAGCTGTTTATATATATATATATATTTCTCGTTCACATCATTTGAAGTGACGATTCTACTTGTTTAAACTGTTATAATAGATAGTTGCACATTGAAATCATCAATCAATCATTGTTAGACCACCATTAGAAACCTAGAAGCAGTGGACGGCCGTTTCATCCTGGTATACGACTTAATATCAGTGAGCATCCATGAGTCCTGATGAGTCCTATACCAGGACGAAACGGCCATCCAGTGCTTCCCGGTTTCTAACGGTGGTCTAACAATGATTGATCGATGATTTCAATGTACAACGAACACTAATCTCCATAACTCTAATTGAAAAGTAGGTAGTATCTGTGATACCGTCCAGTGCTTCCAGGTTTCTAATGGTGGTCTAACATTGATCGATTCATGGTTTCAAAAATGTGTAACTTAACAATCTTCACAACCCCGTAATGCAGATAGTATTTGTTTTTTTGTTTCATTTTAATTATAAACTCAATAGAAATATTGGTTGAACTAGTTGAATGCATTTATCATTATCAGAGTAACAATAATGTCTGATAGTATGCATGGAACATATTCACAATGATAATTTGGACCAATCAAATTTAATAATAAAAAATGACCAAATATTTTCACCTGTTTCATCTCCTACTTATAAGTAGTTGGATTCGTTAGGCGAAAAATTGTGCATTCCATCATTTTGTCTATCAACCCCTAATGAATTGATGTTGACAGGATGATTTTGGGGTGTAATACAATGCAAGAAAATGGAAACGAGAAAAAAATACTGCAACAGAAAACAAAGAAGCGACATTAATTGATAAAATGTTTAGAAAAACCTGTAGTAGTCAGTTGGTGCTTTTTAAAAAAAGAAAATATATTTAGCCATTTATTAAAAGATAAGATCAAGTCGAGGCAAAAAAAAATAAATTGTTTTCCTTTCTAATTATCTTTTTGAAGAAAATATATATATATATATATATATATACAACGAATAAATGAGACGAAATTTTATCTAAAGAAATCTTTACTGAGAATAATTGATTAAAGTAGTATATAGTATAGTATTACCGACATGGGCCTTTATGTGTGTGTGTGTGTGTGTTGTATACACACTAGACATGATATTGTTGTGTTCAATGTTTAAGAATTATTGTGTTTGTATGTTAAATTGTTTGTTTGTTTGTTTGTTACAAAAGATAGGCGCTTGGCTCAAAACTAAGAAATGTATTTGTCTAGTTCCATGATAATCATAGGCTTCTTCTTCTTCTTCTTTCTATTAAGATTAACACCGATAATGAGATAAAGGTAATAGCAGTAGCAGTAGTAGTAACAGAAGTAGTAGACGAAAAATTAAGGTACTTTCTGTGTGTGTGAGTGTGTGTGCAGTTGTTTCTTCTTCGCTTAGAAGCATTAATTCATTCATTCATAGAAGCAATAAATTATAGCCGACTATTATCACAAAACTCAGTATTGCGAAATGACTGTTTATTTTTTAGCTTTACTGTTTTTTTTTTCTAACAAATCTTTGTAGAAAATGGAATTCATTTGAATATCAATTCAATTACAAAACATGAGATAAGCATCAGTGTTTAATTCATCATTATTGTTGTCGTTGTAGTTGTTTGTGTTGCCCAGCCTAATAATATACAACAATAAAATGCCTAATTTCTCTACTAGTACTTTAGTATTACCGTAATAATTAGTTAGTTAGTTTTGAATACACCAGTCATGATTAGATTTGCAATTGTGAATACAGAAAAAAAAATAAATAAACTAAATAATAATCACTTTGAATCTTGATTGTAAGAAATTTATCATTAATGTATAAATAATTTAAGGCGGATAAACGATTTTTCTCTCTTTCCGTCTATCTTGATTTCTCGTCTGCATGGTCGGGTTGAATGTGATGAAGAAAGTTTTATTTTCCTTGTTAAACAATGATATCTCTTTGTTAAAAGCAAGCAATGTGATCTCATTGAATTTTACCAAGAATACTTAAAGATGATGACAATAGTTTGAAGTATAAGCTAGTCGAAATCTATTTTAACGAAATCAGACAAACTGTTTATTCATTGAATAATATATATATTTTAAATAACTTGTAGCATACGCTGAAGTCGGTACTTTACTTTACAGTCGTCAACTTAGTGTTTCGTTTCCGATCAGGTAGATTATTTAAATGATAATTGTATTGTTGTGCACAAAATTCTAGGTACCTGTCTATTGACAAGAAACTAGAATCTCAAGTTATCTTGTAGCACCTCACATATATTTTGTAGTTTTGTGGCATCTCATCACTCATTCATTGTACCTTCGTTTAAATTAATTATTCGATAACTGTATCAACCATGATTTTGTATTTGTAATAATTCCATAACAGTATCGATTACTTTATATTGGATTGTGCGTGTGCATGCATGCTTACTCGCTTGTCACATGTCTAGCCTATTATTGCTTGATTATAAATACTTAGTCACTCTTCAACTCAAGGAGAGTTGGCTCACTTGCCTTCTCCAATTCGCTTCGCTCCAGTACGCTTCCCTTCTCATGTTTGTCTGCATGAATGAGTTCGAATGAAATGAGTTCATTCGTCACACTGTATTTGGCTTCTTACGACCGCTGTCGCATAAACGGAGTTAGCTTAATTATAATATATACAGAAGTGGAGAGGAAGATATATTTATTTCATTGCATACTGGATCATTCGTCCACATTGAAGTCGAGTAGTGAGCAGCCAAAATTTTACCATTGTGCAGCTTGTATGCACATGTACGCTTGGGCATGACTTACCATCTACGCATATAGTCATTCGACTAACTTTATCGATTAACTGTTTACATAATTCGATGGCAATATCGACTATACATATATTTGTAGCAATCAATAAATATGTTGAATAATAAAAACATTATGGCAGCAACTCGTATTCTATGATAATGATCGTCAAGAAAAGTTCGACACTTTTGTATCCTTGTTCTCTAGAAGGGAGTTATTGTAGCATCTCATCATTCATTCATTGAGGTACAACGATTAGTGTACTAAATGTAGTTTTATTATGTTCGTCACTAGGTATGCTTAAGGCTATTGCGAGTTTACCTTAGTCGATAAAACGCGAACGAGACTTTTACCAGCGTCCAGGTAGGGGCTACCTTGAATCCCACCGGAAGTAAAAAGGGCTTGGTAAGCGTAGAAGTATATTCTACAAACACCCAGCAAGCCCAATGCATTCAAGCACACAAATCTCGTTTATTTATACATCATAGAAACGTCGTTGGGACAGTTAAGAAAATAGCACACTAAAATACACAGCAGCCAATCACAGCCATGGATTTTCCTGGTGGGAATTGAAATCTCAAGGTCAGCTGATCAACCCATGCTCGCAAACGTGAAATCCAAAATAAGGCATTTATCAAGCGAGTTCTGGGGATCTAACATCCCCAAAAAGTTTCAAGTAACTGTGTGTTAATACACAATTGTAATTGTTTTGTTCCTGTCTGTTTGATCGTGGTAACCATCTCCTGTATAATGTCAAAAAATAAATATATTTAAGTAAAAATAAAGAACAGATGAAAAGCAAATTTTAATGAGTTGTTTTAGTTCAAAGTTTATTTTTGTTCGTAGAAAAAAATACTACACTTTAGTAAAAAAAATATAGTTACCTTAAAAAAACTCACTTCATAATTAAAATTGAAGCGTGAACTACATATGTTAAATTTGAAATTCAATATATAACTTATTCCATATAAAGATAATTTTATTCAACTGAATAAAATTATGGGCGGAAACTTGAAGAACTCCAAAAGCTATCATACAGAAGATACAAGTCTTTATGAACAGTTGTCTTCGCAAAATACTGAAAATCTGTTAGCCAGACACCATCAGCAAAAACCTACTTTGAAAGAGAATAAACCAGATTCCGGTGGAGCAAGAAATCAGGAAGAAGTACTGAAAAAAAGGATAGGACAAACATTGAGGAAAGCACCCAACTGCCTTACAAGTTAAGCCCCAACCTGGAATCCTCGAGGCCAAAGGAAAAGAGGAATTCCAAAGAACATATTACTCCGAGAAATGGAAACATACATGAGAAGAATGAATAAAAGTTGGAAAGAACTGGAAAGGAAGACCCAGAACAGAGTGTATTGGATAATACTGGTGGGCGGCCTATGCTCCATTAGGGGTAACAGACCGAAGTAAGTAAGTTAGTACTGAACAAAATTATGGGAAAGCTATATACTTTATATGCTTACAGTCCAACGAGAGTTTGCTTTTATTGTGAAGTTCTTTTCCTGTCTGACTAAATTACTAGAAGACAATAAAGACAGATTATTTGTAATATATCCTTACACTGTTCAAAAGCAACATAATGATTGACTAGGAGCATGTTTACACTAAAATCAAACTTTTAATGTATCGTCAACACTATTGTGTGTATATACTACTCAAAAAAATAAATGAAATCAACTGATAATTAATTTCATTGTTTGAATGCTACCGAATCAATGTATCTTGTAATCGATATGCTTATCTGATAATTGTCAAGTTTTGAATATACATTAAATCGTAAAAGTAATAACTTGTTTCTTTGCAGTCAAATCATAATAACAATAATAATAATAATAATAATAATATTATCTAACATCTAAGAACAGTCATACAAATGACGTACATTTCAACTGACGTTTTATAATCTATGATTATTCATCACGAAAACTAGTTCATTTTTCAAAACTGATTATTATTATTATTATTATTACTAGTTAAGTAGTACGAAATGAAAGGCAATTATTACGTGTATTATAATTTCGTCATTCGAATAAAAATCAACAACAAATGATCGCTTGGAAAATTTCGACCAAACACATAATGCTTGAGTTTTTTTTTGGTTTTTACACAGAGGCTCTCAATAAATACGTAAATGAACTTCAAACAGATACGCATATTGTACATATATTTCTTGACTAACTTAAGAGGAAATTGTGATTACCTACCTACAAATTCTAGTTTTTTTTCTTTTTCTTCTAAGAATTACCTTGATTCTTTGAAAATTCAATGTTCACTGGTGTTATGGCGTAGGCAGTTGTGTGTAGTTTGTTCAATTTAAACAAGAAAGAAATATGTACATATATATATGTGACATTTTCTTATCTTATGTCTAGTGAATTGTTTGATATGGAATACTTGATAATAAATATCAAAAATTTGTACATATGTATACATACATAAACATAAAAAGGAAAGATTTGATTTGATAAATATTTTTTTTAGTTTTATATTCTTATTAGTTTGCAATTTTAACCTTTAATCTCTATACATTTTATTATCTTATTGCTTTTCATTAATGAATATAACCATAATTGAAGAATTTCTCACACATGTTTGACAATTGATTCGTTTATGTCTGTCAAATTCCTTTTTCATCTCATCTACTCAAAATTTTATTCGTGGTCATTGACTCTTTCTTCCTTTCTTTCTTGCTTTCATTTTCTTTCAATATGCGCCATCTGATAGTTTCGATTTTGGCGCCCCGATTTGATTAAATCTGTAGATTTTTGAACTGGCGCCACATTTGAAATGGTATTATTATTTTGTATGTATTTATATATATATATATATATATATATATATATATATATATATATATATATATATATATATATATAGAAAAAAAGAAGAGAATGATGAAAAGTTTCTTTTTTTTAAAAAAAAACAGTTGAATAGTTTGTATTATTTTTATTATGATTCTTGATATTTTTTATACCAACTGATATGATAGCTAGTTATAATACCACTATTATTATTGTTATTATTGCTTATGGTCCCCATCAATGCTTAAAATCAAATTGACAATAGATAAAAATCCTGTAGAAAGAAAAAGAAACTTAAGCAATGGTTTAAATTATCTTGCTACTTAAAAAAAAATTAAAAATAATTTCACATACCCGATTGTGATTTTGTTTTCCTGGTAAAATATTGGGTAGATAATAAGTAGCAGTGAATTTGCATCGCTCTCTCTTTCTCAATTATAAACCGCCTTCTAATTTTATTGTTTTCAAAAATAAAATTTATTTTTTTTAATTTCAACTTGACTAGTACAGTGAGTGTGTAATGCACGAAATGTTGCTTTTTATTTTCTTTACACTATTCTTTAGATTTGTTTCTCAAATTTTTACTTACATTTTCATTCATATGTTGTTGTAGTTCTATAATATAAAATGAAGATTATTCCAGTGTGATAATGAAAATAATTTCTTAAGAAAAGGCGATATTACAAAAAGTAGAACTTAGTGTTGTTGTTCATCATCGTTTAATTCAATGGGCAACATTGACGAAACGACAGTATTCTAAAGAAAAGCAACAGTGTATGTATGACTGAATGATGAATTGAGTAGATAGATGTTAAATAAGGTGTGTCGTTTTTGTTGATACACGGTGGTGGTAATGTGATTGATTGACAAATTTGTTAGGGAATATTATTATGATTATTATTATTGTTGCAAAGTATTTATTGTGTAGAAATTTGCGTGCCATAGAAGGTAGATGATATTGGAAGAGTCTTAAGAATCTTTCATGTGTAAATTTTCATATCAAACAAGGCATTATGTTGATTTGTAGTACTTACTGCGTTTTTAGTGTTACATCCACTCCTACGAAGTAGTGTGTTGTTATTCAAGGACCAATGTCAATCTATTTGAAAATAAATACAGTAAGTAATATGTCTGTCATCTTTTTGACGAAGATCTAAGACTTTTGTCGTATATATTTTTTTAAATAATGGAATTTGTTAGAAAATAATTCATTTCATAAAAAATGTGAATATCTTTTGAACACAGAAATTAGATAAAGATGATTCGTGTTAAGGGTTGAACATAAAATTGCTTAATGTTCTCTGTTTGTTTTGAAAAAAACTTTGCTAACTAACGTTAATCTAAATTACTATTTTATTCAATAAATATAAATTTGACGAGAATCAGTCTTAGACTATTCATAATATACCTTCTTGTTAATTGACAATAACTGGAAATTAAAGAGAGATTGCAAAGAGTGAAAACTGGTCATCCACGAGTCTGGTTGTTTTATACGATCTGATCCAGAATAAATAGAACTCTTTTTGCTAGTCGAAGAAATCGACTTTCTTCACTGTAAAATCACTACAGTGAATAATATTTACATAGAAAGTGTTAAATGACAAAATAATATTCTAATTTACTGTTTTCCTTGTCGTTTTTTTCGGTTGTGGTCAGGACTAAATGAATGAGAGTAACTTTTAAAACAAATAGTATTTTGGACAGAATTTGACTTAAAAGACTTATCAAAACAGAGAAAGTCTGAATCCTTAAATAATGTGGATCATGCACTGAAATTTGAAGTTTAGTTAGTTAAATTTAAGTTACATTCAGTTGAAATTACTCATTAATCAAACAAGTCCCTAAAACAGATAATCAATTTAAATTAACTTATAGTTTACGAGCATTAAGTAACGTACACAGAGTTTACCTGCATTTTACTTACTTGAATGTATGCGAAGAGTATTCCTTATAATACTCAGCCTAATAGAGTAATATGGAGTTACGTTATCCAAATCGTCATCACAACATCAATTTTGGATGCGCACTGCTGATGATGAGTCCCATACCAGGACGAAACGGCCGTCTTTCAGTACTTCCAGGTTTCTAATGGTGGTCTAACAATGATTGATTGATGATTTCAAATGTGTAAAAACACAAACCTCTAAAGCCCTGCCTGAAGATATCATGTAAAGTGGAAGTTACTTTCAATGATGTTACTGCCACACACTAATTCATTTAAATTTCACATCAAATGATACCAGTTATATAGCTGTATGTGATCATTCATTGAAAATTTACGTGAAAATGAAAACTGTTAAATATTCACGAGCAGAAGAAGCAACTTATGTAACAATTAAATTAACCATAAAATTCAATCAACAATTTTCTTTCCTAATTCAATTGATGGAGAAAGAGACAAGACAGGAACAAAATAAATTTGAAATCATCAATCAACCATTATTAGACCACCATTAGAAACCTGAAAGCACTGAAAGACGGCCGTTTCGTCCTGGTATGGGACTCATCAGCGTTCGCGTACAATACCGAAGGTCCCGGGTTCGAATCCTGCGAGATGCAGGAGTTGTGGATGCGCACTGCTGATGGTGAGTCCCATCCCAGGAC
This sequence comes from Schistosoma turkestanicum, assembly GCA_944470395.2. Taxonomy (NCBI): domain Eukaryota; kingdom Metazoa; phylum Platyhelminthes; class Trematoda; order Strigeidida; family Schistosomatidae; genus Schistosoma; species Schistosoma turkestanicum. The sequence goes on from OX103973.1 coordinate 23,862,980, forward strand.
AAAATGTCCGTTTCTCAGTGCTTCCAGGTTTCTAATGGTGTTCTAACAATGATTGATTGAAGATTTCAATTCATATATACAAATTTAACTACACCACCACCACTGTTCCAAATAAATTTTAAAAGTTTGTTTAACATTCAATATCTACCACTTGTATTTAAGTCATTGTATTTTTAACCAGTCCAACTGTTAAAACTATTTTTCCATCGATCATATCTAAGCTACTTGAATCTTATACATATTCGCTCTTAGATAACTGATAAAAAGAAATATTTCCCAAGAACTAAAACAACTTTCGGATGCAGTTGCATTCAGCTGACGAGTTCCGAACAGGAAGAAAACGCGCCTTCACGGTTCCATTATGCTTAATCTTCTGAAAGATTTACACTCAAACCTCATTTTAAATTTGGAAATTTTAGTTATAAATATTCGTAATAAAGTCTAATTTATATATCCGTAAACTCTTAGTGGGAACACTTTGGCATTTCTTCACCTTTAGTTTCTATTACACTTTTTGTCTTGGTTTGTTTTATCGATAAATTTCACTAAATCTTATCTTCTTTGCTTCATCATATTTGAATATTTTCAAATTAAATCCATTCATAATACTATAAATATGGTTTTACTAACTTGAATGCAATCGCCACTTCATCAACAATCAACTCGATATGCTTACTTGAAAAATCTAACCATAAATCATCCACTATGTAGCTATATCTTTGACCTTTCGTGTTTCATCTATTCATGTACCATCCCGCTGGTTTGATGATTCATTTGTTACTTTGTTTGACCTTCAATTCATGAATTCTACTCATAAGGTTACAAACTAATAAGCGAACTCGTCACCATTTTATTTAAAAGCTATAACTACAGCTGTTAAAAAAGGAAGTCCTTACAAAGTAAATTATCATATATAAATTCTATACTTTTCTATGAAACTATTGTAAGATTTTTTACTAATTCAGTAAAAAGATGTTGACTGAGAAGACATTATCGTTCGGTTAACAGAACTTTGAAAATTAATATTGTTATTGATTGTTAACGTGAATAACAATTTGAAAGTGCCCAATGAATGTCTTATCATGAATATTCGACAACCAAATATTAGATTACTGAACTGAAATTAAAAATCTGATGAATTGAATATTCATTTGAGTAAATAGAAAGTTTTGTATGGATTGGCTAATTGAGAACAGAAAAGATGAAGTGTTAAGATTCTAGTTACTATCAGATATTTATATAAATCGGTGGCTATAATTTGAAATATCTACTGACAAGCCTCAGTACGTAAGATGTCTAGGTTATGTGCATTCAACGAGTTAATAATAGCTTCCCAAAATATGTCCTGAAAGAAAGAGTCCCAAGCACTAAAACTAACGTTAATCTCACGTCGATTCATGAACCACCAGTCACAAATTGGCAAGGTGAACTAGCTTCACTTCCTATTAATTCCAAACATGTATCATAACTGTGGTGTAATCGCAACCCAAGAATGATTTACATAGTTTTCAATTAGAGTTATGGAGATTGGTGTTTTTACATATTTGAAATCATCAATCAATTATTGTTAGACCACCATTAGAAACCTGGAGGCACAAAAAACCTAAATCAATCAGAGTTAGACATTAACAACGTTAGATGCCGGCCCAGTGGTCCAATGATTAGGCGTCCACACAGAAAACCGAAGGTCCCGGGTTCGGATCCGGCGAGATACAGGAGTCGTAGATGGACACCAGGACGAAACGGCCGTCCAGTGCTTCCAGGTTTCTAATGTTGGTCTAACAATGATTGATTGAAGATTTACATAGTGACTGTTTAGTATATCACTACACAGTTTAAACATTTACTACTCAGATCGATCAAGAAAAAACAATATGGCAGTGGTGTAGTTTGATTTTTGTAAATAATAATTGGCGTCGATCTAATTTTGTATGTTTTGTATGTTTTTATACGACTTTATGAATTGTCTGACATTAAGATGCTGTCCTAAACATTTGAATTAGTGCATTTACATCAATCTTACCAACATTTACATGACTCTGGACTGTACGTTGTCTGCAATAAAGGGTTTTCGTTGATGAATTCACTGAATTTGCTGTTTGGTACCTTCAGTGGTTCACTTTCATTGAAATGTAGTGATTTTCATTCGTGTCACTGCAGCCTTCTATCGTCGTCACTAAGTCACTGAAATATAGTTGATTTTTCTACCCGTTCGAATGTGCAGTTATACCTAGTTTTGATGGGGACATATATAACTCGTAAACGTGATCCATTTCGACCTACCTAAAATATACAACAGACTTGGAAATAGTACTACACTCTTAAATCAGATAAAAAAAGTTAAATGCAAGTGTAACTCAGAAGAAAATATTCAAAATCTAAAATAAAACAGACTGAGATTTATTGACAAATGACTGATCGGAAAACACGGTAGACGTTTTCGTTGATAATCTTAAATCCTACTT
>OX103973.1:23865943-23982207 GCA_944470395.2 Schistosoma turkestanicum
AAAAAAAAAGACCAACGCTTCCAGAATTAATCACATGACCTCTAACAATTCACACCAACGAATTGATCGTTTTGTTTTATTCATTTTCATTATTGCACATCAGAGGAGGATCCATTCTACATAACATTCTACATAAATGGCTATTTTCAATTAAGTAAATATTAATCTTTCAAAGAAGTGATATTTTCAAAAAACCATAATATATTTTTTTAAAAGAACTTGTAATGTGAATGAAATTTAACATAATGTTGTGTAGATCATTGATAAAATGAAAGTATACGTTAGTGAAAGATCATAGCATGCTTGTTTTATGAGTTATCAGTAACACCAAAAGGTATACAAAAATTAGCTCTGACATTCGATTTAGTGTGTCCTGTCTATTCGTGAAAAAATTCCTTCATACTAGTAGGTTATACTATTTCGCGTGTTTTACTGTTATCATCGGCGGCTATTATGTGGTGTAGTGTGGTGTAGGAATAGGTTGGAAGAAAGTTACGGGCGGCCAAACCAAAACATGGCAGAAAGGCATGAAGTCACTGACAAGTGGACTGAGTCATGTTGATAGATGTAGGCTACGTGGTTGGGGCCCGCGTGACGATAGTCACCGATGGTAAGAGACCTTGAACAACATGACTCAAAATCAGTTGCAGTGGCGCAGGTGCATCCATTCTTTGTGTTCTCTCAAGCCCTAACCTTCTGAATTCCTCATCATCTCCATCTTTCTCTTTCTAAAGTTATCTCACTGAATTCTACTTCTTGAATCATATCTTCGAACCCTAATGTTCTCCATTACTGCTAATATGTCTACTATCTCTACCACTATGGGATTTCAACTGACAGTGGCGTCTCTGTGCTAATGTGGTATGGCAACCTGAGCTGACGTACATACGTACGTACGAAGTTCTACGTTGGAATTGACTCATGGACTGGCTGGTTAAATGGTAAATATAAACGGTCATTAGTTGTAATATTTCGCCATTAACAATTTAACACTCTCCTTAAAATTCATGATTATTTCTATCATTTTGAAAATATCCACACACCTTAGCATACGCATAAACATAAACAATATTAAAAAAAAACACAACATATTTATTTAATATTGAACAACATGTGTTTTCTATCTCATATTTTGAATGAATTCCATTTTTCACTACTATTATTATCATTATTATTATTATTATTATTATTATTATTATTATTATTATTATTTATCATCTGTTCTGTAGTTAGAATAATTGTTATTTATTCAAAACATAGAATTATGTATAAGATTACACAATTTGTTTACTTTCCTTAATGTCATTCATATACATTTGATGAAGTTTATGTGTAGGGGGAATTACTGTATCACATTGAATTTACACATGTTACATTTTCATTTCAGTTACTTGTCTATAATAATAATATTCTAGTAATTATTGATAACTTTCATTTTATTTGAAACAAACCATATGGATGGAAGAACATGCCATTGAAATAGTTTCTTGTTTAGATTTTATGGCTTAATTATTACATTAAAACAGAATTTTTATAAATTTGTATAAATATATTTACAAATATATCAACAATATGATTAAGTTATAAACTGAAGAAAGTGAGGCGAAGATATCACACAATAAAAAGCCAGAAATAAGTCAGTAAGAGTATTATTAAAAGAAATCATACCATTAAGAATCTTAACAAAGTAGACTTTGTTAGTGTTTGCACCGACTGCCGCGACGAGCTATGTTTTGCAGTGTAGGAGTAGATTGGAAGATAGCTAGGGGTGGCCAAACCAAAACATGGCAGAAATCCATGAAGTCATTGACAAGTAGACTGAGTCATGTTAGTAGATGTAGGCAACCTGGTTGGGGTCCGCAAGACGATAGTCACCGATAGTTAGAGACCTTGAATGACATGGCTCAGAATCGTTTGCAATGGCGCAGGTGCATCCACTCTTTGTGTTCTATGAAATACTAAGCTTCTGCATTCCTCATAATCTCTACCTTTCTCCTTCTAAATTTATCTTACTGAATTATACTTCTCGAATCATATCATATTATCGCTCCCTAATCTTCTCCATTACTGCTAATACTTCTATTATTGCTATCACCGTTGGATTTGAATTAACAGTTGCGTCTCTGTACTGATGGGGCATGGCAACCTGAACTGATGTACTTACGTACGAAGTTCTGAGTTGTATCTGTCTGTCTGTCTTGTGAAATAAAACAAGAACTACAGTATGATTTTCTACTGTTTTAAGCATATTTAACAAAATATAATAACAATGAGTTGAACGATAGATGCTAACACAAACTGATTATCTGTATTCAAATTGATGAATCATTTATATTTATGGGTAGTTAGTTCTTTAAGTTAGACAATGTCTTTTGGTAGGATTGTTAATACTTCGTGTACAATCTACACTGACAGGAAGTATGTTTAGAAGTAATATGTACATAAAAACCCTTTGGAATGTTAGCCATTCATCCTGATCGATCGATCATAACTTATCAGTAGTTGTTTGCATAATCTTATTAAGAATTCAATAGATAATTTTTTAATATTTTAAAATATTTAATCTTTTCAACAATGCGATCGCTTCCAATATCAAATTCAATGATCTACATTCATAAATTCGATCAATCTTCAATATAACATGATTATTACTCTATGTTATCGATGCATTCTAGTTTAGAGAAGAATTTTTCTGGTGTTTTCGAGGTTATATTATATACTACTGGGGTAGTTGTAAGTAACGGCTGAAAAACAGTTTGTTTTCAATATTTTTCTAGTTATCTTAACATCAAGATAATTAGTTAGTGAAGTTTTTGAAGAACCACCTTCATTAGTAATATAGAATAGACAAATATAACCGACTTTTCATTTAGATTTATACAGATTGTTGTTTTTCTACTGAAATCATGAATCAATCATTGTTAGACCATCATTAGAAGAAACCTAGGAAGTACTGGATGACCGTTTCAGTAATGAACAACGTTCTCCATAACTCTGTAATGAAAAATTGTACAATATGCTCACTAGTGACTAGCTTCGTGAGGGAATTCTCGAAGTTCTGGTGAGAAGACGTGGTCACGAATTCAGTTCTTTCAGCTTTAAACAGTATTTATCTAAGACAAATGGGTGAGGTAGCGCGAAACCCGATTGGATGCCTGCTCAGTGGTCCAAAGGCTCATCATCCTGCGAGTAGCAGAAGTCATGGATGTGCACCACTGATGAGTCCCATACAAGGACGAAATAGCTATCCAGTGCTTCTAGGTTTCTAATGGTGGTCTAACAACGACTGACACATGATTTCATTATTAAATATAACCGATAATAATCATTTATCAGTAGAATAATTTCAGAATATTTTTTTATATAGAAATAAACTATGAAACAATATAAAATATTTAAGTTATCTTTCACAGATATACACTCATTGGGAATTTATTTTTCTGTATGTAAAAAGAAATATAACACAAAAACGCTTTACTGATAAGGAGAAAAACTGTCTATCTATCTCTTCTACCTATCAACTTTAAATTTTTATCTACGATGGTGTCGATTGACATAGTTGAACAAAAAAAAGCTTGTAAACGACTCCTATGATCTGTGAGATGTTTTTTTAAAACTTTTTCAATACAATCGAAACACTTATGCATCTATGGATAAATGATAGATTGATAATCCCAGTAGGAGGGTTATTTGTTATTTTCATTTGGTCACTTTTATAAAATGAATCTATTTGTTAGTAAAAAAATAGAAGAGAATAATAATTATTAAGGGGTGAAAACGATGATTGTTCTATGTTTCACGTGTGCAAAAGACTTAAATACACATCATAAAACAAACTATGCTATTCACCAATAACCAATATTGATTACTGAATATTTTATCTATTGTGGTATAATTTTAGCATGACGTTCTTCTCTAATTGTTTTTTTATGTATTAAAGAACTTATAAAGATAATGATAATTTTTAAAGATATCCAACATTAAAAATTGTTATAGATTTTTATGTGTAGCGCCTAGTTTTGTTTAATTGATGACTGTATGTCTTGACAAGGTTTTGTTTAAATAATGTACAGATGTAGTTTTTGTTCAATTAAAAGTCTTTTAGTCTGTTTTTTCTTAATTATGTAGTTAATACTAGGAAAGAGTATCATACCATTCAATATTGATGAGACTTCATGTATATCAACTACTTTTGTTTTAAATAATGTAAGATAACAGCGGCCTAAAAAAAGGCTGTATAAATGAATGAGGTTGTGATGAATATTTAACGGTTTAATTTCATTCATCTTTTATATGTTAACTAATTTTGGTGTTGTGGCGTAGGCGAGATATCCGTTTGCTGACTAAAGGACGAGTGTACTGTGCAGTAGTTCGCTCGGTCTTACTTTATTGCTGTGAAACATGGCCAGTAAAAGTGTAAGGTTACTGGTTTTCGATCATAGGTATCTTCGAAGCATTGCTCGTATATCCTGGGACACCCGAGTGAGCAACGCTGTTATTAGGAAACGGGTGGTAGGTAAGAATAGCAGATCAATAGATAAGTAATGAAACTTCATCAGTTGAGGTGGTTGGGATGTGTTGCGTATGCCTAACCACCGACTGCCTAGAAGAGCTTTGTTTTTTAGTGTAGGAATAGATCGGGAAAAAGTTAGGGGCGGCCAGACCAAAACATGGCACGAATCCATGAAGTCACTGACAGGTGGACTGAGCCATGTCAGTAGTTGTCGACTACCTGGTTGGGGTCCGCGAGATGATAGTAATCGATGGTTAGAGACCCTGAATGACATGACTCAAAAACGTTTGCAATAGCGCCGGTGCATTTATTCTTTGTGTTCTCTCTAATCCTAATCTTCTGGATTCTTCAACACCTCTAGTTTTGACTCTCTAAACTTTTCTCATTTAATCATACTTCTTGAATAATATCTTCTAATCCTAACCTCTTCGATTACTTCTAATACCTTTACTACCTCTTCTACTATTGGATTTGAATTGACAATTACATCTCTGTGCTGATGTAGTATGGCAACATGAACTGATGTACTTACGTACGAAGTTCTACGTTGCATCTGACTGACTGACTGAATTTCGGTGTTGACTAAGTCGCATCTTTAAAGCGAAGTTTGTAACTCTTCAACGTTAGATTCTTCATATTTGGAGGTCTTTCTGTCATTAATTTGAAATGTTCATGACCGCATTTACATTATCATTGTAATAAACATTGGTTTCGAACAATCTTAGTAGCCGATACTTTTTACATTCTAAACAAAACTAACAATTTATAATTAAATAGTTTCATTTCATTACATATCTAAACTAATTCTATCAAGCTTTTATTCCATTAGAATTAAGATTAATTTTAAACCGATAAGTGGTTGAAGTTTATCTAAAAGCTCATCTTTATTTTTAATTTCATATAATTAAATGAATTGAATAATAATATTTCAGCTTGGCTCCATTCAATATGAAATAATAGACAGCCATATATGTATATATTGACAGTCACATTTCAATCTTTCATAATGATCAAAGTCTGTTCATTAGTCAGAGTAGTGTACCTACCATCTGTTAAGTTAACCCATAGATCATCTATATTGTATATTGTCTATGAAATAATTTAGTCGGATATTTATTCAATGATCAATTGTTCTCAATGCTGATTTTATTCAATGTTTAATATTTGTCTATGAGCTTTGTTTAAACCTTACGAAAAAAAGAATAACATTTTTTTTCAAAAATATTGTAATTGACATTAATCAGTTTCTGTGTTTTACAATCAGTAAATGAATAGTGGAAAATGTTTTGTGTAACTCTCTAATTTGATTATGGTATCATGAACGAAATGAATTAAATTATAACTGTTCATAGTCAGTGCGCTACCACATTAACCCAGAGACGCAGCAAAGGTCAATTCAAATCCCATAATAGTAGAGGAAGTAGAAGTATTAACGCTAATGGAGTGGATTACGGTCCGAAGATATGATTCGAGAGGTAGAACTCTTAGAAATAAATGTAAAAAGAGAAGAAATGTCATGAGGAATTCAGAAGATTGGAATTTGAGGGAAGATAAGGAGTGGATGCACCTGTGTCATTGCAAACAATTTTGAGCCATGTCATTCAAAGTCTCTAACCATCGGTGACTTTCGTCTCGCAGACCCCAACCAGACAGTCTACATCTACTAACATGACTCAGTCCGTGTCATGTTTTGGTTTGAAAGCCCCTAGCTTTCTTCCAGCCTACCCCTCTATCAGACAACATAGCTAGTTGGGGCATTCGGTGGTTGGACACATGTAACACATGTCCTAACCACCTTCTTATCTAGTATCCTATTTGTAATACTAACATTACTTACTCGGTGTTCCCAGTATATACGAGCAATGCTTCGAGGACACCTATGCTCGATTATTAGTAACTTGTAAAATTACTTACAGAATATATTTTGTTTACATTGTACAATGGAAAGAAATTAGCAGATTATATTCATGATTTATTGATTAATACAGTATCAAGTAGATGTTGATAACATTGAAACCATTTACAAACAAATGAACACAGATTTTATTGACCTTATAGATATATTAAAATATGATTTCTAATGAAAAAGGTGATTGTAGCAATGGAGCTTTGATTTCATGAATTCCAGTCTAGAGATAAAAAAGTATATGGATATGCTTTAGAAATAGTTGTTAATCCTAAAAGATACATACGAATCAAGCTACACTTTCGAAAACTGTCAGTCAGTCAGTTGCGACTACGTACGTATGTACATAAGTTCATGTTGCCATACCACATTAGCACAGAGACGCAGATGTCAAATCAAATCCCATAGTGATAAAGATAGTAGAGGTATTAATGGTAATGAAGAAGAATAGGGTTCGAAGATATTATTCAAGAATTATAATTCAGTGAGATAAGGTTAGAACGACAAAGTTAGAGGTTCTGACGAATCCAGAAGATTAGGATTTGAGAGAGCTCAAAGAATGGATGCACTTGAGCCATTGCAAACGATTTTGAGCCATGTCGTCCAAGGTCTCTAACAATTGGTGACTTTCGTCTCGCGGACCCCAACCAGGTAGTCGACATCTACTGTAACATCAGTCTATTAAGTCAAGTAATATTCAGAATGTCCAATTCTGAATTAGACGACTAGTATAGGTTGACAATATTCCTCTATAAATATTTTGGAAACATAGTTTACTTATGACAAAAACCAATGAGTCAGTGATGTTAAGGTTACGCATAGATAACGATAGTGAATCAGTTAATTAGACTACGAACCTACATTGACACATTACAGCAGCTACTTATTTAGACGTAGAATGACGGCTAAAGTAGGAGGTTAGAAAAGAAATGTAGCTGACTTAATAAAGGTACTGTACTAGTATATGATACAGTACCCATAGATATATAACTTATCGAAAGGTTTTGCAAATTTTTCCTTAGGCTCACCAACAATTCTACTGTCAAGGACGAAAAGAAGTTATGAAACACTTACAAACATCCACTGCAAATTCAGTTACATCGCATATACCTACATCTCCTGGTAATCATACTGTTTTAAACTGTTCTACAACTACTACCGGTTCACCAGCTAGTAAACGCCGTTGTACTACAACTGAAAATCTTTCATCTACCGCTCATAATCTAAATCACACTAGAATTATTTCAACTAATCAAACAAATTCATCCACATCTAGTAGTGGTGATGAAGCGGAAAGTATTAAAAGTAATCGGCTATCACCACCATCCAGTTCTAAATTATCGCCAAATCGTCATTTGCCAATAAATCAAGAAATTAACGCAGATTGTGAAACAGATCAGTCAATTTCAACAACTCATTGGGAACCCTGTGGTGCAAGTGAACTACGTTGTTCTGCATGTGGTTATGTTGGTCAAACTTCACGTGGCATGAAAATGCATAAAAAACTTCATGAATGTAACGGTACGACATCAAAGTAAGTTTTCAAATTGAGTTTTAATTAAATTGTTATTATACTTACATTGAAATAAAACAGCTGTTGTATCATGGATGTCATCATAATCATTAGTGAAAATCAGTTTCGAGTACTTTAGATTTATGTTGATATTGTATGGGGTTAGATATATACTGGCGTCAGCAAAGGCATCCAACTGTTATATCTGATCTACTTTTTTTAAACGCCTAACCTGGAGTCATGTCTATGAGTAACAGTAACCTCTTAATCATAAATAGGAACCATAAATTTTTATATCTTCATTTGGGCATAATCATAATTACGCTAAAAAACACATCAAGAATTAGCGAGTACTTCACTCATATGATTTGTGAAGTTGCATACTATCTATTAAGTTCGTCACTTGGTACGCTTGAAGCAATTACAAGTTCACCTTAGTCGATAAACGCGAACGAGACAAGTACCAGCGTCCAGGTAGGCTACCTGGAATCTCAAACTGAAGGAAAAAGGCTTTGTAAGCGTAGAAAGTATATTCTACAAACATCCAGCAATCACAATACAATCAAGCATACAACTCTCGTTTATTTATACACCATAGAAACGTCGTTGGGACAGTTACAAAAATAGCACACTAATATACACAGCAGCCAATCACAGCCATGGATCTTCATGGTGGGAAATGGAATCTCAAGGTCAACCGATCAGCCCATGCTGGCAAACACGAAATCCAAAATAAGGCATTTAACAAGCGAGTTTTGGGGATCTAACATCCCCAACACCATCAACAGTCGTCATTGGTTGGAGTATGATAATTACATAACTATTGAGTTACTGGCTGCGTTGATAACAGTTTAAATACCTCAAGTACAAGTGAGTACCATTTCAAATGAATACTGCTATTTAAATTTGACAAAGATCTGAGTGTAATGGTCACCACACAAAGATGACTATTCAAGTTTTCCTGTCAGATGATTATTGTATTTTTAAAAGGTTAACCACTTATAAGTTTATGTTATATCATTACAGATTACTTATTTACTAATATGGACATATTTTATTATTTCTAATTAAAAGGAATCCCAAATCAATTTGTGAAATAAAGACGGAAAATGATATTCTCACTAATAATTTCGATATTAATCTACACGTTGGCAATGATCATAATTCACCGTCACGAAATGATATCAAAAAATTACACAATTTAACTAATGACACTCAAAACAGTGACGCATTTCCAGATGATTTTGTCAAAAAAGAACAGTTGTAATCGAAATTCTTTCATTAAACTTCTATTCTATCAAAAAAAATACTAGTTCTATTCTCAATGATTTGAAAATTAACAAACAAATGGCTTATGTTTGAACGACAAACACAATGTATCAATCACCTTTTCAATATAAATTAAACAAGAATTTGCTATTGATTCAAAAATGAACCAAATGACACGTATTCATTGATTGATCCATGGATTAATTAATTAATGATTAGCATTATTGATTTTCTTTATTATACTTATTCTCTTTTGTTTATTTTGACTTTCTATGAAATTGTTTTATTTGCTGACTTCTTATCATCAATACTACTAGTTATTTCAAAATGTATTTCCTTTTTCTTTCTTGACCTGTGTATATGATGATATAAATGTGGGAAATGATCTCATTATTAGAATATATATAACATGTTTTTCAATCATAATATTTAATCAAGTATTACTTCAGTAAATTTAATTACTTCTAAGTTAACTACTTACAAGTAGACAAATTGTTATATTGAATATTTTATTTAAACATGTAACTGAAATCAATTCAGTTCAAAGAGGTTATGACCTTATGAGATGCTAACAGGAAACCTAGTTACGTTGATGAGGGAAAGGGGTTTCATCCATATTATTGAGATTAATCTGAACCAAAGAACAGCTGATTCTTAAACCGTCAGTCAGTCAATCACAACGTAGAACTTCGTATATGAGTACATAAGTTCAAGTTGTCATACCCTATCAGCACACACAGACGCCATTGTCAGTTCGAATTTCATAGTGATAGAGATTGTAGGAATATTAGCAGTAATCAGAGAGATTAGAGTTCAACGATATTATTCTTGAACTATCTAAGAAAATGTAGACATTTCAACACCATATGGAGTAAGTATATAACGACAGTAGAACATGAAAGTGTATAAGACCGAAATCCTTAGTCAGTCAGATGCAATGTAGAACTTCGTACGTAAGTACATCAGCTCATGTTGCCAAACCACATCAGCACAGAGATATAATTGTCAATTCAAATCCAATAGTAGTAGATGTAGTAAAGGTATTAGAAGTAATCGAAGAGGTTAGGATTAGAAGATATTATCCAAGAAGTATGATTCAGTGAGAAAAGTTTAGAAAGTCAAAACTAGAGGTGTTGAAAAATCCAGAAGATTAGGATTTGAGAGAACACAATGAATAAATGCACCGGCGCCATTGCAAACGGTTTTGAGCCATGTCATTCAGGATCTCTAACCAAAATCCTTATGTAATCTTGATTGATAAAGTAGATGTGAAATGAAAAATTTCCAAGTTTCTGAAGTTTATGTATCATAACTACACATGATTATGTGAAGTTATGTTTTTTGGATGTTCGAATTATATTGGGCAGAATAGTAACACAATAACATTCACTAAACTTATGATGATTGGTTAGACTTAAACTTTCAATAGAAAGATATAAGCTACATTTCTACTGAGTTCAAATATAAGGAAGTGTTTTTGATAAAATCAGCTTACAAGTAAACTAAGAATTTAACATACACCGTAAATGAATTTGAAGTAATAACTAATATCCGATAAATACCAACATTATACAACACAACAGGTTTCAAGAGATGTAACAAAGTCCAGTTTGGGAAAATATGTCTCAATGATTATTCAATTTACACATTTGAAATCATCAGTCAATCACTATCAGACCACCATTCGAAACCTGGCGGCACTGGGCAGTCGTTTTGTCCTGGTATGGGACCTATCAGCAGTGTGCATTCACGACTTCAGCACCTCGCGGGATTCGAACCCGGGACCTTCGGCTTTACGCGCGAATGCCCAACCTCTGGACCACTGAGGCGACATCCAACGGTGTTAAAGTCTAAATCTGATTGATTTAGGGATTCAATTTACGCTGAATGAAAGCCTTTTGGTTATGCGATTACCAGTGGACGAAATTTATATGCAATCCTATATGAACTTTAAAATTCCAAATAGTGCAAGCAAATATGTTTAAAAAAACACATTAACATATTTTGTTTAAGTAGAATGATTGACATAGGTAAACGAATGAGAACTAGCTCTAAGAAAATCTCATAACTTATTCGATGGTTCATTAAATGAAAATCTTTTTTTTTTAAGGTTAAGAATATGAGAGTCAACACTGGAATGGAATAAATAGTGATTCACAGACCATAGAATATGCAGAATGTCGTTAAAAATTCACTTGCTCAGAGATAAACAGGGATTTTTGGAAATGATAATAATTACATAGTGTATTGAGAGATATGATCACCACAAAATTATTTGTTAGAAAGATCAACTATTGCATAATTATTAGTTAAATCCTTTTAACTATCGCTACCACTATTAGATTTGAACTGACAGTTGCGTCTCTGTGCTAATGCGGTAATGGAAACCTGAACTGATGTACGCACGTACGAAGTTCTGTGTTGTATCTGTCTGTAAATCCTTTTAACTGAGATTAATGTTTTACTACCACCAATTCGCATGACAATCAACATCTATCTACTAGCGCATGCAATGAGCTCTTAGCAGCTATACGACAGTCAGAATAATCGATTTCACATCTTTTAGCTTTTACAGAATGAGTGTATTATTATTATTATTATTATTGAGTAATTTAATGAAATTAATCGAGAAATTAAAGTTGACTGTGAGAGATAAAAGGAAGTTAAATAAATTAGTCAAAACAATCTAGAGTAGAGTCTAGTAAATAAATCCACTACCTCAAATTATGACATTTGTTGAGCACTATAAGACGAAGCTAACAACTAATATAATGTAATAGAAATAATCGTGTTTATGATTATGAAGAGGACTGAACATACAGACAAGATCTGTAATAATTTATGAGAATAATTGGACTGTTCTCTCAAAACCTGGTATACCAAATGAGATTGTATAAAGTTTCTGCATTGATTATAACACGTCTTACATAACAAAAAAATAATGGACGTAATCTATGAGTTGAAATTATGAGAACAATGCTGTCTCATTCATATATGATAATTATAGTGTATATGAGTTGGACCTAATAGCAGAGACTAAAATGCATCAAATCATTATCGACGTCGAACTTTGCACGTAAGTACAGCAGTACAAGTTGCCATACCATATTAGCACAGAGATATAATTGTCAATTCAAATCCCATAGTAGTAGAGGTAGTAAAAGTAATCGGAAAGATTAGAGTTCGAAGAAGGTATTCAAGAAGTATAATTCAGTGAAGTAAATTTAGAAAGAGAAAGATAGAGGTGATGAGGAGTTCAGAAGGTTAGAACTTCACAGAACATAAAGAGTGGATGCACCTGAGACATTGCAAACGATTTTGAGCCATGTTGTTCAAGGTCTCTAACCATCGATTATTATCATCTCGCGGACCCCAACCAGGTAGTCGACAACTACCAACATGGCTCAGTCCACTCGTCAATGACTTCATGGATTTCTGCCATGTTTTGGTTTGGCCGCCCTTAGCTTTCTTCCAACCTATTCCCACACTACAAAACATAGCTCGTCGAGGCAGTCGGTGGTTAGGCATACGCAACACATGTCCCAACCACCTCAACTGATGGGGTTCCTATACCTCATCTATTGACTTGCCATTCTTATCTAGCACCCGTTTCCTAATAACAGCGTTGCTCACTCGGGTGTCCGAGGATATAAAAGCAATGCTTCGAAGACATCTATGATCGAAAACCAGTAACCTACGAATATCTTCTACTCTCATTGGTCATGTTTCACAACCATAAAGTAAGAAGGAGCGAACTACTGCGCAGTAGTAGTACGAAATCACCCTCCAATGTTAGGTCGTTTCTCTTAGTATCATAATTCTCCAACCAAGTGACCTGACATAGTAGGAGCTATAGTAACAAATATTCCAGTCAATACAGTTCGACTGGTTCATCATGATATTACAAGTTGAACCATCAGGTCAAGATAGTAGCTACAAACATAGGGATTCTTATGACTATCGTCTCTATTATAGTTCGCCAATATTTTGTCTAAACATAAGATTACTCTTGAATTTGTCCATTTTACAAGTTGCCCAACCACATCAATTCATGACTAATAAATAAACAAAAAGATTATACAACAACACTTGATTATTTATTAAAATTAAAAAATAAACCAAAGCCAAAAAAAGAGGGCAAGAAATAATACTGAATACCAATTAATAATAGTTTATGATAAAGGTGGCCAATCATTTTCATTACTCGCTGTAATAATACCAGTAGTTGATGATGATATAGTTGGATCCCAACAATTAGCATAATCATAATTATTCAGCGTAGATTGTGTTTGTAACAATGGTGAATAATACATTGATTGATTTTGTTGAATTTGTGATTGACGAAATTGTTGACATGGTGTCCATAAATTAATTCGTTGATTATTTGTTTGTGTAGTATTATTACTCATAGTGGATTGTTGTATTTGTGGCATCGTTGGTGTCGAATGTATTTGATGTGCAATCATACCATTATTATTATTATTAGTGGTATTATGTTGTATCGGTTGACTTTTCATCAATTGTTGTTGTAAATCAGTTAAATGCGATGGGAAATGTTTACCACTACCAATGATTGGTGGATGATCAGGATGATTAGGATGATGATGATGATTACTAGGATCGTGTGCATTGGATGGTGCAGAATGTAATTCGTTATTACTATTATTATTATCATTATTATTGTGCATATGAATTATTGAATTTAACCGATTAGCCATTGCAAGATGACCGAAATTGTCACGTATCAATTCAATTGCTTGTTTTTGATCATTTAAACGTAGAGCTAAATAGATTTGTAATAAAATAACTGCCGTTGGTAATAGTTTACAAGGATGATTATTAGTATGATTGATTAATGTGGAGTCTTCAGACAGTTCATTAGTGCTCAAATGCCAATTTCGACCGTCTACTTCATTTGCTGTGACATACAAACCTGGTATTGATAAATCCAAGTATTGTTTTGATAAAGAATATTGTTTTTGAATAGCTAATGCCACAGCTAAATTGTAAGCCAATAATGATGATGACTAAAGTAAAAAAGATAAAAATGATTTTTAATTTTTCTTAAGATAAAAAATGACATTGATTAAAACAAATAGAATATGTTACTCCTACTATATTGAAGGAAAAGTATACAAAATCAAGTAATACTAGTTTCAAGGAGTTTTATTCATTATATTTAAGACGAAATACACTGTAGAGGTAGGCTGGAAGAAATCTACGGGCGGCTAGATCAAAATATGGCATAAATCCATGAAGACACTGACAACTGGACTGAGCCATGGTTAGTAGGCGTAGACTATCAGGTTGGGGTCCGCGAGACAATAGTAACTGATTGTTAGAGATTTTGAATGTCATGGCTCAAAATCGTTTGCAATGGTGCAGGTTTATTCATTCTTTATCCTTTGTTTTTAAATTTATTTCACTGAATTATACTTCTTGAATAATTTCTTAGAACCGCACTCTTCTCCACTACCGCTGATACTTCTGCTACATCCTACCACTATGGGATTTGAATTGACAATTGCATCTCTGAGCCAATGTAGTATGACAACTTGCACTAATGTACATACGTAAGAAGTTCTGGAGTGCCTCCACATATATACGAGTTCGCTTACATCTAATTTGGTTAAGCCCTTTCGATTAATTTATTTAACCAAGCCATTCGCGTAACAACAACTTATATGTACCTTTCGCTCATACTATTGTCTGGTTTGCATAAGCTCACATGACTTGTCTCGCTTGCTTTTGACCTTGTCAATCATTCGTCGCTTTTATTCATGTGTGTGCATGCCTGTCTCGTTGGTCATATGTCTGTCTTATTTTTTGTCTGACTATATATTCTTAGTCATGCTCTATCTCTGGGAGTTGGCTTAACAGCCTCCTCCAATTCACGTCGCTTCATTCGTTTTATTCGCTGCTTCTCCGCTTCGCTTTGTGGTGTATCAAAAATAAACGTATTCAACACTACGAGTTCACCTCCTTATTTATAAACCGTCAGACGCTAGTTGGTAACGATTGTCTGGACGAGCTAATCACGACGATTGAGAACACGTCGAAATTGACACACTACAAATGGTGAGCCCGACGTCGAAATGGGCCACCACAAATCTGGTAAGCTGCCGTTGAAATCGGCCACCACAGTTCTACGTCGTAGATGACTAACTGACTATGTTTAAATATTATATCATGATTCATGATCAAAAGATTTTCATTAGGATTGAAAACCAAAATCAAATCAGTAGTCTACTAATGAATGACTCAAAACATTTTATTTCAATTGATAAGAACACTGTCACCTGTTATATGAGTTTGTAGATTCAGTAATAAGTCATACAGACGATTGACTAAACTTTAAAAGATGAATTTCGGTCCTATATAAACTACTTAGCTTCAAGGTGAGTGTATCAATCAAAGAGTAGAAGCCCTCTATAAATCTATTAACACAATTTAAAAACAGCTCAAGATAATAAACTACGTCTATTGAAGACAAAATAAAAAAATATTCATTAAATACATAATAGATACAAGTAAGGTTTCTCTAATTCGAGAAACGCGGTTAATATTGATCATTGAAGGTCCCGGGTTCGAATCCTGCGAGGAGCAGGAGTCTGGTGGGTGCGCACTGCTACTGATGAGTCCCATACCAGGACGAAACGGCCACTATCCAGTGCTTCCAGGTTTCTAATGGTGCTAGTCTAACAATGATTGATTGATGATTTCAAATGTGTAAAAACACAAACCTCCAAAACTCTGCCCCATAATAAAACTCTATTGAATTTAGAAACGATAAATAATGATGAACTGTAAAAAGTTTTTTTAAAAAGAAAAGTAATCCACTAATAAACTAACTTGAATAGCATTAGAAGGAAAGTCCACAGGTTGAATAATTGACTGTCGTGAATATGTACTGGGCAACAGAAGTGAATGATTAATTTGATGATTAACATTCAAGCTGTTCTTCATTGAATCATTGATAAAAGAAAGCTTATGAATATGATCCGTATTAGGAAAAAGAAATGGCCTTGCAAAACAAACACCATTTAAACGATGAATAATACAATCTAATTCATTATTTGTAACTATTTGTAGTAAGGCAATAGCTTCGTCTACTCTGCAAAAAAAATATTGGAAAACGCGAGATTTAAGTTTCATATGAATATTTATAGGAAAAAGAGGCTGTTTTGTGTATATTAATGAAGTATTCTGAATACAACTATATGATTATATTTAACTGGATGGTTTATACAGTCAGAATCTAAATATTATAGTTGATTGCAGAGTAGTAGTTAGATAGTAATTACAGTTTGGAACTTTTCCCAGTACTCAGATAAATCAGCTAACACTTAAATCACACTGATAAGAGCGTGTTGACAGCTTCATTCATCTGGGGAGTTTGATCAGTGCTGATGACCTGGTGACTGCCGAAATCTCTGCGCGGATACAGAAAGTTCGATCGGCATTTGCCAATTTGCGTCACATATGAGGTAGGCGAGATATCCATCTCTTAACTAAAGGACAAGTCTACTGTGCAGCAGTTCACTCCGTCCTACGATACGGATGCGAAACATGGCCGGTAAGAGTTGAGGATATTCGTAAGTTACGGGTTTTCGATCATAGGTGTCTTTGAAGCATTGCTCATTTATCTTGGGACAACCGAGTGAGCAACACTGTTGTTAGGAAACGGGTGCCATGTAAGGATGGCAGATCAATTGATGAAGTAGTGAAACTTCATCAATTGAGGTGGTTGAGACATGTGTTACGTATGCCCAACTACCGACTACCTCGACGAGCTATATTTTGTGGTGTAGGAGTAGGTTGGAAACTCAGTGACTTGAGACGTTATCTGACACGACTCAAAATAGAAGCCACTGTTTGAGATGAACTTCTCTAACTGAAAGAATCCTTTCTAGTTGTTTTTTCTTAACTGAACTGCATCTCACACTATTATCATTATTATTATTATCATCGTTTCACTCTGATATGTTAATTTCTATTCAATTTTGTTCTCTTTTTATTATAATCACTTTTATTTCTCTATCTACTCACGACTTGATTTTTTATTGTAGCATATACATGTTTTGGTGCCTTGTTGCACCAATGTCCTCATGTTGAAATAAAAATAATTTTTTTTTTCAAAAATTCTTATACAACGTCTGAACACAGTGTCAGTCTTCTTTGATCGACCAAGTGGTTTTTTTTAAAAATCTGATCAAGATATCTTTTCTCTCTTCACTAGCCGGGGGTAAAAAAGGAGATGGTGAAGTTGTCTACGTTAATCATTCACATTTATCAGTATTCGCCATTATTACATCAGTTCTAATAATTTATATTACCAATTTGTAAAGTCAAACTTTTATGCGGTCAGTCAGTTACAAAGTAGAACTTCGTACGTAAGTACAACAGTTCATGTTGCCATACCACATTAGCACAAAGACGCAACTGTCAGTTCAAATACCATGTTGGTTCAGATAGTAGAAGTATTTCTGGTAAAGGAGAAGATTAGGATTCGAAGAAATTATTCAAGAAGTAAAATTCAGTGAGAAAAGTAGAGGTGATGACGAATTCAGAATATTAGAACTTCAGAGAACACAAAGAGTGGATGCACCTGCGCCATTGCAAACGATTTTGAGCCATGTCATTCAACGTCTCTAACCATCAGTCACTATTGTCTCGCTGACCCCAACCTGATAGTCTACACGTACTGTACTGTCATGGCCCAGTCTAGTTATCAGCGACTCCACGGATTTGTGCCATATTTTGATCTGGTCGCTCCTAGCTTTCTTCCGACCTACCCCCTAAACCATAAAATATCGCTCGTCAAACTTTTATGCATGAAATATAAAATTGTACCAATGGTCTAGTAAATCCTAAGTACATAGAACCTAGTACAAATATACAACAACTCCAATTATCACACTACATCAGTACAACGAGACAGAATTACTATGATTGCCAATGTAATACAAGTAATGGTAGTAGAAAAGACTAGGCATAATAGAGAAGGTTCAAGAAAGCATCTACGCCTTATCACCCAACATCTCTAATAGCTGGGGTCACGATATTGACTCAGACCACAGCTACATAGTCTGCACCTAATTACACGGCTAACACTAACAATAACTGATCGCATAGACCGATGCCAAATCCTGATTTGACTGCTTCCATCGTTCTTCCAAACTAATGTTGCACCAGCTAACATTACACGTCGAAGTAAGGGGGCGGTTGGACATCTGTAGTGAATGTTTAACCACTTCAGTTAATGAAGATTCACAGTTTTATCGAATAATTTGACACATTTGTTGATTGTTTTGAGTCTAACCTCAGTATCTCTCAACCATTAGCCCCTGAACTGGTGGTTGATTAATATCGTTGTGACATTAATGTCATGTTAACTATGTAGATATCTACATATACCATAAGTTGAAAAATGAATCTAATATCTAATATCACCGTCAATAAAAGCAACAATACACAAAGTAATTTGAATAAAAAACATACTTATCCATGTATGTTAAAGCTTCAGCATAATACAAACGCGATAAATAACTATGAATTTTCGGAGCAATCACACCAAGATTTGGTAGATTTGTTTTACGTTTAACCAATCCAACTGAATTAGACAAGGTAGATAAGGTAGTTTCATTGTGTGATATGGAATCTATGATCAAATTACTTGCAGAAGATATTACGTCTACAAATTGATTTAAACATAAAGCCACATACGATATGTTTACATGTAAAGCTGACAAGAAGTGTAATAATCCAATACCGAACAATGGTGTTGGTGATGGATAAGTGGCAATAAACTATTAAAAATAAAAATCAATAAGTTAGACAGTATATTAAAAAAATCAAATTAAACCACTGAAATTGAATAGTTAAAAATAAAATGCAGTAACTAATTAAAACAAACTTGTATACTATTCAACATATTGATCAAATGAAAGTTAATGATAGTGCCCCAATTAAAGAAGTTCATTACTTGCTAAGTGATGAATTAACACTGTAGGATCCGGTACACATATAAATCTGTAGGGTTCGTCACTACGTACGCTTGAAGCTATTACAAGTTCATCTTAGTCGCTAAACGCGAACGAGACAATTAACAGTGTCCAGGTAGGCTACCTTGAATCCAAACAGTAAAACAGAAGACTTTGTAAGCGTAGAAAGTATACTATACAAACACCCAGCAATCACAATACAATCAAGCATACAACTCTCGTTTATTTATACACCATAGAAACGTCGTTGGGACAGTTACAAAAATAGCACACAAAAACACACAGCAACCAATCACAGCCATGGATCTTCATGGTGGGAAATGGAATTTCAAGGTCAACTGATCATTTTATGCTGGCAAACGTGAAATCCAAAATAAGGCATTTAACAAGCGAGTTTTGGGGATCTAACATCCCCAACAGAATCAGCCTAAGTTATCCTTGTAGATATAACTATTGTACATCTGATAGAATTAAGTTGTTAGTTAACATTAAAAAAGCTATAACTTTTCATCTAAGATATATTAACTCCGCCTGTAGACACTTCAGGGCTACTGCCGGTCCTAAGCCAGGGGGAGGGTTGGCGACCCCATCCCGGAAAAAACTAACTTGCCAAAAAAACGCTAACAAGAAATAATAATTCAAACCATATAAACTCTGCCCTAGGAGTTAGAAGGTCTTCATTTAAAAAAATTATGACGTCTCATGATGAAAGCCGAGTTCATTCGGAAGTCATGAGGCCAATGCCTCTTCTGACAACCAGAACCCTTTCACGATGTGGACAGCCGGGAAGTAACATCCACCCTCATATTCATAAAAGCAAACAAGACCAAATTGGTCACAATCAAATCCGTTCTAAGAAATATTGACAAAACCATTGATCTAATAAAATAATTCATTTAAATAATCAACTAGAAAGATTTTTAATACAATCCAACTAACTAACTATATGCCATATTAACAATGGAAAATGAAACAGTTTCTTGTAGTTAGAAAACTGTAGCGGATAATATACAATTCAATCATCTATGTGGTTTCTTGAACAAATGCCAAAAACTAAATCAAGTACGACAACAATGCATCATATATTAAAAGTGGATAAAAATAATATGACAGAATTAGCAAGATTAAACAAAGAAAATGTTCTTCTTGACAATATCATTTACTCAAGTTGTACAATTGTATTTATAATTCATTCGTAAATAAAATAACAACATTGATTTAATAATGATCGCTATACAACTTATTGAGATTATTATTGTAAACATGAATCAATTAATGTTAGGCCACCACTATAAAACTGGAAGCACTGGGTGGCTGTTTCATCCTGATATGAGATTCATCAACAGCGCGTATCCACAACTCCTGAACCTCACAGGATTTAAACTCAGGACTTTCAGCATTGTGAGAAAACGCCTTACTTCTAGACCACTGAGACGGCATCCAATGGTGTTAATGTCTAACTCTGATCAATCTAAAGATTTTGTGAAACCTCACCCATTTGTCTTCGGTAGTTATTGTCTACACCTGACACTGTTGAGCTCCACTGGTCACGTCTTCTCACTAGAACTCCGACAGTTTCCTCACGAGGCTAGTCACCAGTGAGCGTATTGTACAATTTTTCATGATAGAGTTATAGAGATTGAGATTCATAAATGTTATAATGATTAAAACACTAGATAGCTTGACCTTTATTTAATTTGTCCTAAAGATGTAATTGTACAACGGTATATGCAATATTGGCGATCACATAGTCTATGGGAAAGTTATAGTCAGAACAAGATCAACTTTTGCTTTAAACTTTATCTCTACGCCAGGTTTCTGTCCTGATGTTTTCTCAAAAAACTCTGACGCTTTACGATAGCTTTCTTCTGGTTCAAGCAATGCACAATGAACAATAGTAGCCTTAGCTTCACCATCACAATATTGAATCAAGTAGTTTAACTTAGATCGAGATCCGACGCTTTCATCAAAACAGTCTTCGAAATTCCGTATGAAACTCCAGTAGTTCATGGGATTACCATCAAACCTTATGATTTCTCTCTTGGGTAGGTTTAAAGCTTTAGATATCATTCTTATCTAGTCCTTTCCAGAATTATTATCAGCCGTACGCGAGGCAGATGTAGATCCGTAGGACATAACCTTATCATCCTTGACTTGGTTACAATATTCTCTTCCTCCTTGACGTAACTGTTCTAACTCAATTTCTCTTTCTGTCTGAGCCAGACGTACTTTAGCTAATTCTAACTCTAACAAGGGATCGATTCGGAAGTTATTTCTTCCAAACTGGTCTTCACTATGAGTTTCCGAGTAGTGAGGAGACAATTCAGGAATCTGATCAGTTTTATGATTCTCCGTAGACATTTAAAGGTACTCAATGTATGAACTTCTGATGAGTTATTAGTGGTTCTCCTACATCTCCCAACAATAATCACATATGGTTGTTATCTTGTGTTAAATCATAAGTTTAGTAATGCTGCTTCAGTATTGGCTCCATTTGACAAACTCATTCCTACACTGACGCCATCATCTATTTAAGTCTTGTGAATGTTCTTTATGTTGTTATTGTAGTACTGTTTGGATGTGATATACAATTGGGTCAGATCACACAACATGGTCACATGAATTTATAGGATTTACAATTATTGATCAATGATAATGAATTACTAACTTGTTTAGCTGACCATTTCACAAGAGTTAAAGCATAGGATGATGAATGAATTGTATCATGATTTAAAGATTTATTTGTTGTAATAAATTTATCAAATGCTGGAATTAATAAGCTTGCATTACGTAATGCCAGATAAGCAAATTCCATACTTGGAGATGATAATAATGTTTCATCGAATTTTGATTTAATAGTCTATAAATGATGATGAAAAAAAATAATAAGTAAACATCAAGTAAGCATATTATACATGAATACTTCATGTTGTTGAATGATACAATTTAAACTGAAGATTTTTCTATGGATAAAAAATCTTGTAGTAGTAAAAGCAAGTTCTTCTGCTGTATGGGGCGGAAACTTGGAAAACTATGAAAGGCATCATCCACAAGATATAAGTATTCATTAACAGTTGTCTACGCAAAATAATGAGGATTCGTGGGCTAGACACGATCAGTCAGTCAGTCAGTCAGATGCAACGTAGAACTTGGTACATAAGTACATCAGTTCATGTTGCCATACCACATCAGCACAGACATATAATTGTCAATTCAAATCCAATAGTAGAAGAGGTAGTAAGGGAATTAGAAGTAATCGGAGAGGTTAGGGTCAGAAGATATTATTCAAGAAATATAATTCAGTGAGATAAGGTTAGAAAGACAAAGGTAGAGGTGCTGATGAATCCAGAAGATTAGGATTTGAGAGAGCTCAAAGAGTGGATGCACCTGCGCCATTGCAAACGATTTTGAGCCATGTCGTTCAAGGTCTCTAACCATTGATGACTTTCGTCTCGCGGACCCCAACCAGGTAGTCTACATCTACCAACATGACTCAGTCCACTTGTCAGTGACTTCATGGATTTCTGCCATGTTTTGGTCTGGCCGCCCCTGGCTTTCTTCCAACCTACTCCTACACCACAAAACATAGCTCGTCGAGGCAGTCGGTGGTTAGGCATACGTAACACATGTCCCAACCACCTCAACTGATGAAGTTTCACCACTTCATCGATTGATCTGCCATCCTTACCTAGTACTCGTTTCCTAACGACAGCATTGCTCACTCGGGTGTCCCACGGTATACGAGCAATGCTTCGAAGACACCTATGATCGAAAACTAGTAACTTACGAATATCTTCTACTCTCACTGGCCATGTTTCACAGCCATATAGGAGAACGGAGCGAACTGCTGCACAGTACACTCGTCCTTTAGTCAGCAAACGGATATCTCGCCTACGCCATAAGTGACGCAGGTTGGCAAAAGCCAATCGAGCCTTCTGTATCCGTGCTGAGATTTCGTCAGTCACCAGGCCATCGGCACTGATGAGACTCCCAAGATAAGTGAAGCGGTCTACACGCTCGACTACTTCACTTCCTATCACTAGTTCAGGTGCCGATGCAACCCAGTCTTGAAGCAACATTTTGCATTTCGAGGGTGAAAACCGCATCCCGAACATGCTTGCATTGTTGCTCAGGGTAGTCAGAAGACTCTGCATTTTGTCAGCGTCTTCACCAAGTAGGACAATGTCATCGGCATATTCTAAATCAGTAAGCGAGCCACCTGGTAGAAGGTCTACTCCAGAAAATTCAGACGAGGATAAGGTTATTTCTAGGAGCATGTCTATGATAAAATTAAACAAGAATGGAGAGAGTGGACATCCCTGACGGACACCACTTGATGTAGAGAATTCCGGTGACAGTTCGCCATAAGCCCTCACTCGACCAGTGGTGTTCGAGTAGAGAGCTTGTATAAGGTTAATGTACTTCTTTGGTACACCTTTCAATGACAGACACTGCCACAGAACCTCACGATCCACTGAGTCAAATGCCGCCTTAAGGTCCAGGAAAACAACTATAGTCGGACGTCTAAATGTGTGTCTATGTTCCAGGACCTGTCGTAGTGTGAAGATGTGGTCTATACAACCACGCCCAGGTCGAAAACCAGCCTGATTTTCTCGAGTCTGCTCTTCACGAGCTTTCGTTAAGCGTCGAAGTATTATTGAGGCCAATATTTTAGATACTATATTAGTTAGACTTATTCCCCTGTGATTGTCACAAGAAGACTTTTGTCCTTTCTTATAGATTGGGACAATCAAGGATTGAGACCAGTCGGATGGGATTGCGTCCAGTTCCCATATTCTACCTAAGATCTCAGTCAACCTAGCTGCTAAAACTGGACCACCATCCTTAAATATCTCAGGGGTCAGTCTATCAGGACCTGCAGCTCGTCCTCGCTTCAGATTTCCTAACGCTTTCTCAACTTCATTAAGACTAGGGGGACTTAGGTCGATTTGCCATTCAGGATGACTGGAGATCGTGGGTAACCGAAGAGTGGCTCGTGGCCAGTTGAACTGATCCCTAAAGTGTTCTGCCCATCGATCTAGTCTCCTGGATTGAGAATGGATAATAAGACCATCCTTTTCCGAGATAGTCTCACTCACATTCGAGTTCTTAATACCAGTTTCTTTAATAAGGCGGAAAAGTTGTCTAGTGTTACCGATCGCCGCTGCCTTTTCCATCGCTTTTGCTTTCGCCACCCACCACTGTTCGCGGTCGTTACGCAGACTTTTTATAAGTCTGCGCCTAAGCTGACTACGCTCTTCATCATGCTCAGAGTCAGGTGGGATGAGTTTTCGAGCATCCATCAGTTCGGTAGATGAGACTGATATCCACGGCTTCATCCTAGCCTTATGGTTTACCTTACTAGCAGATGTCACTGCTGTTTCCACAGCCTTTTTGATATCATACCAATCTGCTTCTGGATGGGAATCACTTACATCGTTGCTTAACTCTCTTTCTAGTTGCTCCTGGAATATTTTTTTAGTTTGATTATCATTAAGTAAAACCCTAAGAGGCTTCCTTACGGTGTCTTTCCTACGTCCAGTAAGCCTCAAACAGATACGAGCTCGTACTAGAGCATGATCTGAATCCAAACATGTGCCCCAGAACGAGCGACAGTCTTCTATCGAACCCCTCCATCGGTGGCTGATGGCGATGTGATCTAGTTGAGTCCAACGTTGAGACGACTTTGGAGGTCGCCAGGTCAGCAGATGCTTTTCCTTATGCCTAAAGTTGGTGTTCGCTAAGAATAGGCGGTTATCTGAGCATAGTTGCAACAGACGGTCGCCATTGTCTGTTCTCTCAGTAGCTACACCATAACATCCACCTAGATGTCTTTCCTTTTCACCTAGTCTACCTACTTGAGCATTAAAGTCACCAGCCATTATTACTACATCAGAGCGCCTAGCTTTTTGGAGGAGGTCCGAAAGCTTTCTGTAAAACTCATCCTTAACCTCGTCTGAACTGCAGTCAGTGGGGGCATAGGCAGATATGACGAAGAGACAACGGCGAGTGTCCCTATCTTTACGAGTCCTTACTGTCCCGTTTAGTCGGACAGCGCACAAACGACTATCTACTGGGATCCAGTCTAGTAGAGATAATTCTGCCCTAGGACTCAACGCTATGCCTACGCCAGCAAGACCCCTGGAAGCAGCATCAGGGCTACCGGATACACGAAGAGTGAATCGGGCTGCTGCTTCGTTTTGACAAGGTGGAATCAGGTTAATGACTTTACTAGGATCCTGTATGCGCGTTTCCGAGACGCAGCATACATCGATGGCATGAGTTTCTAAAGTCCTAGCTAATGATGCCTGTTGCCCTATTTGATACAATGTCCGTACATTGAAAGCTCCAACATGTAGTCTAGAACGGGGTTTCAAGAGACCAGGAACGACGTTTCGTGATCTCGCTTCCTCTGCATTAGCGGTGCAGTGAGAAAAGGGAGTGTGAGTAGAGTTAGTCGTGGAGATAAGAGAGACATTAGGGGGTGTAGGAAGGATTTGATTTTGACCAATTTGGTCTCGCGTGCTGTTACACGATCAGAAACAACCTACGGTGGGAGAGAACAAACCAGATTCCAGTGGAGGAGGAAATTAAGGAAGAAGCGGTGGAAGTGGATAGGACACACTGCGGAAAGCACCCAACTGCGTCACAAGACAAGCCCTCACATGGAACCCTCAAGGTCATAGGCGAAGAGGAAGGCCAAGGAACACATTATGAAGAGAAACGGGAACGGATATGAGAAGAATGAACAAAAACTGGAAAGAACTAGGAAGGGAATCCCAGGACAGAGTAGGTTGGAGAATACTGGTCGGTGGCCTATGCTCCATTGAGGGTAACAGAAGTAAGTAAAAGTCAGTTGACAATAAAAATGAGAACACAATCCAATTTACTAACTATATTTAAGAGTTCTTGCAGTAAATCACTTCTGATCGAACTTATATTGGTGTGAGAACTACGGAAATGATATAGCTGCCTACACTAAAATAAGTAGATTAGTGTTTTGAATTAAAACTCAACACACAGAACAACTAAATGTGTCTAAAACCCCTGTATTTTAATACAGCCAATTGAGTTAGTGCAACTTAACGAACAACACTAATCCAATCTACTTACACGAAAGTGTACCAATAAATAAAATAAACAGACTGAAAACTAATTCACATGGCAGATTTGTGAATAATCGGAGCCTTCTATCAAATTACATAATCATTTCAAATGAATCTACCATTAAGTCAATGCTGATTACAAAAGAAATGAAATTGATTGATAAAATTGTGGACATTTATATGCACAGAGGTGCCAAGGATATGTTACAACTATTTAGCTACTGACAACCCCAACACATTTACTGATAGCTGGAAGGCTAGGAACAGCATCACATTAGTCAGTGAAGTCACTGACTGGGGATCTGAGACGTATAATCAGAGTTGGATCTCTTGACTACAGATTTCGGACGACCGGTAGCAGTGATGCAGTTCAATGCATTATATATATTTTCTTTTTAAAGTTGAGTTATAATAATGATATTGATAGAATCACTTAGAGTTTATTAGTTCACATTCTATTGATTTCTTTCCTACTGTGCAAATATATAAATTGTCATCCAGAGAATCGATCGAAATTTATACGAGATATATTATGCTACTTATAACAACTACTGACTAATTGAAATAGTTTTAGTTTAGAAATCATCAATGGAATGCATGAATTAATCAGATTAAACAAAAATTGAACAAGACAGATTTTGATCTGTCACAAGCAGCATGATTATGCAGATAATAGTAATAATGCCTAGTGCAAACAATGAATATTTTCCAATATTAGTCAACCAATGATAATACATAGATTTAAACTAACTACACTTGAACTATTATAGGCGGAAATTCAGTTGTTATAAACAAGAAATTGACCTTCACCATTATAATATCATTGAACATTGATCATTTTAAAATGATGATACACAATTCAACTGACCTGTGGATTTACACAAGCAAGTAATAATTTACGAAATGGACCGGAACCAAAACTTTCAACAATACATCGTTTTCTTGATTCCATTTTCCAAAGTGATAAGTTATGTGGACTAAATATACATATATATATGTGAAGGAAAAAGTAACGGGTAATTTTCGTGTAATAAATTATGTAATCACAGTAAAATACTACAGAATAAGAATTATACAAGAACAAAAAGAAATTTTTACAGTTTATCTAGTGATTTGTAATTCTGAAAAAGTTAATCACATACTGTTTAATGAAGCTGTTAAATAACCGGACTGTACAAAATAAGAAAATTAAATTTGACAAGAAAAAAAACAATTACAAGCCACAATAAAAATTTCCGTTTAATTAAAAAATTACATGTTAAATTCAATAGCTTTTTAAGTCATCTGTAGATTGATTAGAGTTAAACATTAACAGAGTTGGATGCCAGCGTCCGAAGGTTAGGCGTTCGCGCAAAAAAACCGAAGGTCCCGGGTTCGAATCCTGCCAGGTGCAGGAGTCCTGGATGCGCACTGCTGACGAGTCCCATACCAGAACGAAACGGCCGTCCAGTGCTTCCAGGTTTCTAATGGTGGTCTAACAATTACTGATTGATGATTTCAATGTGTAACATAATATTGACTTGATTATGACCGAATTGGTCTAGTGTGCTGTTACGGGTATGAGGGCGGATGTCACTTCCCGACTGCCCACACCGTGGAAGTGTATCTTGAGGAACCTGAAAAAAGAAGGTAGATTAGCGTTGGTCCTGGAGATCTTGGAGCGCGACCGCAGAGCCCAAGGGAGAATTGCTTCAGGCCGGTTACGCAAAGCCTTTTTATGAGAAGTTTCTAAAGTGTTAGCTCCGTTCTTGTTTGAAAGGCCTCATAGCCGGAGACGGAAATCCATGAGATAAGGTGAGGTGTAACATTTTTAAGGTCGACCTTTTCTAACCCCTTCCTTCCTTGTGAGAAGGCAGTATCGCTGCAGATGCTGCTTGTCCGAGGGAAACACCTTACTGCTGTTACACCCCTCCATCACAGTCAGCAGTACGACTTCGCCCTCAGACCTCAAGTAGCTGTTTTTAGTCTCGGCGTTCTCCAATCGACCTGCCTGACATGCTAGAACATACAGGAACATATGTTTCAGCCAATATAGCTCGGTTGGATCATCACGATAGGCAAGCCCGACCACCACGTCAAGGTAGCAGCTTCGGTCGGGGTAACGCAATATTACTTCAAAAATAAACAAAATAATGGTCATAAATATGAACGATCTAGTAGGCAGATCTGAAAATGAATAGGAGCAAGTTATCGGAAATAAAATATATCATAATTATAACAATAATATAACATACCTACCAATGCAATTTTATACAACATTCTGCTAGTCGAAACCATAGACGAGGATTTCTAGGATAAATACGAACCAATTGTGATAGTATAGTGAATGCTTCTAAAGGTCTATGAGTGAATAATAATTGTATTCCATAATTATAAATTATTTCATAATGTTCAAGTAAACTGAATACATGTAATGGAATCTGAAGTAAAAAAAAATTTCAAAAAATAAAACATGAAAGGATGCATATGGATTATTGGTTCGTTTTTCGTTTTTTTTTTTAAAAAAAGCAACAACATATTAGTTTTATGGTGTCAGTATGAAACTGAACACTTGATTTATGGTTGGACAGATTCCAGTGATATAGCCACGATACTTAAGAATTACTATTAGATAGGTGTTTGAGTTATTTTTTCTGGTTAGCGCTTTTTTTGGCAAGTGAGATTTCGACGGAATGGGGTCGCCAACCCCATGTCCAACCCTCCTCCTTTATCCGGGCTTGGGACCGGCCCGGTGTCAGGCAAGGTTGCTTACTCTCACCCTTTCTCTTTCTCTTGGTCATCGACTGGATTATGAAAACGTCGACATCTGGAGGGAAGCACGGTATCAACTGGACGGTTAGGACGCAGCTAGACGATCTGGACTTCGCAGATGACTTGGCTCTTCTATCGCACACTCAACAACAAATACAAGAGAAGACGACTAGTGTAGCAGCAGCCTCTGCAGCAGTAGGTCTCAACATACATAAAGGGAAAAGCAAAATTCTCCGATGCAACACAACATGCAACAACCAAATCACTCTTGATGGAGATGCCTTGGAGGAAGTTAACACCTTTACATAACTGGGCAGCATCATCGACGAGAAAGGTGGATCCGATGCAGATGTGAGGGTGTGGATTGGCAAAGCGAGGGCTGCATTTCTACAGTTGAAAAATATCTGGAACTCCAAACAACTTTCAACCAAAACCAAAATCAGGATTTTCAATACAAATGTGAAAACAGTTCTACTGTATGGAGCGGAAACATGGAGAACTACGAAAGCCATCATCCAGAAGATACAAGTGTTTATTAACAGTTGTCTACGCAAAATAATGAGGATTCGTTGGCCAGACACCATTAGCAACAACGAACTGTGGGAGAGAACAAACCAGATTCCAGTGGAGAAGGAAATGAGGAAGAAGCGTTGGAAGTGGATAGGACACACACTACGAAAACCACCTAACTGCGTCACGAGACAAGCCCTCACATGGAACCCTCAAGGCAAAAGGAAAAGAGGAAGGCCAAGGAACACACTACGCCGAGGAATAGAGAAAGATATGAGAGGAATGAACAAACATTGGACAGAACTGGAGAGGGAAGCCCAGGACAGAGTTGGTTGGAGAAAACTGGTGGGCGGCCTATGCTCCATTGGGGGTAACAGGCGTAAGTAAGTAAGTAAGTAATTAGATAGGTGTGCATACTCGTACATAAACTATTAAATTCGATGCACTAATAGATAGATAGACAGACAGATAGATACAACGCAGAACTTCGTACATAAGTACATCAGTTCAGGTTGCCATACCACATCAGCACAGAGACGTAACTGTCAGTTCAAATCAAAGAGTGATAGCGATAGTAGAATTATTAGCAGCAATGGAGAAGATTATTATTGGTGAGGCAATAATAATAAACAATTAAATTTCTACTGACATATTTGTTTCAAACATCTTAAAACTAACGTAGCTTCAGCTTCTACTTCATCAGACATAGTTAATCTTCACAACATACAAGCAGGTGGTACATTTGAAAATGTGTAAATATGTTCCCTTGCTTGGCTTAACCGCAAGGATAACGAGTGAAAAAATTGTAGAGTGACAAGTGCTAGGTAAGGATGGCAGGACGATAGATGAAGTATTGAAACTTCATAAGTCCAGGTGGTTGGGACATGTGTTGCATATGTCTAACCACCGACTGCCTCGTCGAACTATATTTTACGGTGTAGGAATAGGTTGGAAGAATGCTAGAGGCGACCAAACCAAAACATGGCACAAATCCATGAAGTCACTGACAAGTGGACTGAGTCATATCGGTAGGTGTGGACTACTTGGTTGGGGCCCGCGAGATGATAATAATCGATGATTAGAGACCCTGAGTGACATGGCTGAAAACCGTTTGCAGTGGCACAGGTGCATTCATTCTTTGTGTTCTCCCAAATCGTAACCTTTTGAATTCCTCACCACATTTATCTATTTCTTTCTAAGTTTATTTCACTAGATTCTACTTCTTGAATGATATCTTCGAACCCTAATCTCTCCGATTACTGCCAATACTTTCACTACCGCTACTACTATGGGATTTGAATTGACAATTACATTTTTGTGCTAATGTGGTATGGCAACATTAACTGATGTACGTAGGTACGTACGTTGCTATTGATTGATTGACTGATTAGAAATCGATATAAATACATTGAAGTGATTAGTAGCACCAACCCGTTTTTTTCCAAAAAATAAAAAGATCACTGTTATATTTTTTGAATTTATATTTCACCTGACTTTCAAGATAACTTGGAAAATCTATTTTTCAGTGTGTAATAAGTACTTCCAGAGTAACTACAGACCGCATAAGATCTGTTTGATAATGACAAGAAATCATAAGCTGTTTAAATTATCCTTACAGTACAAGTCACTTTGTATTGTTGTTTTCAGAAAGTGGTAGAATATTAACTTTAGTGATTTAGGCACTTGACTTTCAATCCGACTTACAAGTATAAACTCCTTCTCTACCTGAGTAATATTATTATTAGCCACTAAAAAATTAGTGATTC
The DNA here is from genome assembly GCA_944470395.2 of Schistosoma turkestanicum. Classification (NCBI taxonomy): domain Eukaryota; kingdom Metazoa; phylum Platyhelminthes; class Trematoda; order Strigeidida; family Schistosomatidae; genus Schistosoma; species Schistosoma turkestanicum. The sequence continues at coordinate 23,897,282 of OX103973.1, forward strand.
AAAGCTAGTTTTACGAGAAGCTGTACTTGACTAATAAGTGAAATCACTAGATTTATGATTCAAAAAATGTATAAGATGGAGGAGACATGAAAACACCAATACATCAAACATTTATATTGGTGCTTAAAAGCCTGAGAACTCCACCTGGAGTCCTTCCCGAGTTACTGCTGGTTCCATACCCGGGTAAGGGAGGACGGTTGGGCTTGAGATTAGTAACACCATCGCGTAGAAAGCCAAATCGCTAACTAGAAAAAGTGATTCGTTAGTCGGCAACCTATGCTCCATTAGGGGTAACAGGTGTAAGTAAGTTAAAAGCCTGAGATTAGCCCTTTTGGTTACGGATAAGTTGCTTAATGATTAAAGAATACTGATCCTAAGCTTGATTATTAGTTTAATATACTTGAATAACAATGAAAATAATAAAATATGCCCTTCTTACCTGGTTAAATAATTCAGAATATTCCCCAGCCGAAGAGCAATCATTTTGATGATTCAGTTGTTGATAAGATACATTTTTGTCATCTGACTGTACAGCCAATTCAACTGTTTTATCAATTTGTTTTAAAGCATGACGAAGTTGTATTACAGCACAAGTATATCGACCAGTGCGATGATGAATTAAAGAAAGATTATTCTTTACAATAATTGATTCCCAATCATGCATAGCAGTTGAATTATATGAAGGTGATGGCATTGAAGTAAGCAATTTGACAGCATCATTATACTGACCCTGAGAAATGGTAATGCGAAAAAAAACACAATTATTACAAGTGATGAACAGTTTATCGATTAGATTTGCATACGATAAGAGTTTAATCATGAACAATGACAAAAGAAGGGAAGATCTAAATGTAAATATGTACGCCTACTCTTGATTGTAGATTTTTCAGATCTGTATTAATTTAAAATATAACATTGTTAACCATTATAATACAGCTGTGTTAGTTAATAAAGTGATTACTCACAAAACAGCAAATCTAACAGGGGAAATTAACAAAGCGGAATCGAAGATGAATCACAACAGTGATGTGATTTAATTATGGGAAAGCAAATATGTCAAAATAAAAAGTACAGGAAGACAATCAGGTTGGGATTTCGACGAATATTAAAAAGAAAAATGAAATTCTAACACTGAGGACGATTGTGAACCATATCATCTAAAGTTTATCTACAAATGTAACGTAATAACCATGTAAAAACTACACTAGTTTCTAACCATATATATATATATATATATATAAGAGGCCTAACGATATTAGCTGAATCCCCTAAATCAATCTAATTCAATGATTAAAAGGTCAGAGTTTTTACAATGAATTTACAGAATTTTCAATTGGAAACACTTAGTTTACTTTATACGTTTACACATATTTTCGATATGTTTGACACGAAGTTTATACGATTGTATACTTGAGCCGTAGTTTTATGTGAGAGCTAAGGATAAATCCATAGTTATCTATACATATGTGACATTACGAAGGATATCACGATTTATAATATATTGCAAACTATTGGTTGATCAATCTCATAAGCAAGGAACATATGTGCATCGGTTCAAGATGCGACAACGTAGCATTGCAAGACCAAGTTATCAAGATAGATGCCAGATCAGTAGAAGTAGTAACATCATTCGTGGTAACAGAACAGATTAGGCATACACAACCTCATTGGAGAAGTAGGAATGGATTCGTGGGATAAAAAGTGCCAGCTAATTTTAAAACTTAAAATCTACAGAAAGACAAAAAATGGATGCATCTATCTCGTCGCAAGCGATTTTGAGCAATGTCATATGGCATCTCTAAACAGTGACTACGACAACCGCACTGGCCTCCACTGCGTAGTCTGCACATATGTACATGACTTAAACTAGTAATAAACTATTGCACAGACTTTTGCCAATTTCGGTTCGGGCACACCAAGCTTTCTTGCAACCCACCTCTACACCAGCTAACATTGGGCGTCGAAGTAGGAGATGGTCGAACGTACGATTGATTCATTCTAACCATCTTGTTCGATGAAGATTTACAGTCTCATCAATTGATTTGGCCTTTCACTTACTATACTACGTTTAGCCTCAACATGACTCACTCAGAGGTTCCAACATAGATGAGTAATGCTTCGAAAGAACACCAGTAACCTACGAATATCATCTATTCTTAAACGCCATATTTCACAGCTAGAAAGTAAAACTGAACGAACTGCTAATCAGTATATTCATCCTTTAGTTGAGGCATATATACCTCTTACTACTGATATCTCTTTATCACGAAAAAATTAGAGGATTTAAAAATCGCCATTACGTAACATTTTGTGGAAATTTCCATTCTTCTTAAGTGTTAAACATCAGATATAAATAAAAACTAATATACTCTATATTAGCAAAAACAACAATTATTCCTTTCATTTGACAAAACTTAAAATCATAGATAAATATGCTAAACGACGACGAATAAGTTGAAATTTGGAGAAAGAGATATATAATTATATAATTATCAAGATTGTCATTGTATTTGAAAAATGATAAATTTCAATGAAGCCAACTTTAAAAAAAAAAGATATTTGCACATATACTCACTTCTCTCTGTGTTAACTGTTAAAAATAAATCTTGTTTTTGGATTGAAAGAAGAAATCAGTCGTGCATATATATTGTGAAAAATGATACGTATCATCAATGGAGGGAGCATTAATAATGATAACCGCACTTATTTATACACGGAAAAGTGATTTGAAAAGTTAATAGTACAAACTGTCATAGTTATCAGTCATCATAACAGAAACTGTTAAACAATGTAACAAATACTGATTTCTTGAAAATAAAGCCAAAATAAGTTCAAGCAATTAAATAAACTGTAACAAGTGAAATTATTTCACAACAATTAATATAAATAATATTTATACACTCGAGTGTATTATAGAAAAGATAATGAAATCAACTACTATTTAATATATTTTTATAATTTAAGTGAACTAATTTCCTCATAAAAAGAAAGATTAATAGTATTTAGAGCTGATATTGTCAATTGTAACGCGGGCATATATATATATATATATATATATATATATATATATATATATATATATATATATATACAAGCACAGCACGAATAGCAGTTCACAATAAACATAGTTGACAGATCACACCACAAATTAAGCTTAGAAATATCGCTTATCTGATGGTTTGACAATAACATGAGGACCGAACGTGAATATCCTTGTTCAAAACGACGTTGAACGGGTTCAGTATTGGTAGGTTGAGATGCATGATTGAAAGTTTCTTTGAATCGGATCATTCACTGTGATCATGTTTAATAACATACATGATACGAACAAATCATATAGTTGTAGCATAAACGTTCGAACAGTAAAGGAAGAAAAACGAATATACACATTGTAACAAACCTTTAGAAAAGCTAGTTGAGCTTGAAGAAAATACACAGAATTCCCAGTAGACCATATGATATTAGAACAGTGATCAGTGCCATTTTCAGAATCTGAATCTGTGGAATTAGCTGGTTTTTTCGCATCCAAACAATTATCCCCTTCATCATCAGGCGTAATTTTGAATTCGGGGGAATTTTCTTCAAAATCATTATTCTTTTGAAGAGAGTTATGATTTGGCTTTGAATCAATTTCTGATATGAATATGTTTAATTCAGACTCTGCTTCATTTAAACGTCCTGTTAATAAACATGCTCGAATATAGTAAAGTTGTATTGGTTTTCGAATCCCGATCAACACAGATAAAGCATTGCTACTGAGATTATGTGATTGACAGCTAGTATTTTCAGATGGAAAAGTAAGTGGTTGAGAATTTGATGACAAGCTGGTTGTTTCTGACACTACTGACATTGTATTAAGACATAAAATCCAGTAGTCTATAAAGACAAAATTTGAATAAGAATATATCACAACGTGTAAGAGAAATGACAGATTAACACAACATTAAGAACATAAGAAATATTTTTTAAAAGTGGGTAAGGGCATGTGTATATGTTGAATTGAAGCGTGGAATGTAACAAATTATATGCCCGAAGCCCAGTTAAAACAGAAAGCTGACTAGTGTGGTATGATGTAATTTACCGAGAGTTATTCAATCACGAATAAGAGATAAATATAGGCATTTTTAACAGTACTACTGTACAAAAGCTACTTATCAGCTAATTGTTATATAAGGACTGTGCTTCAATGATACATTTTCTTGTGAACATAAGTGAACTGATAGAAACAGTCATTCCAAACAATCAGAATCACAAAATACGAAGGAGAACATCCGAAATTAGTGTTTTGACAACAAATATAAACAGACGAATAGAGTATAGAACTTAGTAAATGATGTATAAGACATCATCAACCAACACCAAGCCTGGCACAGATGTGAATCGACCCAATTTGCCAAACTTGATTAGCAAGATGGAATGGAAATAATCAGACAAATAGTAAAGAAATCGAAATTACATAGTAGCAATGAAGTTAATAAAGGCTAAATATTGAGAATGTTAGTTTAAAAGACAAAGTGGAAAGGTAAGTACGGATGTACAAAGGCTTTTCAGATCGAGGGGAGAATAATAAGTCCATGAATTGATGTCACTGTGAATAGTTTCAGGCCATATTACTCAAAGTTTTCAGCTACTAAGTGTGATTAATATTAGGACCTTAATCAGGTAGTGTTTGTCTACCAACATTACTCAGACCAAGTCAATGGTTTTATGGACTAATATCATGCTTTAGTTTGGTTGCCCTTAGCTTTTTTTCATCATCACGTGTCGAGTGGTTAGATATAAGTGCTACACATCTTAACCATCTCAAATCATGTAAGAGTAGAATACTGACATGAGAACTAATGAAAAAGTGGAGACGTAAAACAGCGCCTTTTGTTAGCAATGGTGTTAACTGAAGCTATCTCACAACACAGAAAATTAATTTATATATCTTGGTGACTAACTACAAGTTTTAGAACCTCACTTCTATTCAGTTACTGCATAATAGCTTTATATAACATATCTGTTCGAATTTAAGTCAACAAAACAGAGTTTGGACCCTCAGAAAACTGGTGAGTCAAAATCTTTGCTTAATGTCTTTGAGTTCTCTATATAAAAAAAGTAAAAATGGGAGTATAATGTGAGAAAGAATACTAACAGATTACATACATGTTACACAGAAATTCTTATATATGAACGGCATAGATAAGAATGTACCGCAATAGTAAGACCACGTACCACAAAGTCCAAATACACGCTCCGTTTGAAACAATCTTAAGGAAACTTCTAGCCAAAGAAGCACTATACGTCGACATAGATCAGTATCGTTTGATGGTGTGAGGTCTATTGTTTGCAACAAAGTAGAGGGAGATTGATCAATACATGTTGAAGACTGAAAGTTTAACTGAATCTCTCTTAGATGCTGTGTTTGAACATCCCCGGATTCCAAGTTTGATGGGATATCAAGACAGTTGGCAAGAAGTTTTTCAGCTTGAGCATACTGATGTTGATAAAACAATACAACAGCGTAGTTGTAGAGCAAGTTGATCATAACAGAAGATCTTGACACAAATTGAGGTGCAGTATTCGACAACTGATCTTTAGAAATGTGAGCTTCATCGGAACGGTCTGAATTATGTTTACTTAAGACTGTTTTATTAAAACAGTCATCAAGATTCATTCCCTCAGAAGCTGCTATTCGTTTCAGATCAGAAATATATTGTTCACTTTGCGAATAACGTGACTTGTGTACATAAGATAATAATGCTTTGTTGATGTTTACCTGTGACGAAGAAAACAGTGATGTATGATTGTGACGATACGGAAACGTTTAACATGGTTGCTAAATGACTGAACTAATAATCTAAAACCCAGACAATAAATGATAAAGCGAATGATTGTACATCGCATAACAAAAAAGCAAAACTCGAGTGAACTATTGACAAAACGTTGGACTTCGGACGTGATTAAATGTGGTAGCCCATATTGTTATTTTAATTACTATTAAAATACACACAATTTACTGAAGAGGTCTTATTAGTCCCTAAAGGTTTGATAGCATAAACTGTTTGACAAAAATAACTTTTGGTTAAGTTAGGATAAATTCAAATGAAGAACTAAAGATTTGAACAGAATTCAACGTTTCTTTACTGCTTTACAAGGAGCCACTAGGAAACGACCTTATTCTGTTGGTCAAACTGACTAGTATCCCAAAATTCTCCTTCAACTAGTAGTAGAATCGAAATTTTCATCCTAACCAATATATCGAAAAGATTTGGAATACAACTAAAGACATCTTCACTTTAATTTTATTCAGCTTATCTCATTACTCACGACCCTTTCTACTTATTTGATTATCACTACTGAACATATTATTTTCTCTAACAATCAGAAGATGTTTATAGTCACGTCTTTAGATCTGTTTGTTAATGAAACATTCAATCAATGTGAAATCACACTTTATCTAACAGTGAATCATCTCTACGCAAGACGAATGTGCCCAGGATTATCTAACATTGGTTATGCAATCGAGAAACATTATATGATATAAGACATCTTAGCATGGTGATTGTAAGGTCATATGACAGTATTTTCCACAGAAACTACATATAGTACTTTCTACATATACTGAGATATTTTCGCTGATTATTTTGCTTGAAGATGTGAATGTCATAACAATTTTCACTTTCCATTGAAATTCATTCTGATTTTAGTTACTTCTTTGTACTATGATTATAAGCACTGTTCTATTTTAGTACGCTGTGGTGCCTTTATGGGGGAATAACACTGTGTGCGAGTTTCAACTTTCTCATTATTATATACTGAGGTTTTGGACTTACCTTTGTGTCATTCAGTTTTCCGTCTTTTAGTTTTTCCATAATAGAAAGGCACTGCTCGAAATCTTTACGTCTGTAGCAGGAAGCTGCCTCGGAAATCAATTGTTCGTCTTCTGTAACTTTGTCCGACATTAAAATTTATATGGGCGGTCAAAAGTCAAAATAATCTTAAAGTATGCTAATTGATTAGAAACCAAGATTGATAAAGGTTGGAAAATGACCAGAACAGCCCTCGAAAGTAACTTCTGAATATAAAAAAGCACAAGAAATAGGATTAATGTTACCTCAGATTAACTTTTGATCACTACGGTTACTCAGAAACGAAAGGACTAAGCCGAAGAGTCAAGACGTTTGTTTACATTTATTATGCGCTAAATCTTCTAAATGCGCATAAAATGTCATTGAGTGCTAGATTTTGGTTGTGTATGCTTGACTACTAAGATCATTGAAACTAAAGTTGGTTACTATTTTCTCCAATGAACTAACATTAAGGGAACGCATATGAATGACTATATGGCTATCCGCTGGTATATACAACCCGTATAGCTCAACCACCCAGCCCAAAAACGCTGGTGTTTAGTTTAACTCAATATTTTACCGGATATGATGATTTTGCACGTTTAGATCGAGTACTAGTTAATATTCTTGAAATTATTTACAAGGAGTTAGGAGTATTCGGAAAAACGCTCTCGTGCTTTTTGAAAGATGTTATGCAGTTCCAAAACAAACTACAGTCTTTGAAACTTGTTAATAGCATGGGAAGTATGCTCACAAAGGGTATGTTATAAATTGATGTGACCTTTATTGGCTTCAAGGTCTCCAAACAAGTTTTCTAAAGCAGGGTACTAAGGAAGCTCAGCAACAGACTAATCTACTATGGATCGGCAAAGCACTAGTTGGACAACAATAGAATATCATTGGTAAGCTACAAGCTATAGAAGTAGAACCTGGTGCCAAATGGAGTCAGTCAGTCAGTTACAACGTAGAACTACGAACGTACATACATCAGTTCAGGTTGCCAAATGGAGTCTCCAATAAGATTATGGATCAACACCTTTGTTAAACATAAATGACCTCCTTGGTTTTACGATATCACAAGTTTTTGTACATACAGATGATACCAAGCTATGGAGATTAATACAAAATTACTAAGATGTAATAAGTGGAAGCAGATGAACCCATTCGATTAACTGGATTGTCCAACGCTTATTCAATGTGAAAGTGCCACAGAGCACATAGTTTTGGAATCTGGCTATCACAGAATGAAATATATCTCAATACATAAAATTACCCAGTGTTTAAATTCAGTGACACGTAACAAAATATCTGACATAGAGTGTAAAGTGTTAAGGGACACTGAGAAACGTGGCATTCAGTTAATTAGGTGCCCAAGCGTTAATGATACTACAAACTGCACCTTATTTCTGAAAACAATATTGCTTAGTGCTAGCAACTACGATCTTTCCAACGAGAGATGTGTGTTTTTGAAAATTTTACTAAATCAATTTACAAGTAATCGTGCAGTGCTAAGATTGTTAAAATACACGAAATAGTTGGTGAACATTAGTCTTGCTTGCACACAATTTCGTATTAATTTTAAATGTGATATGCTCTGTTTTACCCTACAGGCAGTCAAACACGCAAAGATATGCACGGAGGAGGCCACAAAGACACAGACTATTTTAAAAGTGACTACTGAGTCATCATCGAAAATAATCGGAATGTTTAGAATTCTGCCTAAAAAATTAAAATGATTCTATCAACCAAATTTCGAAGCCTTCAAAACTGTTGTATGGTTTTAAATCTACAGCTCATTTTATATAAATCTACCATGTTAAACTAGACTAGTTCGTAAGTCATGTACTACTTGAGACTGTAAAAATACAGCCTAAGTTAATGGCTGATTAAAGAGGACAAATCTAACCACCGAATAACCCTAAAATATACCCCAATACTTACGAATTTATATTTCAACACCTACAACACGACCTTGTGGAACTAAATAGTCCGCATTCAGTTTTTCAGAAAACAGTTAAAGTTGAAATAGAGCAATTGGCCTGTTTTATCCACTAGAGTATGGCTCGTTATGTTCTTAACACTAATACAAAGGTAATCATCTTTGCAGCGGACGGGAAGGATCATACAAACTATTTACCTTTCAATCTTCCTGAGGCAAAAGGAGAGCAGATCTCTATTTAAGGCTAATGGTAATTTTGCCACAACAGAGGTTAACGCAAACCCTCTCATTCGGTTTTCATCGTGGCAGACGTTTCAAAGCCAATCATTAGTACAGACTTACTACAAAACGAAATACTGGTCGACCCAAACAAACTGAATTTCCAGTTAGTGGCGATTCAGTCTGTAGTTGAAGGTTATGCTCTGTCATGACTGAACACATAGTCTTCACATTTCCTCAAAAATATACTTGGGGATTCTACGTAAAGCTTGTCTTGTGGCGCAGTTTGGTGCTTTCCTGAATGTGTATCCTATCCACTCCTGTAGTTATTCAGGGGTTACACCCTATAAAAATAAAGGGGAGCGATCTTTCTGTCTTTTCAAACCCGATTCCCCTTTTTTCATGTGACTATTAACTGGTCAACATTGCGGAAATGTGGAAACTATTATCTTAAATGATACTTCGAAAAAAGCGTTCTCCACATTAAAAAACCATATAGTTAAGTGAAATTTTTCCCACACATCGACAGCGAAAAATCAGTTGGTATCATAGTAAGTGAATCTGGTTCGTCAATCGGAGGAGCTTCAAAAAACGAGTATGTAATTTTTGGAAACCTGTCGAGACGTCATCGAGATAATTTTTTGCGGTGTAGCATTTTCAGTCTGAAATTCTGTTGGTTTACTGAACTTTAAGATACTTTCAACACTACAGGGAATGCCGGAAATTCACTCTTCTCTCACCTTATACCCAAAAAGTTTTCTCTTGGTCCTTCTCTAAATAAGTGATTTCGTTAAGAGTCCAGAAAACTGGGCTACATCTCTCAGTTTGCTTCAGATATGAAACATATTTCTACGGCAAACAATACAGTTAGGACGCTTTGTTCCTTGAACAATTTTTAAAAACTTATCCCTCTTAACCTCGTTCAGATGGAAATGGCGACCTTCAGTACGAGTCACCATCGATAAAACGGAAATTGCGAATCAACAATGGAAACAGGTAAGTGTCAGTTTACTCAATCGTTCCTTAACATCATTGACACAATGACTTAAGTACGTTGAACAACACTTATCATCCTGGTGTCCGCGTAACTATCAAGCAGGTAGCAGAATGAATTCGTCTGTCTGTTGTGGACAGCGACGTTGAGACAATTAGGTTAACTATGCATAACAAGTACGAACCCCACTCCTGATGGGTGCCTCAACCACGATCATATCGACTTGATAGGTCCGTTGACAGATTCGAATGGATACTCTGACCTTCTGACGAGTGTTTATTGCTTCACCCAAGGGCCAGAATCATTGCATGTCACAATTATTTCTTTGATAAATTGTAGCTTATGCCCTCGCTGAATGATGAATAGCAAACTCTGCTTACACTGAACCGTTAATTTGGACTGTTAAACTGCTTCCAATTTTGAATTTTCATGTCTGGTTTCGCTCTTATCAACATAAATCCGAAAGGCCATATACCACCTAAAAGCTTACATTTCCGAAACATGCTTCCTTAAACAGTAGGTAACTTTCATTTATGCTGCAAACTTATTACAACGGACTGATGCGCTTTTATTCGTGTTACTCGAAACTCGCATTTAGGTGATAGACGACTAAATGGTTGCAAGAAATTATGAATTCAATAAAAATTTTCTAATTTTTCATCGGGTACAACGGGTGTAGATTTTAACTGCTACACAAACAGGGTTACAAACGAAAAACCTTCACTGAATCGTGTTTAATATCGACCGCAGTAAATTGATGTATTCTTTCACTCCATCTAGTACATACCTTCTACGACGTCAAAATACAGTTCAGCGCTCCCCCGAAACCTCATAAGAAGGCTACTAGAAAATTCTTCATCACGAATCTGAGTATGATACAGTTGATAAGCACAAGAGTTAATAAAACATCAGCGTCAACCGACGTAGAGCCACTGACATAGGAGGAAAGCTGTTCTCCGTCAATCTCCTGAACACACAAGAGAACAACAATACCACTACAGCCACAAAAATGTTCTGTTCGGTAATAGGCACAACGAGACTACGTTGTTGTTTGGAAAGCAAGCTGGAACGACGCGCTCTGGAATACGTATGTGGTTCCCAGGGAGTACTAAGATTACTGCATGTAGGACATCAAACCATTTTTTACATTCTTGGTTTTTGTTCTGTTGAAACCTGTAATTATTCCACCTGAGACACGGGTGGGTCAGAGGTGATTTGATAATGGCCTAAACCATAGCTGAAATATCCTACTAACGTAGGGATTATCACCTTACTCTTGGACTAGCTATGCCTGACGTACGTCTCCGAACGTTCTTGTTGTGATTTTCGTCATTTCCTCAGATCACAAATTAAGTCAATATCGTTTATGATCTATGTTTCCACATATTAGCTTACACTTCTGTCAACTCACCAAAACGTCACTACAAAATCCAATATCCAAAAACTTTTTCATTAGCCTGTATAAGCCAACTTCATTCTTGTCTTTTCAATACGGTTGCAGCTATTTTTCGACAATTAAATAACTTATTAATTTTCTTAGTTCGGAAGTCTTATTCTTATTATCATCAGGGTTTTCTCCTTGTTATTCTCCACATTGCAACTGACTGATCTCCGGCTAAGTAGTGTGACAGCTTCTGATATCCATAAGTTCTAATGCCCTAAAAAAAACGTACTCATTCAAATCACTGGACATACAAACTCACAAAAACTGACAGCCGACTAGAATTAGTGAGGTTGAGCAGCTTGACTACTATCCATTGGAAACTATCAAATACTTGAAACCGTACCGAAAGAGCAATAACAGAGCGTAAGGAAACTAATTACTTTATACTAGCCCGTGAAAAAAGTTATTGGATATTGAAGTTTGTCGTTATGTAAACACAAGCTACTGCACTTTTGAATTTTCCAATGTTATTAGAAGGTCACAGTTTTGATACACATGATACATTCGTATACTCAAATAACTCATCGAACACATGCGAATATCCTTCAGGTAGGTTTTTGGCTGCTGCTCTTTATCTAATACAAAAACTACTCTAAAAAAGTAAAAAATCAATGTCATCTTGTGCTAAAATTTAATAAAATCTGTTAATTCAGTAAACATATCTCACAAGCTTAATGATATTGAAAATTGTTTACAAATTTTAATGCTTCGTAACTTTCAAAGCAAATCACATATGTTTTGAGTTGGGCATATTTGACTTCCATTTATCTATTAGCTTTCTTTTGGAAAACTAATGTTCCTTGTATATATCTATGTAATTTAGACCTTTAGAAACATTTGTAATCCATAAATGTTTAAGCTATGCTGTCAATGGCACGGAAACTGATATGAAATCTGTAAGGTATACTACAGAACGGTTTTACACATACTTTTCAATAAGAATGATAGTTTATAAAACGTTAAGAGCAAACCTAGATCGGTACCAAGTTAGCAAAAAGCTAGCATACCCAATATCTTTTTCACGGGCTAGTATAAAGTAATTAGTTTCCTTACGCTCTGTTATTGCTCTTTCGGTACGGTTTCAAGTATTTGATAGTTTCCAATGGATAGTAGTCAAGCTGCTCAACCTCACTAATTCTAGTCGGCTGTCAGTTTTTGTGAGTTTGTATGTCCAGTGATTTGAATGAGTACGTTTTTTTAGGGCATTAGAACTTATGGATATCAGAAGCTGTCACACTACTTAGCCGGAGATCAGTCAGTTGCAATGTGGAGAATAACAAGGAGAAAACTCTGATGATAATAAGAATAAGATTTTCGAACTACGTTAGTAAGTAGAGAGATAAGTTAACTAATTGGTAGTGAGGGTTTTGCAAGAGAACCAAAGTGTATGTTAGGGGAAGGAAACGTAGATAATAGGAGAGATAAATTAAGTTAGTGATCTGAGAAAATGGCAACAGCAACAACTAGCAAGTCTTATTACATGCATCAGGCATAGCTGATATGAGAGAGATTATAATCCGTATGTGAGTACGTGTTTATCAAGTCAATTTTTAAAGCTGTCCACTGAGGGCGCTGTGGTCACTTCGGTTAGGAGAGCGTTCCAAATTGCAGTGACTCTTGATGGGAAAACGTGTGCACGAACCTTAGTGTTTGCTTTTTGATGCGACATTTTTAAAGGATTACCTTGAGAGGCATAGTGTTGATGAATCATAGCAAAATTCTGCTGATGTTTGTTCTAGCTATTTAAAAATCGTAGGTTCTGATGAAGCCTAAGTTATATTACTTACGTTTTTACGCGATAGAAGTTATCAATGAAGTACTAGGGCTCCAAAGGTTTTACTCTGATAATATGTTATCAACTGCCTATATACACAACCGGTGGATTGTTTGTGAAAAACGAACTTGAGATCATAACTTATAGACCGCCAGTCAGCAATATAAAAAGTAACCTTAATAAAATTTGCCTACTTATTAAAGTTCAAAACTGTTTATAAATTACTGCGAAAAATTAGGATAGGCACTAAGATTTAAAAGCTAGAGTTATGGTTTTTATCACTACCTAATATCATTTTTATTGTGTAAACCCTGTTCATCCAAATACATTACTGAGCTCCAAATCAAAATCCTTAAACCCGCCTGGTTTGTCCCTGAATAACAGTCTCGCCGTAACTCCTGAGAGTGGAAAAAATGTTTTGTCTACAAAAGGATGCTGAAAATAGTGTCTACCATTTACTAAAGTAGCTTAGGTTTTCAAGACCATAGCAACAAACAATTCAAGGAACAGTTATTGGAGAATTATCGATTTTCGTTTTTTGAAACTAGCTACTGCTCGGAACTTGAAGTTTTAAAAAACACTTACGTTTTATGGTCTTCAAACCACAGGAAACATGAAAGATAAATATATTTTGATAACCATTTTTCTCGTCTTTCCTAACATATTTGTAAAGTTTTCGTTATGCGAGACAGATTAAACTGTAAAGTTAGTGGTAGCAGGTCTTCACAAACAAACTCAATGGCAGACTTATCTGCAAAATGTAAATCATCATTTGGTTATGAACGTTGACCGGTTGCAGTTATTACGGTCCACATAATATATACATAATAGCTGTACGCGTCTTGTAGTAAATTTGGTGAAATAAAAATGACCTAAAAATGTGTTTTAAGATAACACAGAACTTCATGGAAAACAGATGTAGTGTTGTGTTTGAAAAAGTGATATTCTTGTCCAAGTCATATACTCTCTAAAACAAATAGAATTAATTTATTTATTGGCACTTTATCGTGTCTAAATATATTGATTATTTCCATTAAAATGTCCTTCATATTTTGTAGACGTTGGCAGTAGCAGCAGTACCAGAGATAAGAACTTTCAGAATGATGAAAGGCCGAATAACTGTGAATATAATGAACGATTAGATTCAATGTTTCCATACTCCAAGCAGTGTACAACAGGGATGTGTGATTATTCCAACGATCTGATTGATCTTGAAAAGATTAAGCATGCAAATCTCTTTTCTGACAGCAAACTAAGTGATATAAATACAATTTATGATCAAGCTGCATCAAAACTAAAAGAAAATTTAACGGTGAGTAATTTTTTTCAACTACTTAATGCAGACTGATATGCACTGTTAAAAACAGTTTTTTTAGTCATATTTAAGGAATAATAAATCATCTAATCAGTAGATTATGAAGATATCCACTAATATCAGAGTATACACGAGGTTGTTGAAAAGGTGTGCGATACTGATTTCCATCAGCTTTGAGAGTTGATAAGGATTTTCATTTTAAGAATTGACTGATAAAGTAATCCTGGATGAAAAATGGAACAGCATTTTAACTATAACTTTATGTATCAAGTTAACTAAACTTTGTGATTCAGCTCGTCATAGGCGATGCTTTCATGAAACTTAATATTACTTTAGTTCTTTGAGTAGCCACTTTAATATACCCGTAGAACTTCATTGATGATTGTTAGTTTACAGTTTTGAAAACGATAAGATTTTTGACATAATACGGACTAGCATCATTTTGGATAATTATACAAAAAGATGCAAATGAAGAATATTGGTGTTATTATCAATAATTGTTCGTTTTGCTTTGATGTTTATAATTAAGTAATGAAATATTTACTTTATTCCGTAAAGTGACGCTACTTTATATAGATGTAATGATAAATGTTTGACCATAAGTGTGTTCAGAGTACTATTTAAATTTAGAATTGCTGTTGAATACATATGATAGAGTCTGGGAGTATATTTTCGAGCAGAAATTATGCCCAGCTGCAAATGTTCAAAATCGACACAGGTCTTAATGAATGAAACATTCTATATCAAGTCATCCCATTATTTAAATCTACGATGGTTCTCAGAGTGACTATTTAACTGTCTTTCAAGAAAACCAGGGCAAAAAATAGCAGATGCGAGTTTTTATTGAGGTTCAATATTCTGGTGATTCAATCTGAACTCAACTAAATCGGGCAGTTAAATTCATTAATTATTTTGTATTAAATATCAAGTAGGATTTGTTCGAGACCTGGTTATTTTTCGAAGTTTTTTATTTATTCTAAGTGTTTTGGCGATTTTATGTTTTATTTTGTTAATAGGTCCTAATCCATTTCACTACTACGTTTTATTCCGTGGTAACACAGATTGTGATAAGCAAACTACCACTTGGATTGGTTCTAAACAAATATTTAAGATGCGGTAGGCATTCAGTCTTGAATGTCTAATATAGGTTTCCGGTGTAAAATATTTTAAAAAACACACTGCATATTCCGTCAACTTCGTAAAATATGAAAAAACCTCTACGCACAGTATCAGTTAACTTCAGTTCACTAATTGCCAATGGGAGTAATCATGCTAATTTGGTTTGACGAATTTTGTATCAACACTAAACTAATATAAACTGAAAAAGCCATTTGTTCGGTGGCTTTACATTTAGATCTTATTATATCGTTGTAAAGCTATTCTATGGTTTGAACGGTTAGAATTTCGTACGCAAATCTGAATTTCCTGTACCAAATAATTCAATTTTATGCTGTGACTTTTATCATTTGTTAAATTTGACGTAACCTATTTCCATTCAGCTGCTTGTAATCTCCGATTAAGGCGTAATTGGTTTTTTATACTATATATGCTATAACCCTTTCATATTTTTCACTTCAAACAATCAGTTGTGACATATGAGCATACTGTGTATCTTATAAGATTTCGATAATCATAATCAAGGGTTATTTTAATTTTATAAGTGAATTTAATTCGATTAATGTTGGGAAGCATTTCATATTTACTTCAATTTCAGTTTAAGAAAGATAGGAGGGTGAGAGTCCTGTATTAGTTCTAGCAATGTTAACTTCTCAGTTGACCTAGCTTCCTCTTGAATGGGGCTTCAATCACTCGTCGGGCTAACGAGTTCCATTCGTCAATTATCAGATAGGAAAGTCAGGAGTTAGCTTACAAATAGTCCAGGACATCAGAGATTGACTCAACTGGCCTTCAGCCACACTTCAGTTACCTACAATCTTCAGTAAATCTGAATGAGAAATCGATGTAAATCCACCAACTCTTAACGAAGTTGAAAACGCTATGAGAAATCTGAAGCGAGGGAGAGCAGCAGGGCCTGGCAGCCTAACCCAGAGATTCTTAAGGATTATGGTCCAGTTTTAGCAGTTAGATTGACTGAGATCTTAGAAAGAAATTGGGAACCGGTCATAATCCTATCTGACTGGTCTCAATCACTGATTATCCCAGTCTGTAAGAAAGGTCTTCTTGTGAAAATCACAGAGGAATCAGTTTTATTAATATAGTGTCTGATATACTGGATTCAATAATACTCCGACGTCTAACGGCTATTGGATTAGAGTAGCATACCGTGTCGCCGGATCCTCGATCCTCGCTCTCGTTTTCCGACTAAGGTAAACTCGTAATAGTTCAAGCATATCAAACGATGTGTTTACGTGCATTCGTAACAGGTATCCGTTCGGGATGTCCACTCTCTCCACTCTTGTTTACCACCTTAAGCAGCAATGCAAGCATGTTCGGATTGCTGTACGCATGCCCAAACACCAACTACCTCGACGAGAATATGCCGTTTGACTTCTTGACCACCAAAATCGGTGCAGCCCATTTGGAGAAACTTACAGGTTCAGTAACACCCACTTTTTGAAGTCGTTCCAGTTCCTGTTCAACTACCGGGAGAGAAGCGTAAGGTACAGGTCTTTTTGGTCGAAAAACAGGAATAGCTGTTGACTTGAGAGTCAGTAGCGCTTTGGTTTTGGTACATTCGCCCAACGCTTCCGAAAATACTTCATGATGCCTTTTTATAATGGCATTTCTCAAACTTGACTCTAAAGGGTTATTGATTCTTACTCGGCTGCAGATGTTGTTGATAGAATGGTCTGTTAGTTTTAATGCATCTATGAGATCCAACCCCAATAATTCAAGGTCTGGGTTCTTAGTTAAGTATACAGTTGCACTTGTTGTTGTCCCATATTTTGAAACAGTGCACAGTATTTCTCCAACAATATTTAACTTGCCACCAGATGCGCTGTGTGCTAGTTGCTTCGTAGGGTGAACTGTAGGTCTTCCAATTTTCTCCCAAGTTTTTGGACTGATGAGGGTGATGTCAGATGCTGTGTCCAGTTGAAGACGGATACGGTGTGAATTCATATCCAAAGTCACATACTTTCTTCTTTGGTGAATTCTTGTCTGATTATGAGACACCAATACTTTGTTTATTGACTTACCAGAACTGTATTTCTTGGAATCGACTTTCGCGGAGTAATGTCTGCGAGTTTTTGTCCAACATCGGGTTTCTTTGTGACCCTTTTTGTGACATTTAGAGCAAACATAATCTTTGTATGGGCAAAACTTCTTGTAGTGCCAACCTCCACATGACCAGCATGGAGATGAGGGCTGGTTGTCTGTGCTCTTGTGATGCTTTTGTGAGACGGAATTTTTCTTTTCACTAATGGAATGCACGTATGATGAGAGGCCATTGTTTTCGACCATGGAGGTATCATGCTTCAAGTTTACTAATCTCTGGCACTCTGCAGTTATTTCTTGAAGCGAGATGTTTGGGCACTGCTCAATTTTACTTAGGATTCTGGTTCTTATATCAGCATCGTCGGGAGATTGTAAGCTGCACACAAACACAAGGCACTTAAACTGATCTTCCGTCATTGATGATAATTTAAATCGTTCACATTCACGATTTACTAAGCCAGCATGCTTTACCCAGTCATCTTCATTTGACTTGATTATTTTGAGGCATTGATAACGAATATTAAAGAGAGATGACTGTTCAGAGAAGATTTACGACAGCGTATCAATTGTAGCATCAAAAGAGAAATCTCGTGGGTTCTTTGGGAGGATGAAATTACTATAACGTTCGTGTTCGATTGTGCCGAGCTTTCTCAAAAGGATTCTGACTTTGGTGGCGTCATCAAGATTGTTGAGGTCGACCTTGAACAAATCCTCATACTTCTTAAACCAAGACTCGAAAGTCACACCAGCAAGGCCATCAAAATGAAATTCATGAATGGAATTAACTATCGAGTCTGTATGCGGATTATATGAATCATCGGCAAAACCTCTGTGATTCAAATTCATTTGTTTCATTAACAGCTCCAACATACGTTCCTGGAACTGTTCATATCGTTTACCTTGACGTTCCAGTAAAGATTCTAACTGTTCAAGGGTAACTGACATTGTGAATTGTAAGCCCCGTCGCCACTTTTATGTTTTGTGGATATGGCTTTTTTCCCGAGTAGATTGGAAGAAAGCTAGGAGCGGCCAGACCAAAACATCCAATCCGTGAAGTCACTGACTAGTCGACTGAGCCATGTTGGTAGGTGTGAGACGATACTAACCAATGGTTAGAGACCTTGAACGACATGGCTCACAATCATTTTCAATGGCGCAGGTGCATCCACTGTTTGTTTTCTCTGAAATTATAATCTTCTGAATACCCCACGACCTCTGTCTTTCTCTTTATGAATTGATTTCACTGAATAATCCTTCTTGAATAATATCGTCTGACAGTGATCTTTCCGATTACTGCTCATATTTCTACTACCTCCGTTTCTATGAGATTCGAACTGACCATCGCATCTCTCTATGCTAATATGGTGTAAGTAAGTGCGAAGTTCTACGTTGTAGCTGACTGACTGCCTTACTTCCGTTGAAGTATTCTTCTTTGCAATGATCAATCATATGTAATCTTTAATTCAGCTGAGGTTTTATGATTAGTTAGGTTAATTTCAAATAAGATGTGAATTATCTGTATCCTAGAAAAAATTCATTTCTGTAGAGAATATGTTGAGTAAATTCTACTGGCATCTTTTGAGTTATCTTTTACTTTACATTGAAGTGATATTTATAATCTTAAGGTTATTACCACGTGGTAGATATACATAAATGCATAATAATAAAATCAAATACTAATGGCTAGATGAATTTACACAGAACACTTTTTCAAATGTTTTCAGGTTCATTATCAATCAGTGCAAGAGGAAATTATGTCATCTTTAAAGAATCTTTTTTCAGTCGAACTGCAACGGTAATTTCACCAAGTGGTTTTTCCATGTTTTTGTTGTGGTCGTAAATAACCATTTGATTAATACGCTTCCTTTTTTATTTTTACATAATTATACCAGACGAAGGTCAATCAGAGCAAAGAAATCTAAGCTGACAATATGGTTTTCAGTTAGGTCTTCATTAAGTTTAATTATAATGAATATAAATATTTATACTTGTATATGGTAATCACTGGCCCAATTAAAACAGCCTTATTAATCAGTGATAACAATGAAGTAGATCACATAACTGTATGTAATGAGTGAAAGTTACAAATCGTTTGTTGGACAACAACTGTATTGGTAATGGTATGAGGATAACAACAGCTTAGATAAAGTTTTCAACATCGGGAAGTAGACCGAAACTTGGAGTAAAAACTCTTACTAGAAACAATCTTATTCACTTATAATTGTTGTTTAAATTTACTGCTTTAAAGACAAAGATGGGGCTGAGAAATAGATCAAATTATGCATTTAAAAAATTCTGCCTTAGAAAATTTCAGAATAGTTTAAGAAGTCATTAGAAAAGTGACAAAAATCAATAAATTACCAGATGAAAATCATTAAATTTATGCATGAGAATGGAAAAACCAACAGATGAGGGGAACAGTTAAGCATATTAGGTAAAATCCTTACTAAGCGAAGCTTTTGATATTTAAAAATTACGAATTATTATTTTCCACCGTTGAATATGATTACCGACTGATTGAATATCTCAGATTTTGATAAAAAAACATCAGCTTATTTAGTTGGCTTAAACTAGTAGCTTATTGCTCACTTTTATTACAACACGATGTATTGTGTTTATGAAGCTGTAACGCATTGATACAAGTATTCTTCTCCCAACTGTTGGGTTAGTGACTTCACTGACATTTAGTAAACTGATATCTCAGAAGTAAAAGAAAGTAATTAACTCAGACACAGTCATTATTACTCAACTCATTGGATAGATCAGTATGGTGTAGTTAACCTAAAGTTCAGAAGCAGTATTGCGTCACTGTTTAGCCCAACTGAATGCGAAGAACTTATTGAAACTTTTAATTGCATGGAAATATATTAAGTTCCATAGTTTACTTAGAGTATCTCTCTATATCGATGAAATCATTTATAAAAATTCGGTTAAATGTGATTGATTACTGAACTCAATTTTTTTTTGTATTAAGAAAGCAACCTATTTGTTGGGGACGTTAGATCCCCAGATCTCGCTTGATAAATGCTTTAATTTTGGATTTTATGTTTTCGAGCACGGGCTGATCGGTTGACCTTGAGATCGCATTTCCCACCAGGAAAAGCCTTGGTTGTGATTGGCTGCTGTGTTATTTTAGTGTGGTATTTTTGTGACTGTCCCAATGACGTTTATATGATGTAGAAATAAACGCGATTTGTGTGCTTGATTGCATTGTGCTTGCTGGGTGTTTGTAGAATATACTTTCTACGCTATATCAAGACTACTCTTTAGCCATTTCGAGTCAACGGATCAAGATAACCTCCCTGGACGCTGGTTCATTGTCTAGTTCTAGTTTATCGACTAAGGTGAACCTGTAATAGTTTCAAGCATACCTGGTGACATACCTAACACTATCCTAGTTTACGCAAACATTTAATCACAATCTACTTGAATGATTAACGATACTAATGTGGTGTTGAGAAGACTGAGGCAGGCTCAATAGATTGTATTAGGCTAATTTACACTCTTGGTCAATTAAAAACGATAACATTACATTGAACACTCCATTTGCACACCATCTTTGAGTCCTGACTTCCAACGCTCCAGCCTTCTTCCATTCCTGCTGTTGCTTCCTTTACTTCCTGTCGGTGCTCTGTTTCTTTCTTGCTTTTGCTCTATTTGCTTTCCGTTTTCCTCTTCTGACCGTAAGACTTCTTCTTTCACGTCCATTCTTATACTACTTATATCGTTCGTATAAGTAGCACACACCACAGTGTTAGCTGTGAGATAACTTCATTTCTGTGTAGAATAATATCTTAGTTCAAATCTACCAACTACATTATGCGTTAACTTAAAAATGATGTACCGAACAAGAATAAAGAAAATTTTGAATACAAAATATTGCAGATATACATATACATACATTTTAACTGATGGGCTTGTTTTAGTCACTTGCCAGCCATTGTATTGCTTCTTATGGATTCATTGATAAATTTTGTGAATGAAATTTTTTCATAAACTTTTAGAATAACTCGATTTATAGACTCTTATCATACCTGACAATTCCAATCCATAATGTTTTAAACTCTCCATGATTTCAAGGTAAAATCTTATTTTCAAAAACAAAATGACTTTGAACAGTTAGTGTATAGAACATCGAGAAAGATAATTTATGGACTTATAGCAAATAACTTGTTGTCTATCTATTCAGATGTTTAGCCCAATACATTTAAATGAACTAAACTCTTGTCAATAATTAGAATTTATTTCAATCAACTGATAGTGAAATTTATGCAATGTAATTACAGAGGGAATTTTTACTTACGCTACGTTTCTTTTAGTTTTATTTCGAAAAGATGATTTTCGTTATGAATTTACAACTGTTAGGAAATCATTTCAAGTTCATTTTGTGGTGGACAACTCTTTAGGTTGAAATGTTCATACCTTTTGTCCACATTTCCAACTGTGTATAATGTGGCTGATACTACTCTTGATGTGACTTCTAAGTAGTAGGCAGTGGATTGTCATTCAGAAGTTACTACCGGAGGAAAGAGTTTCGAACCGGAATAAATGGGACAGTGAAAGTGTTTTGAAGACCAGAAAACGTGTAGAAGGAGGCAGTCAATAATCTTGTTCATTTTTGAAACCATTAATCGATCAATGTTAGACCACCATTAAAAACCTGCAAGCACTGGACGGCCCGGTATGGGACTCCTCAACAGTGCTCATCCACGACTCCTGCACCTTGCAAGACTCGAATCCAGGACCTTCGATATTGTGAGCGAATTCCTAACCATCGGACCATTGAGCCGCATTCTAACGGTGTTAATATCTAACTTGACCAATTCACGGAGTTGCGCAACCTCATGCACAGTCTTCAGTAGTTACTGTCTACACCCGAACAGGTTGAACTTCACTGGTCACGACTTCCCACAAGAACTCGGAGAATACTCCTCACGAAGCTAGTCACTAGTGAGCATAGGTGATTTGCATTACGAGGTTGTGAAGATTGTTAAGTTACACATTTAGGTCTTGGCGCACAATATCGAAGGTCCTGGTTTCTAATCCTGCTGGGTGCAGGAGTCGTGGATGTGCACTGTTGAGGAGTCTCATACCAGGACGAAAAGGCCGTCCAGTGCTTGCAGGTTTCTAATGGAGGCCAAACATTGATCGATTCATGGTTTCAAAAACGTGTAACTTAACAATCTTCACCACCCCGTAATGCAAATAATCTTATTGTTTTGTAGCTGGAATTCTGAAGATTACTTGTATATACTTTGTTAGTAAACTGTGTTTCCTTTTCATATACTACTGTTCCATTTACTATTGAAACCTTCGTTCATTACAATTGGATTACACTCATATAGATTTAGATATCAGTGATCCTTATTTTCAAACTATAATCACAATTACCGATAGATTGTGGTCTCTTAGTTTCATGCATAGTTGTCTATTTTAACTTTCAATTCGATTTTATCTATCCGATACAACTTCTATCGTACATAAATGTGAACTAGTTCATACACACTATTGTTTATAGTCTCAGATTGTGAGAACAGTAAACGACCTAGTGTAGATTGATTTCCAGATTAGTTTAATATCGTAGCAACCTTAAAACAATTACTTCATTAATTAAAACTTGTTACTTGTTACCTTTTTAGTATAAAAACTGATATGATAAAATTGAATGAACAAGTCATTAGTTTAAGAGATCTTGCACTTAATCATGAAGGTACAATAGCACGAAAAGAACAGATTATCTGTGATTTAAATGAGAATATTAGCAAATTGAAAGCTCAAATAGAAATGAATTCGAAGAAAGAATATGCTAAAAGGAAAGTAAGTATTGTTTAATTTCTTTTTTGCATCGTAAACAATTGTAATGAAAGTAGTTTTAATGGATTCTCGGCTTTTTTTATTTAGTATAAGTGCATACTTTCTGTTAACTTATACGACAACATTCACAAGACCATTAACATTTCCAGTTAGATATTATCTGGTGTAGGAGTAAGTTGGAAGAAAACTAGGGGCGGCCAAACCAAAATATGGCAGTGATCCATGAAGTTGTAGTGCCTCCACATATATTTCAGTTCTCTCACATCTAACTTGGTTAAGCCCTTTCGATTAATTTATTTAACCAAGCCATTGGTAAAACACTAACTTATATGTACCATTGGCTTTTATTATTGTGTGGTTTGTATGCGCTGGTATGATTGAACATTGTTTACACTTGCGCGCATATTCATACTTTTCGCTTTAATGTTAATCTCTTAATATCCTCATGAACTCACATGATTTATATCGCTTGCTTTTGACCTTGTCAATCATTCGTCGCTTTTATTCATGTGTGTGCATACCTATTTCGCTTGTCATATGTCTGTCTTATTCTTATCTGACTATATATTCTTAGTTATGTTCTATCTCTTGGAGTTGGCTCACTAGCCTTCTCCACGTCGCTTCGTTCATTCGCTCGCATTGTAATCCAAAGAGTTTGCTCAACAGCCTTCTCCTATTCGCTTCACTCATTCGCTCGCATTGTAATCGAAAGAGTTGGCTCTTAGCCTTCTCCGCTTCGCTTTGTGGTGTGCCTCGAATAAACGTATTCATCAATACGAGTTCATCTTCTGATTTATAAACCGAGCTTAAGAACACGCAGTTATCGGCACACTACAAAGTCACTGACAAGTGGAGTGAGTTATGTTGGTAGATACAGACTACCTGGTTGGGATCCGCGAGACGATAGTCACCGATGGTTAGAGACCTTGAATGACATGGCTCAGAATCGTTTGCAATGGCCCAGGTGCACCCACTCTTTGTGTTCTATGAAATTCTAAGCTTCTGTATTCCTCATAATCTCTACCTTTCTCCTTCTAAATTCATCTTACTGAATTATACTTCTCGAATCATATCATATCTTCGAACCCTAATATTCTCCATTGCTGCTAATACTTCTACTGTCGCTATCACTCTTGGATTTGAACTGAAAGCAGCGTCTCTGTGCTGATGTGGTATGGCAGCCTGAACTGATGTACTTACGTACGAAGTTGTACTTTGTAATTTACTGACTCACAAACTGAGATATCATGTCTTGTTTACAAATCTAATTGGTAACAAGTATAATATCATACATATTGTCTTTGAGCAACTGATATTAAAAGTGTTAGGTTATAAGTTGATTTTCTGATTTCATTTTCATTTGAAAGTTTTGTATTAAAGTTCCGGCAGCTTGGACGGTACTGGCGGGAAGACAACATGAGGGAACGGTCACGGAGCTGTTGATGACGGAGTTCGACAGCCCAGTGCACAGGGAGGGAGCGCTGCAGAATTTCCGGTTGGTGAGGTTGTCGGTAGCACACGGCGCAACTATCTGGTAAGCTCCACAGCCAGCACCAGTGGGTCACCATCGACCGACAACCTCGCCAACCGGAACTTCTGCAGCGCCCCCTGCCTGTCCACTGGGCTGTCGAACTCCGTCATCAACCGCTCTGTAACCGTCCCCCACGTCGTCTACCCGCCAGTACCGTCCAAGCTGCCGTATACGGCCTTCGCCCTACCTCTCAGTAGCGTCCCCAGCACCACAAACTTCGCCTTTGTCTCCTTCACCCCCACCAGTTCCGCCACGGCCTCAAACTCCTTCAGGATGCTCAGCACAACATAGGTGAGGGCCACAGAATTGAATTTATCTAAAATTACAGATTTGATTGGTAAAATAGAAAAACCATATCGTAAATCGTTAATTTTCAAAATATCAATCTATCATATCGAACTGGACTGTTCCTGTTGCAAACACAAATCAATTGTCTGAGATTTCAGTGTTCATGCATTTCATACAAATCCTATTGTGTTCCCGCTCTTCCTTTCTTGATCTTCCCCCATCTTCTGCTGCCAGACATTACATTTTTATTCGCGTCATATACTACTTATAAGTTGTGCGCACCACACTACTACTACTACTAATAACCAATAATCAGTTTTTTTCTCTTCTTGTCATCCACTCACTACACCTGCAAGTAAATACAATGAATTTCAAATGGAAGTGAAAATTAATAGAGATGAAAAGAATTTACGAGAAAGCATAAAGTACGGTAGACAATGGCCTTCATAAGATTTCATAATATTTTCATAAAAATGTAATTTTTTCATCCATCTTCTTATCATAAGAAGATTCTGTTCAGATATTCAAATTTTCATATGCCAAACATACGTTCTTAAATTTTTGTATTGTTTTCTATCAAATAAATGTGTTAGGACATTCATCAAATATTTTAAGAGAATTAATTTTTGTATGTCTAATTCTATTGGTCGATTCCTACTGGTCAATATTATAATCGTCCTAGCTATCAATGTCACATACTTACAAATGTTGTTTCCTATTGGTCGTACTAACTGCCGATGTCACTCCAAATGGATGTTTCCCATTGGACGGCCAACGAATTCGAAGTATTTTGTGTAGACAACTGTTCAATAATACTTGTATCTTCTGGATGATGGCTTTCGTAGTTCTCCACGTTTCTGCTCCATACAGTAGAAATGCCTTGACATTTGTATTGAAAATTCTTATTTTGGTTTTGGTTGAAAGTTGTTTGGAGTTCCAGATATTTTTCAATTGCACAAACGCAGCCCTTGCTTTCCCAATCCGCACCGTCACATCTGCATCGGATCCACCTTTCTCGTCGATGATGCTGCTCAGATACGTAAAGGTGTTAACGTCCTCCATTACAGTGAATTCAGTACATTCTAATAAGTATAAACAAGTTACGTCAAAAATGCGTTCCACTCTTTGAATTTCATTTCATGAGAGGAATTTATTAAGTTTGATGAGAATCATGGACTTTGCTTATGCGATTGTATTACACAAATATTTTGAAATATAAGTTCTCACACTTTTCTACCCCTTCTTAAATATTATAACTAGTTGTTAAAAACTGACATCGTAAAAACAATCTTCAGGTAACCACGAATCCTCGTTCTCACTTACATGATTCCGGCAAACAATGCCCTTTGATGGACTTAAATTCAACGCTGTAGATATACTCAGGAACAGCGAATTTAAACTAATAAAGGTTTCTATTCTACAGAGAATATTCAGTCACTGAGGACTGCTAGTAAGCTTTGTTAATAGGTTCCAGCTGGCTAGCTATCGAATTCCATAGCCTCATGTCAACTAGTTTCAGACCTTGTAGCGCAAAATTCTATCGAAGTATCTGGTCACGTTACCTTACGTTACATCACCACTTAAAGGATAGTATGATATCATAACGTGGATAATAATCATATCTCTGTTTAAATCAAGTTGATGTCATACTGATTGTTTAAAATGTAGAAATAATAATGCGTGCTTTTTTGAATCATAACGTTACAAGATTAATATGACGTAATATAGATATGAACCTGTTATCTGTTTTTATATAACGATTATTTCTAATTTCTCAGTTAGTTTAATAGTCATCTATTATTGAATTGCTTTCTTTTAAGTCCTAAAAATTACAGGCACATGATGGGAACAAGAATATGAACGTCATAGTGTTCTTCAAATTTTATTTTCATATCAATATGTTCAAAAAATGTTTGCACTAAAATAGGCATGAAAATGTAATGTTTAAAATCACTGAAATAATGACTACTTTCTACATAAACATCACAACACAAGGGAAGCGACGGAATATATATCTTATATTCAGATATTCTTTACTTATAAATATCAAACTAGATCAAACACCATTTTTGTTAGGTTCGTCACTAGGTATGCTTCAAACGATTACGGGTGCACCTTAGTCGATAAACGCGAAAGAGACAATGAAGTAGGCTGCCCTGATCCAACAACTAACCAAAAGTCTTGATATAGCGTAGAAAGTATATTCTACGAACCCCCAGCAAGCACAGTGCATTCAAGCACACAAATCTCGTTTATTTATACATCATGGAAACGCCCTTGAGACAGTCACAAAAGTAGCACACTAAAATACACAGCAACCAATCACAGCCATGGATTTTCCTGGTGGGAGATGCAATCTCAAGGTCAATTGATCAGCCCATGCTCGGAACATAAAATCTAAATTAAACCATTTATCAAGTGAGTTCTGGGGATTTAACGTCTCCAACAATTTTTCAGTTGCCATCAACCATACTGAAAACTTTTCAAAACATACTATTACTTTTTCAAATTAACGTAACATTTAGCAGACTACTAACTTATGCATATAAGTATACTAATGACTTCAGAATAAAATATTTATGAACACTTGTTGTGCATAGGAAAGCTTAAAATGAAGTCAGAAACTCTGTAATCAGGACATACTGAAATATAAGAATTTTTTGAATAACACTGAAAAGATGATGGAGGTAATTCACCTATGGATTTTTCGCCTCAAGTCTTAGGACTATTGACGATGCGTTTATCGAATAAACGCATACAGGGAAATTGGAGTTAGACTATTATTATTATTATTATTATTATTATTATTATTATTAAAAATCATTTAACTTTCGAATCACAGCTCTAATTTAAGGTTGAAGAATTACTACTACTTTTGAAACGTATATTTCAGGAAACGATAATGTTCAAAACGATTGATGGAAAAGATAATTAAATAGTCAGTTTATTAGAAGTGATTTCCATATCAGAATGTTAGCTGATAGCATACAGATATTCAAAAGTGAAGTAACATGACAGAATGAGGGGAAAACGATTTAGCCGAAATGTGACACAACACACTTGAAAATCATTTAAGCGATGATCATACATTTTTCAGGATACTTCCATATAACTTGAAGAAAATTCTATTCGCGTATACTTCTAACGATTAAGTAAGGATACAAAACTCAGACCTCAATAAAAACTCAGTCAAAAGTAACCTGAAAGTACAGTTACTTTTCTATGATAATGATGATTTGAAAACTTGAAGAGAGTAAATCACTGCAATTTTCACTGCTTAATTTTATAAATTCATCTGAAATTTACCTCTTTTATTTATCTTGTCTTTAATTTTGTTACCTTCGTTATTGTTTTCCATGTTTTCGATAATTTTTTCCATCTATTAGTTTGAATATTACTCACTTTTAGTTGGAGTAACATGTTGCAATCTGAGGTTATTGTAGTGACTTTACTTTATGAAGAGAACGCGATTAGTTTAATAGAAACATTCATTATTATAACCAGTTGTACCAGTGATACTTTTTGTAAGCCTATTGTATATCTGTACTTTGTAAGCCGAAACTTCCCGTTTGGTTTGCTACCATTTCGGTCATACTGTTCTCTGTCACTTCGAACCTCTTATCTAGTACGATTTTCGTATTACTTTGATATAACGAAATCACCAGCATATATATTCCCTCGTATCGATTAACTCTTCTTCTTTGTCCTTGATTCACTTAGTGACGAGAACGTAATTGGTTTGCATTAGTGATCATAGTAAATCTCGACTAGACCGACTAAATAATAAGTCAAAAGTAATGTAAGATTAATGTCTGTTTTGCTATTAGCGTTAAACGAAGTCTAAAATTTGAAACAGATTCATAATTTAACTATTAGTTTATAACACTTATCAATCCAATGAATAAATCAAAGGGGTTCGCCACTTAAAAAAGATGAAATATATCTAAATTACAATGCTGCCAAAAAATTAACATTAACATAATGAAAGATTGCAGATGTAAAGATAAGTGAACTATAATAACACTCTATGTCAGTACTCAACTATAAAATACTACATAAATTGATGTTCAGTAAGCAAGAGAAGTGCTACATCGGTGTTCAGGCGGAAATACAACAACCAGAATAGTACAACTCAGTCGTGTTGCAAAACCACACAGGTACTCGATACTACAGAGGACCAAACTAGGTATGGAGCACTAATGCGCTAGCTGTGGGTCCCAAACCCCGATAAAAGTGGAGAAACGAACGTGAATTTAGCTCTAAGCAATAGGTTCCAGGCATTTCATGACCTACTCGATGAAGAGGAAACTACTATAGAGAACATCTGTAGATGCATCAAGGCAACTATAACTTCAGCATATCGTGAGGTTTCTGGCCTCAAGAACCATCATCACAAGGAATGGATCTCTGTCCATACTATGCATAAAATTCAAGAAAGAAAGAGCAGGAAGATAACTATTAGTAACAACCTAACAGTAGTATAGAAAACCAAGACACAAGCTGAATACACAGAAGCAAACAAGCTAGTTAAGATAAGCATTAAAGCTGAAAAATGTAAATATGTGAAAGACCTAGTTCTTGGTTAACCAAAAACTAGCAATGATAGCAACAGAAGGAAACTTGGGTCAACAACATGATTCGACGAAGAAGCTTGCTGCAAAATATCGTAAGCGAGAACAACCAGTGAAAAACAAGAAGAAAAATACAATCACCGACATTGGAGAACAATGAAACAGGTGAGCAGAACACTCTGAAGAACTCTTGGATACAACAACCTCAGTGACCTTACCCAAGATTGGAGCAGCACATACAGACCTCCCAATTCATGTTCATCCATCAATAATTGAAGAAGTCATCATGGTCATCCAGCAAATCAGGAGCAGCAAAGTAGCCGAATCAGACAACATACCATATGAGGCGCTGAGAGTGGACATGGCAGTAACTCTAAACATGCTTCATGCTCTGATTAGCAAAGCTTAGAAGGAAGAACAAGTACCGACAAACTGGAAAGAAAGACAAATGGTCAAGGTACATAAGAGAGGAGATCTCAACAAGTGTGAGAACTAAAAAGGCACTTCTCTAATCTCCATACCAGAAAAAGTCTACAAGTGTTGTTAAACCGGATAAAATGTCTGGTAGACCCTCAGCTTTAAGATCGGTAGGCTGGATTTCGTAAACATCGATCGTATACCAACCAAATCACGACACTACGGATCATTGTGGAACGAACCGCATTCTAGCTGAACAAGAAATTTGGAAAAGCGACTAGAGTTGCACAGGAAACATTGTAGAGGCCATCTGACTCGTTCGAAATGCAAGCTCAAACCTAGAATCTCCAGGACAAAAGGAAGAGTGGTAGACCAAGGAGCATACGGCTCCGAAAATGGGAGACAGATATGAAAAGTATGAATAGCAATTGGATGTAATTGGAAGGGAAGGTCAAGAACAGAAGTGGCTGGCGAATGCCAGTCGGCTGCCTATGCTAGATTGGGGGTAACAGGCGTAATTATGTAATTATATGCTTGGATGTCGAACCGGCCCGTAGTTTATTTACATGAAACTCATCAAAGCGGAAACTAGTGGGGTTTTATGTGAAATTACCGAAATATATTACAACAATCCGGAATCGATTTGATGGCTTTTTTTAATATGTTCTTACTGACTCTTTCTGTGCTACATTTTGGTGGTCTGTTTAATCCCATTTTGGGATGTTAATATTTGTATTTTGTTATAGTTTCAATTTTTTGTACTTTTATTGGAGTTTCTATGCTTTCTATTGAAGTGTATAATGCCATATCGGATTTGATACCCTGGCGGGTAAATGTACATATGGAATGGAAGGGTGCACTTTTGGACCTAAACGGAAGCATTCTTCCAGAATTGGAAACATATTCAGTGTATTATTGTTTAGAGCCCTTTCTTACCCAGATAAATTGCTTTCTGTTGGGAATATCCAGGGAAGAGGCATATCAAAACTTCTAGAACTGTTTTCCCGATTTCAGAATCCACTCTAAAACCTTACAGTTCTAAACAATATTTGAAGAAGAAGAATATTTTAGTTATCGCAGCTCAACGGTATTTCAAGAAGACGGAACCAGTGAATTCTAATTTCTGATTAATATTGGTAGATTGGAGTTTAAAACCCTATGCAGTGTCACTAATTTGGAGTTTCTTTTTCCTGAATTGCAGGTATTACAATGAATTCTCGTAAGAAGAAGTCAAGCTCAAGTCTGGTTGGAATCCATGAAGACAAACAGAACTACGAATCCTTTTTCTATAAAGCAAGTGCCTTATACCTCTTGTAATTTATATGGTTCACTTTCAGATAGGGAAGATCATAAAAGCAGCATATTTTATAGTAAGCCGTTGTTGGAAGGCACTAAAAGTTTAATTGATAATTTTGAAGTATCTGGAAAAAATTTCATGTCTATAGCGCCGGTTGCAGGCTTAGAATTACCAAAGATTGAGTTAAGCTACTTTGATGGACAACCCCCTGAATACTGTAAGTTTATACATCATTTTGAAACTTATGTCGAATCTTCAGTCGATGACGATAACTTGCGTATACTCTATTTGATTCAATACTGCCAGGGTAAGGCTAAAACAGTCATCGAATGTTGCGTGATGTTAGATGCGTCTGTGGGATATAAAAGG
Organism: Schistosoma turkestanicum; assembly: GCA_944470395.2. Lineage (NCBI taxonomy): Eukaryota > Metazoa > Platyhelminthes > Trematoda > Strigeidida > Schistosomatidae > Schistosoma > Schistosoma turkestanicum. The sequence continues at coordinate 23,929,264 of OX103973.1, forward strand.
GCTAAAGAAATCCTAAAACGACTATTCGCGCAATCTCACGTTAAAGCTGGGCAAATGTTGGAAGAGCTGTTTCATCCTGGGAACGTTAGTTATAATGACGCCGAGCAGCAATCGAACCTAGGTATCGAAATGGAACAATGCACCTTGGTGTTGGAGCAAATAAATCGCACCACTGATTTGAATTCTTTAGCAACTTTGTAACGAATAGTGAAGCTGTTACCTCATCGCATGCAAGTTCAGTGGGCACAGCTGGCAGTTAGATGGAGTGATGAGGATAGGGAGCCCACATTTGCAGAACTCAGAGAGTTTATATCGTCCCGTGCAAAGATAGCTAGTAGTAGATATGTATGATCACCCGAGTACAGGACATGATACGAAGGTCAATAGTCATCTGCGATCGGGACATAAGAATTCTTCAAACTTTTTGAACCTTTATCACGCCCGGAAATTAGAAAGGTTTTTAATAGTGTTAGTAAAGTAAAATCTACTGAAGACCGAATATGTAAGCCTTGTGACTTGGAACCTGTTGACGTCTATCCTAGTGAGAAGTAAGTGTCTGTAGAGGATAAGGAGGTTTTTTCGAGGATAGCGCAGAAGTAAACAAGTAGAGGGTTCAGGCATCAAGAAGTACCCCAGAAATGTGATGGTAGACGTCCCCTAACTGCTTGGAATGCTAATTCCACTCGTTTGGCAAAGAATAGGAATTTAGATTCCAGCAAGCAGAGGGTAATGGAGGCCGTGAATATAAATAAAGATGAAACAGGTTTGGCTGTATGGGGTGCAGCTTATGTTCGGAAACCTTCACGTAGGGTAATTTATCTGCCATGACCTACAGCTGATCTTAGGATAGCAAGCAAGAAAAGTGGCACAGCACTTCATGTTGTTGCACAATCAGGATGTCTGCGGACTACTGTCTCTAGTTCTACGAAGTATCATAGTAGTGGAGCGAAAGATAATAGTAGCTTAGCGAGTCCGGCTGATGTATGTTCGCAGTCAGGTGATGGACAGTCTCATACTAGTTCAAGTTGTCATAGCAATATTGATAGTGTTAGTGTAAGTGGCAGCAGCGGTAGCTTACCGCTAAAGCCTGCTTGCCAACTATCTCGCAATTCGTCAACAACTACGAAGTGTGGAAATATCACTGTGTATAATAACAACGATAAAGGTGAGGTGAAACCTCATGTGTCTATTGATGGCGTGATCGATGTGAATAAAAAATGTGATGTTAAAGAGGGTGAAATCACTGTAAGTAGTGCGGTTTCGTCAATCAATTCTAGTGTAGCTTCAGTTCATAACACAAATGGATGTTTGAGCGTGGACAAGGTAAGCGATGGTGGCAACAGCGTCAGCCCGAGTAATGGCACTTCTGAGAAGAGGGTGCAATGACTTTTCCGTTCGGAAAAACTACGTTGCTATTTTTAATTGTTTCGCCTTCGTGTTGTTGAGTATCTATTTGACTAATTTTTTCAGAATCTATACCGAGATATTATTACTAGTAACAATTATTATAGATTAAACTACACATGAAATCCACCTTGTTTTCTACTTATCATATTGTTCTTATTAACCCTACCGTTGTTTGATCGATGTCAATTATGGATTTCTGGCATTTTTCCGAGTCGCACAACAATGAACGACAAGAAGTTGTTCATTTGATAGGTATGTGAAGAGGTAGTGATCAGCATACATACCATGAGATCAGCCACATGCTTACTAAAAGTGTTTTCTGTAGGAGACGCCTGATCATGCAGGAAAATGAGAAAATAAAAGAGGTAAGAACGGCCCATTGTGGCACACATTTTTGAGCTGGTAAGGACTTTGAACGCTTTCCCCCAATATAGTTTATTGTACTTTTCTAAAGAAGTAAGAACACAGGCAGTCGGTTATTGAGCTGTTGATGTTTGTGTTAGTAAACTCCTTTAGTAGCAGTAGTCACTGTCTAGAGTTAATTATAGAAGAGTATCTAGAAATGCACATCGAATACACTTCTTACACCTCACCAAGCTGATCTTTATATTATAGTGCACAGTAACAACTGCATCTCCTTTATTGAAGATTAACAAAACAGCGTAGCGACACGCTCAAAGATGGGTTATCGAATCATTTCATGGCCTCAAGTTAAATAACTGCATCTTATGGATGAACAGATTAAATCTACGTTCTCCATATGAGGAGATTTACAAGTGATCTAACAATGATTTACAAAAATTAGTGGCTTCTTCAATCTTTGCGATTCATGGAATAAGAAGTACCCTGTCTTTTCAAGAGTCAGAACGTTGTCGAAGGGAAACATCTTCCGTTGAGCCTAACCTTAGAGTCAACACAAGTTGCCGAAGAAATCCTTCTAACGTCCAAGACACTCTCAGTTAAAATTTATTCATTCTCGTGGTCAACTCGGCTTAAACAGCACGTTCGACAATCCCACAAAGGCTGTTGCTGCAGAGGTGCACCAGTTGAAGAGACAAACCACCAAGTACCTCTATATCAATGCAAGAGGACTAAGGGGTAAGCTATTAGAAATCAGGAATCTTTGCTGTCAGGTGCACCTGAAGATCATAGCCCTACCTGAAGCATGGCTATCCCTCGACACTGAAGACGATGAAGTGAGCTTGCAAAGCATGGAAGTTTACGAAGTATCAAGGCACACCGAACAGGAGGCGGAGTGGTGTTATATATAAACAGCAATTTCAAGGCCGCAAAAATGCATGAAACCCCAACTGACCAGTGGGGCAGAATCGCACTAGTGTTGCTTCAACACATTGGAACAAGATACTTGACTGAAGGGTTTTACTGCTCCAATCTCAAGTACTAAGGCCCAGAAAGTCAAACCGACTCAGGCAATACTGCAACTGCCATCACTAGGGTTAGACCAAATACTCTAAGCAGGAAATTTTACCGCTCCATCTCTGAATCCCGGATGACAGGTTACAGTCTTACCAGTTGGATCCAAAGAAGATTTGGCGCAGCCATTAGAAGCTCTGGGCTGACTGAGCACGTATGCAGCGCCACTATGAGGACGAAAGGTGGGAAATCCTCAAACACGTATTGTTTGTTAACAAGTGATCAGCTCGTGGTCGATGACGTTCACGTCCATACACCATTAAAAAGCTGTGGCCGTGGCTCACTCATGTGTAACACGGTCATAAGCGAAACACTCAGGCAGGACTAAAGCAAGCCCTGCCTCTGCTACACTAGGGCAACTTATACGCGAGTAGGGGAGAATCTTCTATATTCCCCGTGGCCACGGGAACGATGGAAGCTACCAGTAGATGATCACTGGCATTACTAGGAAAGTGAGGAACTTGAGTTAGGTGGGGAATTGAACGCTTGCTACAGGCGTAAAAGAAGAGCCTGGTACAAGTGAAAGGCCTCTCTAAAGGATTCTTACAGTAGTTCTTACTTGCCATGGAGAAACAAATGCAATGTCAAGTTTGAAGTGACAGGAGTGTCTTTCGCCAAAATTCAGTCGAAACCTTAGCATCTCTCTAGGTTCATGACAAAAAGAAAACCTCCTAATTGTGAGAATTTCGAAAATGGGCATCTAAAAGCGAGCACCTAGGTTCGTGCACACTTTTTCTCGTTGTTTCAACTGTCCCAGCGGAGGTGACCATAGGCCCCTTCAGTGGATAGTTCTCAGAGAAGACTTTTTAACCACTTTCTCACATACGGATTATCATCTTCCTCTCTGACCAATTCCTCATGATACGTGTTTCGAAACTTGCTGGTTGTTTTTGTTGCCATCTCAGATTATGAACTTCATCTGTCTCGATTATCATACTGCTTTCCAAGCCCTAGCTTATACTCTGGCCCTCCTGAACCATTTTCACTAACAAACGATAAACTAAGTTATACATTTATTTACTTAGTTCTGATATCTTCATTTTATCATCAGAATTTTCACATTATTATTCTCTGCATTGCAACTAAGTGATCTCTCTTCTGGTAATGTGATAGCCGCAGGTATTCGTAAATCCTACTTTCCGGAAACGAACGTACTCATTCAAATCACGGGACAGACAAATTCACAAACTGCCAAACGACTACAATTAGTGCTGTTGAGTGGCTAAACCCACATTCATTGGACACTAAGAAGTACCTGGGACCTTACCGAACAAACAAGAAACGGGCGGAAATAAATGAATGGGATTATGCTAGCTCGTGAAAAAGATATATATCGAAAAATATGAAAACCGAAACTGACAGTTAGTGGAATGTAGCTTAAGGGCGTTACCAATTTGCTTTTCGGGATTTCAATCTAGAGGTTATTGCATCAGTTAATGACACGAAAAACACATCTCATTTTCGAGATAAGAAATAAACGTTTCTATTGGATGTCAGGGTTATTGGGAAAGCCATTCCTACGTGATACTGGTTTTAATGTTTCGATTTTCACCTTGATATCCATAGTTACTGGTCACACAAGTACGATCGTATAACTCTCCACATAATATCAATGCTCATTTCGTAGCCAGATTAGTTTCTGACATTTAAGATGTACCGCAAAAACAAAAAGAGAGACATGACTACGTATTTATTTCAAAAAATACATATTCGATTTTGGAAAATTGTAATACCAGCATCGAGTACCTTATCGAAAAACTTTCTAAATTTAAAATAGATAATAACCGATTGGTCTCAGTTAACAGCAGATAGCCTAGAAATCACTGTTCAGTGATTTATACAAGCATGGCCAGCTCTGTATATCAGTTACAATTTCTAGTTAACTACGTACAAACTAGTACTTTAAACGAACTTATCAACTGGAAGGGGATCATGAGCAGGAATGATCAACTTGATTTCAGTTTCTTCATTTAAACGTCTTATTAATATATCATTCTAGTTTTTTGGATGTCAACTAAAACACGCAACATTCCACACTTACAGAAGTAGCTAAAATTATTACCGATAATGATTTCCGCTGGAACCCTGAGTACATACACTTGAAACAAAGAGATAAAACGTCATACGAAATTCTAGTACTTCAGTGTCAGTCACTTATAACGTAGAACTATGTACGTACGTACGTCAGTTCATGTTGCCATACCACATTGAGACAGAGACGCAATAATCGATTCAAACCCATAGTAGTAGAGGTAGTAGAAGTATTATCAGTAATCAGAGATAAGAGTCCTAAGATATTATTCAAGAAGTATAATCTGGTGAAATCAATTGAAAAAGAGGAGGATAGATGTGACGAACAATACAGAGGATTAGGATTTGACAGAACACGAGTGGATGCACTTGGGCCATTGCAAACGATTTTGAGTGATGTCGTTCAAGGTCTCTAACCATAGGTTACTACCATCTCGTGGTAGTCGACACCTACCGACATAACTCAACCCACTTGTCAGTGACTTCATGGATTTCTGCCATGTTTTGGTCTGGCCACCTCTAACTTTCTTCCAACATATTCCTACGTCGCAAAACAGCTCGATGAGGCAGTCGGTGGTTAGACATACGCAACACATGTCCCAACCAACCCAACTGATGAAGTTTCAATACTTCATCTATTGACCTGCCATCCTTACCTAGTACTCGTATCCTAACGACAGCATTGCTTACTCGGTCATCCCAGGATACATCAGCAATGCTTCTGAGACATCTATGATCGGATACCACAAACCTACGAATATCTTCTACTCTCACTGGCCATGTTTCACAGCCATATAGGAGAACGGAGCGAACTGCTGCACAGTACACTCGTCCTTTAATTACAGAACTGATATCACGCCTACGCCATAAGTGACGCAGGTTCGCAAAAGCTAATCGAGCCTTCTGTATCCGAGCTGAGATCTCGTCAGTCACCAGGCCATCGGAACTGATGAGACTCCCAAGGTAAGTGAAGCGGTCTACACGCTCGACTACTTCACTCCCTATCACTAGTTCAGGTGCCGATGAAACCCAATCTTGAAGCAACATTTTGCATTTCGAGGGGAAAACCGCATCCCGAACATGCTTGCACTGTTGCTTAGGGTAGTCAGGAGACACTGAATTTTGTCGCCGTCTTCACCAAGTAGAACTATATCATCGGTATATTCTAAGTCAACAAGTGAATATTCTGTTGGAAGGTCCACTCGTGAAAAGTCAGTACTTTAATGTAACTAGGCTTACTCTTTTTTGAATGATTTTGCCTTATGATAACAAACTATTTGAAGCCATATTCAACAAATCCTGTTGTAGGTTAGAAAATGACATCATCTGCCAAGAAAAAGGATGCTAAGCTAACGGAAGAGACGATAACAGAATATAAGGAGCAATATGATGTATTAGACCCTGATAAAACGGGAAAAGTACCAGCCGCAGAAATAACCTTATTAATAAGAAGAGTGGGTCTGATGCCATCAAACTTAGAAATCGAAGTGAGTTTATCTGTTTTGAAATTTCAGAAAAACCCATTCTTAAGATTGTAGAAAATGATTACATACACTGGTTGAACTTATGGTGAAAAAACGAAACATATTCATTTACAGTAGTGAGTCCAGTGACTCATATAATTCTAGCTGGGATAAGCTATAAGTCGACGAATATGCAAGCTGCTACTTGTTCTGACAAAGCAAGTAAATTAATACATAGAATCTTCACAGACACAAAACAAGGAAATCAAGGAAAATGCTATATTCTTTCATAGTATATACATTAAGATTTAGTGCAAACGATATACTGAATGTGTTGACACTTATTCTTCCCCTTCTTTTGTCTGAATATGTACAAAACACTTATCAAAGACAAATATTAGTGGTATTGGGTAATTTAAACACAAACTATCAAGAAACTGTTTACACTATTGTTGTAGCTAGTTAGTATAATTCAAAGTCTTTCACTGCATTTTAACTGCACAACTAAAATCCTATCGTTGCTTCTGTTCACTTCAATGAACCATTACACTTGACGGGACAGTATAACTCCTATTTGATGTGAACACAACTGAGCTTAACCGCAATATACTAAATAGTAAAGCAAAAACACTGAACTATCATGTTTAGAGATCGAGAATGTAGGTAAAAATATAGTGCAGCCAATAATCTATGTAACTGAACAACGAAGTCGTAAGTCCTGTCCTTAAGGCAACATAATCACGTCAATCAATCCGCAGCAACGTCGAACTTCGTACGTAAGTAGTACATCAGTTCAAGCTGCCAAAACACATTAGCACAGAAATGTAATGGCCAATTCAAATCCCATAGTAGTAGAGGTAGTGAAAGTATTGGCAGTAATCGGAGAGATTAGGGTTCGAAGATATCATTCAAGAAGTAGAATCTAGTGAAGTAAACTTAAAAAGAAATAGATAAATGTGGTGAGGAATTCAGAAGCTTACAATTTGGGAGAACACAAAGAATGAATGCACCTGCACCACTGCAAACGGTTTTCAGCCATGTCAATTAGGGTCTCTAACCATCGACTACTATGATCTCATAGGCCCCAACCAAGTAGTCGACACCTACCTACATGAATAAGGCCACTTGTCAGAGAGTGCATGGATTTGTGCCATGTTTTGGTCTGGTCACCCCCAGCTTTCTCCCAACATATTCCTACGTCGCAAAACATAGCTTGACGAGGCAGCCGGTGGTTAGACATACGTAACACATGTCCTAACCACCTGAATTTATGAAGTTTCAGTACTTCGTCTACTGACTTACTATCCTTAACTAGTGCTCGTTTCCTAACGACAGCATTCCTTATTCGATTGTGCCATGATACATAAGCAATGCTTCGGAGACACCTATGGTCGAAGATAAGCAACTTACGTAAACGTAGTGAAAGAATGCAGGAGAAAACGACAGGCATTTTATTAGTATTTGTACTTATTATTTACGTAAATAGCAGGTAAATTACTGCTCTACTTACTACTGGCTTATGTAGTCATTGAGTTAATTACAATTGGTATCACTTGAATTTCAGGAGTTGATCAGTGAAGTGGACAAGGAAAAGACAGCACTTAGTGAAGGTATGACATTTGATCAGTTTTGTAAAATAGCATCAAGAAAGTACAATGATATATACACAGAATCAGATATTATCGAAGCTTTTCGTACATTTGACGTTGAAAATAATGGCTTCATCCCAGCTTCTGAACTTAGTCGTGCACTTTGTACACTGGGTGAAAGTCTGACTGAAGTGGAAATGGAAGCAATGCTAAGTAAAGCTAAAGTCGATAGTGACGGTAACGTACACTACGAAGAATTTGTTCGATCTATAACATCGGGCCTATGACAAAAGCATCCAATGTGAATAAAAATGTCAAGAATACCATGATTTCGAAAACTTAATTATTTTTTTGTCTTTTTAGCACCGTACTTGTAGTACATACATACCTAATTGTCTTAAATAAACTTTGGAAATTTATTCTTTCAATGAAATATGTCTATAATAATTACCACGTAAATTTGCATGTACAATACAATATCATCCACAATTTGAAAAAAGGCGCTGGATAGATTGGGATTTGGCAGAGATAGAATAAATACATGATTAGTTAAGAAATAGATATGTTGGAAAGTTGTTTCTAATATCTTATGAGACCAGATAACAATGAAAACTCTACTCTTCGTCTGAAAATGGTTGAATGTGGTTAACAGACGCACGTAGTAAGCTGGTGTTGAATGGTACATAGACAGCCAATAATACAAAACCAATTGTAAGTAAACAATTCTTCAGTTTAACTTTGCATGATTTAAGTTTAGGAGCAAAAGTGACAGTCAAATAAATCCTGGAAAGTGGATAAGAACCGTGCTTACGGAGTAAAGATTTATACAATATCGAAGAAAAACTCCTTTTTCACATCCACTAGCTTCGCAGCGAAATATTTGAGAAACAAATGTAACCGAGTGACGAGTGTTACTTGATTTAAAATGTTACTTCAAGTTATCGGTTCACGCCCTACCCAAGGTAACAAGAAAATTGTTTAGTATATTTTAGTTCTGAAGTTAGTGGGAATTATCTGAGTGAATTCTAATAACGAAAATAAGTCCATGGAGACTAGGTATTAAGTAATTTCAAGTTTCAATGCTAAGATCATTAAAACTTCATGAGAGGAATATAGATTTCTGTTTTGTCGAAGAATGAGCTTCGTCGGCAAACAAAAAGGGTGGTAGTGCTTGCTAATCAGTGAATTTTTATTTTATATGAAACACTAATCTTTATGAAAATAACAGTGCTGTGTATCAGGAATTTTCTAACGAGATTTAATTATCAGTTATGAATTTCCTAACAGGATAAATGTTGATGTAAGTATTTTTTAAAAAGAATGTTATGTTTCAGCTCCAAGGTATTCAGATAAAACAGACATTGACGATGCAGAACCAAAGAGTGAATCTTGAAAAACATGTTGTTTTAAGTGCAATTTTTTTTGAAAACTCTTCAGAAATATGTCCTGTTTTTCGATTAAATAAGGAAGTTTCTCTAACTCAAAAAATATATCATTATGTGTTTCTAGAAGAGAGTCCGCTACACTGTCAAGGGAATCATATGAATCAAAATACTTTTGCGGATATATGATATCCTTATATTTACGCGTCACACGATCTGTTTTGATCCATTCTTCAGAAGGCATATCGATTTGATTACTGGCTGAAATTAAACCTGTTTCATATTCTTCCACCAACTGATCCCACTTTCTACTTTCATCTTGATACTTTTTAGCAAGTTCATCGGTCACTTCATCGTCATCAATTTCATTATTTCTGTTGACATCATTAGATGAAGGCTGTTCATCTAAAATCTGTTCAGTCAGAACAGGAAGAAGAAGACTCTTTCTAGTAGATTTTCTTCTTTGCGTACGAAAGTCTGGATTAAAATGTTCTTCTTCCAACATTATTCAACTGTATGATACACCTGGTTAAAAAAATAAATAACTCAGTAAATGAAAAATAACAAATATCGTTTGAGATGATTTAAGAAACTGTAGAAATCAGTAGATTAAAATGAATTTAATTCAGTAAAGATGAAAAAGTAAAAGGTTTGTGAATGCGTTTCTGAAAATCAAAATCCTTTTGGAGGTGTGGCTAGTGATTAATCAATTTTTTGAAGAGGGTATTATAATTTGAAGAAAGGAAATAATACGCTTAGATAAACTTCAACCTAAGAAAGTCAGTTATGAATGGGAAAAATTGGAGAATCAGCGGTTATTGTAGTAGCTTTTCAGAAACAGAATGAAATATACTTAGCAAACACTCATTGGCACTACTTTGTTTCTGAGCCACAAGCAGTAGTAAGTTCTTACTTTGTTTGCATTGAGCTGGAAGTTACTACTGCCACTGACTATAAATATCAACTTTCCCAGTAGTAAGCTTAACATTTCACTCATATAAAATTTGATACAACTAAGCACCAAAAATAGTATGGGTCATAGATTAAGTGTGCATCGACTGGGATATTACAAGAGTAGCCAAGCTGAAACAAGGAGAGAACTAAAGACTCGGACTACAAGCAAATGGAACGAAGTTAGATGCAGTCCAATAGTAACTAATGACCAAAAACAGGTTCATAAACCTATTTGTGTTTACATAAGATCTTAAAAAACCTTGCGCCATTTGTTTCCTCAAGATTCTGAAATCCATGTACGTCATTAGTTTGGAATCAGTTTTCCAACTGCACTGGATAAACCCTCTGTATTCAGTAATCCCGTCTAAAGACCGAAAGTTGATCTTCTTTCCCTTCACTTAGATGAAGAAAATAGCACTTACCACGTAAGGGCAGCCAGTCAGTTATTAAGTTTATAAACACGTTGCCGCATGAGGGCATTTTGAAGAGAGCAAACTTTTCATTCGGTCTTATTAAGGCATTCGGAGGTAGTAGTCAGCTAGCTGAGTGAAAACAATAGACTTTGGGGTCAGGAAAGTCAATCAGACGCATACATCGCAGTAAATACGTACACCTTTATGAAGTAGGTCAGCTCAATGGCAATCGGGTGCCTAGATAAGTTACAGTTAGCAATGAATATGTTAGACAACTAGTGCAACACTTAATTAGGCTAATATTCTACTTCCCATAAGCAAAGAAAAAGTATGGTTTTCAAAACAGACTATCATGATCAAACAATTTTATCATTGCAAGAGATGAATAGATTTTAGCGAAAGAAATATTCCGATAGATGCAATTTTTATGGATTTAGGTAAAGCTTTTGGTAATGTCTCTTGCTTAGATTTTAAAATAAAACTGGAGAATCTTAGAATTAGTCGGATAATTGACTTTCTCGGACGATACTTTTTCAGAGTGCAAATCCGTGTAGAGATTTTTCCAAGGGGCAATACTTGGATCTTTTCCTTTCCTATATACATAAATAATCTACCGAGTGTGGCCCTGTCATCTGTATTACTGTTTGATGAAATAAAACATGCAAAAAGATACGTGTACCTGATAAGATAAAATAACACTAAGGCTTGAATAGACTGGTTAAATGAACGAATCAGCAGTCATTAGACATAAATTCCAGCAAATGTAGTAGAAATTATCGTGTGGAGTCAATTAATTACACAACATATTGAGTGGCATTGCTGAACGTTATTGGTGATAAAGATTTAATAGACGTAATTAATGATGGCCATAGAACTACGTGTAGCTGTTGGATAAGCTCTCCTAAAAGCTGGGTCTTATATGCAATTTATAAGTTACTTTGTCACGGATGAGATTTTTAAGATAAAATGCCGGAAATGTGTGGGGCGGTATTTGGAATATGGAATTCATGCAGATAGTTTTTGTTTTAAATAGAAAAGTTTAGACGATGTAGAGCGAAGATGGTGAATAGTCTTTGTGACCAACCGCATGAAGATTGAGATAGCCCAACCCATTTCGCTCTCACGATATGTCACAAGGTAATTAAACCCTAGCTTACCTTGGTGTAAATATCTTGAATTTTCCTTCACGTAGAACCGACCATCTGAGATAGTATCCATAAAAAACTCAACAACCGGAATTAAGTCATTTACGCCTACTTACGTCTTTTGCACTGGGTCATAAATTACTGAAACTCCTTTATCAGAATATGCTTTTTGATAATACATTTAGAGCGAGGCTAGGTCTTTGAGATTTCTGTGAGAATATACAGGGGTCACTTTGCCTCCTATTTTTATTTATGAACAGTGAACTTGGATGAGAAGTCACTCAGACAGCTGTGCGTAACGTAGAGCCTAACACAAGATTCAGCTTAGTTTATCACATCACATTAGCAAAGAGATAAAATTATCAAAATAACTTCCAGAGCAATGCAAGTAGTAACAGTATCATCAGTAAAGTAACTAAAAGTATTTAGTACAGAATGAGATGATTGGACTTAGAACAGTAAGTTCATGAACAAATTCACCCTATTTCGCGAAAGACAGAATGCATTATTCCAAGACGAGGTTTATGAAATTCCATTTTCAGTGACCCGAAATTATTTTTGCTCAAACCATTAGAAAGCGATACAGAACAAGTTAAAAAACTTTTAGGCATGAATTGGTAGCAACAATTGATAGCAACATCAACAAATATATTAAAATTAAACGTTAAAAAAGCAGTTCCGAGAACAGGTAAAATTGAGAATAAAGGCGTATTATAAGAAATACCGATGGTAGACTGTGGTATACAGTATAATATTCCTATACTAAGGCTATATACGAAACTTCGCGCACTAACATTCACTATTTCATCAAATAAAAATAGCCATTAACGTATGTAATAATGGCTCATGGATACAATAATGCTGATAACTTTTAACGGTTATAATGTAGAAGTTTCTACTTTAGTAAGAGGCACATAATTTATAATTTACATTACTATAGCGTTCCTAAGGTGAGTTAATATTGGTTTAAAGGACTGACCTAGATTTCGAAAACTGCAGAAATGGTTTACTGAGTCAATTTTTAATCCATTTTAAGTTATTCGACATAATGTCATCAACCGGTTGAGATATATTTTATAAGGACTAACCGAGATTATTTACAATTCTTTTATATATGAATGTTAACTAAATGTGCTTTTAATTATCGTTTTCTTCCATCAAGGTACAATATCCAATGAATTATTCACGAGGATTTTAAACCAAGTAATTTCTTTGTGCTCGAATCTTTTTCTTTCGGTAAGATTCCAGGTTTTTGGTAGTTTCAAATGAATGCGGGCCTAGCCAATCAACTGTCTAGTTACAGTCAGTTGTAATTTGTTTGTGAGTTTATCTGTCCTGTGATTGAAACGAGTTGGTTTCTTTCAAGAAAGCAGGGTTTCTGGATACCAGCAACTATCACATCAACAGATTTTGGAACCAAGTAAATAAGGGGATGCAAACTGTGCATGGGGAGAAGCTCACAGATTCATTTCAAGTGAAAAACCGTTGTTAAAACAGGTTATTTACTCCTACCGTTTCTCTTGGCAGTCGACTGCATCATGAGGAAGTCAACATTTCAGGGAAAGCACAGGGTACAGTGGACAGCTAGGATGTAGCTGGACGGTCTGGACTGCACAAATGATCTAGCTCTTCGAACCCGTTCAAAGCAACAAATGCAGTAGACGCCCAGTGTAGCAGCAGCCTTTGCAACATGAGGTCTCAACATATACAAAGGTAAAAGCAAGATCCTCGATACAGCACAACATGCATCAACTAAATCACACTTGATGGCAAAGCTTTGGAAGATTTAAAACCCATAAAACACCTGGGCAGCATCACTGACAAACGAGGTGTATCTGATGCAAGCACAGATTAGCAATGAAAGGGTAACATTTCTATAACTGAAGAACATCTGGAACTCAAAAGAGTTTTTAACCAGTACACTATTTAACATGGTACTCTCAAGGTAGTTTATGAGCCAATATGGTAGTAGGTTAGAGAAGCTCATTTCCACAATCTCCGCAATTAAGAGTGCGTGGGGTACTGCATCGAAGGCTTTAGCAAAGACAAGAAATCTTATGTGCACCGGTATTTCTCGGTCCTAGCAGGATATCCAACTGTCCCATGCCATGAGAAGACTGGATGTGCACGACCAGCCGTTCCATTACCTTCGATAGTATCAGTTAATCTGGAAGTTGGTGTGACTTCATTGAATGCCTGAATAGGCTACATACCGGTGAACTGAGGGATTCTGTTTTGTAGTAAGTCACGAGTAAGTCGAGTATTACTTTGGCCATCAAACAATAGCATTGATGAGTAGTGCCCTGAATGTGTAGGCAAATGATTAAAGTGATTAGTGAAGTTGGTGTTCAAGAACCTAGCCATCTCTGAGTTGGTAAGATCTTCACCATTTGGACCATCCAGAGTAGAAACACACTAGTTTCTAGGTTTTATTCTTGTCATAAACCTAGAGAGATGTAAGGGTTTCGCCTGAATTTTCGCAGTAAGCTTCATCTGAAAGTTTATACAGTCAATAACAACATGGCATAGCATTTGTTTCTCCATGGCAATTAAGAACTAATAATAATAATAATAATTTATTCTCAAATAACAAACATGTTACAAGAGACATGCCAATTTACAGGCAAGATCAAAATGTTAAGATTAGCAACATATTTTTTTCTGAAAACGGTATAAAGTTACTGAAACATTTCACAAGATTCATTGTTTTCTTAAAGATGGAATGTACAAAGCGATCAATTGGCGCAAGTTACGAAGGTTGCGTTACGACAATCATCTTATGGGCTGAGAAATGATTCATGGTACAGACAGGTTTTCATATAACAAGAATTGATGCGGTAAATGTACAAAGGTCTGGTTGATATTCGTCAGCTAATGATTTCACATGTTCTTGGGTAGGGTAACCAAGTCTACTGCAAATATCCAGACTAATATATGTGGATTGGAATAAGGTTCTGAAAAAAGAGGAATAAAGAAAACGGGACGAGGAGCAGAACAGAAAATATTCATGTTCAAAGCCGAACAACGGCTTCGCACATACGTTTATGGATAAAACAAAGGTATGTTTACCCAAACATTTTTAATATCAGAACACTTTACACCTGCGCTTATGTAGGTTAATGAAGACACTTCAGTAGTGAGATAACTAATGAGAAGTTAGTTGAAAGAATCGAGGAAATTCAGAAGAACCAAGTTGTTAGTAATAAAGTTGATTTACAAAATATAATAAAGAGGATCAGTGATATAATTTTTTGGTTTTATTTATTCTTTTTATTTTTAACTCTGAGGCTCAAGAAGTTAGGAATGAGCTCTTTTTTAGTATAGTTGTCCAGACCAGCTTGTAATAGGATTTCTCGGTAGGAAGTAAAAACCAGTGCAAGGTTACAGACATGGGTTGTAGACGAGGTTAACAAGGAAAAGTAACATCAATATCACTGATTTGTTACATCCTGCTATATCGTAAGGAGCCGTAAACAAACAAAATGTTCTGCCACACATACCTGGGAAGATTGAGGTTATCGCCCGACCTTCATGAATGCTGGTCAGATACATTACCGAAATATATTACAACAATGAGCGTGTAATGACTCTCCATTCGGAAGTAAATAGACAAACCAAGTTGCTATTTGTACTTATTCTGCCTTCGCGTTGATAAGTATCTGTTCGACAACCTTTTCAGATTCTATACCGATTATCAGGAACCTCATTCGTAGTTAGTTTCACTACTAAGTAATTCGTTTATGACCGTTTTACACATGACTGAGCCACAGCCACAGCTTCTGATTGGTGCATGGACGTGAACGTCATCGACCACGAGCTGATCATTTGTTAACAAATAATCCATGTTCGAGGATTCTTCTCCTGTCAATTCAAACATGGCATAGCATTTGTTTCTCCATGGCAATTAAGAACTACTGTAGGAATCCTTCAGAGAGGCCTTTCACTTGTACCAGGCTCTTCTTTTAGGCCTGTGGCAAGAGTTCAGTGCATCGCCTAAGCCAAGAATTTCACTTTCACGAAAATTGCCAGTACATATTGTAAATGGATTTCTACCGTAGCAGTTCAAATGGTTTCCAATAGGTGCAACCTGAACTCGTATCTCCCAGTCCAAGGTCCAGAAAAAGCAAAAATTCTAGGAGAAAACGGTCTTTATTAATTAAAAGATGGAAATACAAAGCAGTACCTGGAATTGATGCACCTTCCAGGTTACAATTACTCCGAAGAGTATCCAACAAGGATGAATAAGTGACGTTAAGTCCAACTGCTACCGGATCAATCCAAATATGGCTGTAGCCATATTAAAGATCAAATTTAAACAACATATATACAGATCAGAAGCAAACACAAAAACTTCAATATAAGTACAAAATATAGAAATAATAACAATATACAATGATAAATTCTCAAATTGGAATCAAATAAAATACCAAAAATGTCAACAGAAAAAGTCCGTCATGTCATAACAAAAATATGTAAACATGGAGGGATTTTCCAAAAACCAAAACATTCAAAAAGGATTCTACAAATATCACCTGGTAGTTACCACCATTCCCGTGGCCACGCAGTATGTAGAAGATTCTCTATAACTCACGTAAAATTTGCCCTACTGTAGAAGAGGTGAGGATACCTCAAAGTGCTACTGATCAAGCTACCCTAGAACGCTATGATTGATGCAAGTAAACGGACAGTTTAGACGGACGATCCTAAACAAACGTTACTTATTTTCAGAGTGCATTTACCAAGTCCCAGTGTGTAAGATAAGCGTAGTTCCTTGGTTTCGCAAACTACGAACACATTGTGTGCACGTGGAAAGTAGTGGCAATCGAGTATTATGGATTAAATATGAATTTCTCATACTGAAATATACCTTAGGTGTTAAGTAAAAGACTAAGAGGATATGGGTTTTCAACAAACCGTTAAAGCTGTGTAAAATTGATTACATTGTAACCATAAGTCAGTCTAGGTCTCACGCATCCCAGTGTACTGGCAAATACTTCATTAGGGCAGTTCGAGACGATTCACAATCATCCGTATGATAGTTCGCGATATACGAACAAGGAGGTTGCAATAAATTGATAACAACTTCAGGGCTGTTCTGTTGCTATCATCATCTGGCGACGAACAGAAAATGGGCTGTCATATACTGGGGAAGAAGTGACTACTACTGACATCGAAACAATGAAGGTGAAGGTAGATAACGAGGTGTGCATACTGTTTTAATTTCAGGTTTGGCACATGACATGACATATTTGGCTTGCTGTGAAGAAGTGGACTACTAAAAAATTACCGTGATGATGGTGACCGTAATACGCGAATCTATTACTGAAGTTATGGTCAGATTGATCAACATCACGAATATTCAGAAGTGGTCTGAATTACGTGCACTTTATGGATTTGCGCCAACAATTATTATAGATCAAACTACACATGAAATCCACCTTGTTTTCTATTTATCATATTGTTCTTATTAACTCTACAATTGCTTGATCGATATCAGTTGTGAATTTCTGGCATTTTTCCGAGTCACACAACAATTAACGACAAGTAGTCGTTCATCTGATAGGTGTGTGAAGAGGTAAAGATCAGCATACACACCATGAGATCAGCCACACGCTTGCTAAAAGTGTTTTCCGCAGGAGACGCCTGATTATGCAGAGAAAATGAGAAAATAAAAGAGGTAAGGGCGGCCCTTCGTGGTACACATTTTTAAGCTGGTAAGGACTTTGAACGCATTCCCCCAGTATAGTTTATTGTTCTTTTCTAAAGAAGTAAGAATACAGACAGTTGGTTATCGAGCTGTCGCTGTTTGTGATAGTAAACTCCTTTAGTAGCAGTAGTCACTGTGTTACGGGAGAAACGAAGACATTTTGCTGATCAAAACCTTCATGTATAAATATCATTAATTTCACTGTTTTTGGGTACATTTGTTTTACTTAACTTGTGAACTTGTTTAAATTATTATTTGCGGACATTTTGGACTCGCGTTTCTCTTTGTTGTTCGTTTGCAGTTTTTTGCTCCAAGAGCTAATAAATTAGAAGGTAATTGTAATTATTATAATTATTGTTGTTAGAACGACATTGGTCGTCTATTTGTAATACAGTATTTTGGTCGAATTTGTGATTTGGAATAAACTTTGGTATCTACTTTGGAGTTTCGTTCTTGGTTTAAACATTTGGGGACTGTGAATTACAAATAGCTCGACAACCGTGCTTCGTAAGATCAACGAGCAAAAAACTGGACGTAACACACTGTCTAGAGTCAATTACAGGAGAGTATCTAGGAATGTGCATCGAACACACTTCTTACGCCTCTCCAATCTGAACTTCATATTATAGTGTACAGTAACAGCCGCATCTCCTTTATCGAAGATTATCGTATCACTTCAAATTAAAGAACTGCATCTTATGGATGAACAGATTAAATCTACATTCTCCATCAGAGTGATCTAACAATGACTTGCAAAAATTAGTAGATTCATCAATCTGTGTCTCCAATATTCACTTGAATCCGGACCTTGCACCGACACAACTACTCTACCAAAATTTTTGTTTGATATCGATAAGCAGTCGGAGTTTGAGGATCTCAGATATCTGGGGTTAGACAACGCTTTTGTCCATGACACTTTACAAGCCGAGGTTTCCGAAAGCAGAGACAAACAAGTAGTCAGAAATGAAATAGATGGTAGTTGCATCGGAACGATAGTTGGGATGATGTCAAGTTAGGGATTCGAATTGTCTAGCTTTTGTGTAGCACGACTTATTTCATGGTGATCTGATGAAGATGCGAGACGGGAGGCTTTCATATATAGTTTGTAAGGCGAGAAGAGGTAATGGGGCTAGCATCTATATAGAGCACATGTAAAACCGCAAATTTTGGCAATTCATTTGCCAAAACCAAGTCAGATTCAGCATCTTATGTTCTTCAGTCCGACAAATTTTATGAAAAATAAAATTCTTTCATAATGAAACGTTACCAACCTTTTGTTGTCCAGTGATAGATACTCAACGATAAGACACATAAATTAATGGAGAAAATATGTGTTAGTGCTAACTAAACGGCAACACGACAGCTCGAAAAAAGCTACGAATCGAGAACAGGGACGGTTGAAAAATTCCCTTAATTTTATTTAACGTACTGATGTCGGAGGGTAGCTCACTAGAAAGTAGAGCTGCCTTTGATAAAAAGTGGAATAAGTACTGTGCAATTCCTAGGATAAGCAGTACCCTGTAAAACCATACCGTCTTTTCAGGAGTCAGAACGTCGCGATAGGGAAATACCCTCCATTGAGGCTAACCTTAGACTCAACACAAGTTGCTGAAGAAATCCTCCTAACATCCTATAGAGTCTCAGGTAAATTTCATTCATGCATATGGCCAACTCGGTTTAAACAACGCGTTTGACGATCCCACAACGGCTGTTGCTGCAGAGGTGCACCAGGTGACGAGACAGACTACCAAGTGCCTAAATATCATTCCCGATCGACACTACTTTCCACGTGCACACAATGTGTTCGTAGTTTGCGAAACCAAGGAACTACGCTTATCTTACACACTGGGACTTGGTAAATGCACTCTGAAAATAAGTAACGTTTGTTTAGGATCGTCCGTCTAAACTGTCCGTTTACTTGCATCAATCATAGCGTTCTAGGGTAGCTTGATCAGTAGCACTTTGAGGTATCCAAATATGGAATGTCCGCCGTCACCCTCAGCTGTTCCAGTTGGTGCAAATGAAAGAGATGTATTATAGGCAGGTGATGGCTCTTAGTGTGTACCGACATTTCACACATTCCAAGTTCAGACAACACTCCTGGGGCATGAATTTCGCACTGAAATCTAAAGTCCGCCATCTTTAGTCACAGTGGTTCATCCAAAAATTAATCGCTCCAAGAATATCAGTACAAATTTGATTTGGTGTGCTGGTCCTGTTTGCATCCTGCCAAAATGCCTATGAGAGCTCAATGTTTTGTCAGGTCTGTCAGTCACGCTGATATGTTGATCTAGTAATATTAATTTCCATAAATCTTGTCTTGATCAACATCACTGTCGAGTTCTTGTAAATAAATCTATTAGTCACTACATGTTCGTTTCCAATCTCCTAACTCTTGAAACAATTCGATCGATTTTAGGGAGATTTCGGGAAAGCTCCCATAGTAAACTTTGGGGACATGCAACTGAAAACCCCAAAATTTCCCTGATCTGGGTTTTTTTCCAGAAAACTCCACTAGTTTTGAGAAAATTTCTAAAAGTTTTGGATAAACCCGTAATTCTCTTGAAATTTCTCTGAATTCCCCAGGATTTCCCCGAAGTTGAGATATTGGCTTGTGCGCTATAATACAGTTTACTCCATGTGTTCAAATATGTTGTTCTTCGGAAGACGGTCACCAAATCACTTCTGAGAACTGTAAGAAAATTTAGAAATAAAGGAGGTCAACACAGAGACAAGTTAAAAAATGAACACATCGCATACAATTTATTTTTGGACAAAGCGCCTATGCAAATGCTTATGAAGGATAGGTAGTTCTAAGCAGTAGGTGAATTTTACTTCATGCTGATTATTCATCGATCGCAACCGAATTTAGATAACTCTCCGGTGGCATCCAATATACCCTATATCTTTTTCACGAGCTAGTATGAACCAACTGATTTCTTTGGGCTCTCTTCTTGCTTTTTCGATACAGTTCCAGGTATCTGGTAATGGTATTGCAACACTTTTCGCACTGCTCTCTTATTCTTACGTCGTACATTGCCGAAAGTTAGAATTAATTGTAATTTATTTCGAAAGGCTATCTAGTAATTCCTAAACTGCGATAACGGGTTTTTTTATTTTGCGGTACATTGGATCGCAAAGTCCTTGAAAACTCACGAGTCAGGTGTTGGTAGAACATTTGATTTAGAACAACCAGGCCGTTTATGAGGTCCGAAGGTTTTCTTTATCAATCCTAGACCTGGAAAGTTACAAGAAAAACCTAGACAAGTAGGGTGATGCCATTTTATATTGGTGACTCATGGCATTTTTCGAATGTATGTGAAAAATTTGGGAAAGATCCCAAGCTTATGGAAATGTTGGGTAAACTCTGACTCTAAACCCCAGACCTTTATCAAGGTGCCGGTTTTCCTTCTTACTAATCCATTGTTCTGTGCCTGGTTATATGTGGTCTATGTTTTCTCAATCGGAATCTTCTGACATTATTCCTGTACTAGAATGCTTTGACAGTTAGTCATCGTGTATGAGACACACCTGGTCTCTTTCATAGACATCTAGCATGTTTCAGACGGACCAACTGAAATATCTAGTTCAGCCGTGACGGTACATTAAACCTCATCCTCCGTTATTTCTCGCTAACCTTTGATATCACCAGCATAAAGTAGTATCGGGGACTCAACGATTCGTTCACATTTAAGGTAAACCGTAGAGGACCTATAACAGTATTTTGGTGGTCCATTTAGTTCTAGTTTCCGTAAGGGTCATTTACAGTTTGTTCTCAATTTCTGTTTACAATCTACCAGATTTCTTAATTGAACACACATCCCAAACTTGGGAAATTATAGGGAGAAACCGAAACACGTAAAGTTATGCCATTTTATGTTGGCGATTCACGGTATTTTCCCTAATTTTGTGCAACATTTGGTAACGAAACGTTTTTGATTTTGACATCCACTCTTTTTACAGACTTGTTGTGTAAACCACCCTTCTTGATTTTTGTACTTACTCTTTTCAACATCATTGCTTTGAATAAATACCTTTCATCAGATTATTGGAATTGCTTTGGGAAATGGTCTCTTTTTGAGATGCAAATATGTATTTTTCTGTGCCAGACCTGAAGACAGACTGTCATTTTGTTGGTATATATGTAGAGAAATGAATGTTTGTTAGTCACCTGATGTTTCAATAAGTTTATAAAACTCACCTGCGTTTAATTGTGGAATCGATGGACTACAACTGACAATGGTGAAAGTATAACTTAAAAAAATTGAAAAATCCTCGAACATGGATTGTTTGTTAACAAATGATCAGCTCGTGGTCGATGACGTTCACGTCCATACACCATTAAGAAGCTGTGGCCGTGGCTCAGTCATGTGTAACATGATCATAATTTAAACACACATGCAGCACTTAGGCAAGCCCTCACCTCTTCTACAGTAGGGCAAATTTTAGGTGAGTTATAGAGAATCTTCTACATACTACGTGGCCACGGGAATGGTGGTAACTACCAGGTGATATTTGCTGGCAATTTTCGTGAAAGTGAAAATCTTGGCTTAGGCGATGCACTGAACTCTTGCCACAGGCCTAAAAGAAGAGCCTGGTACAAGTGAAAGGCCTCTCTGAAGGATTCCTACAGTAGTTCTTAATTGCCATGGAGAAACAAATGCAATCCTATGTTTGAATTGACAGGAGAAAAATCCTCGAACATGGATTATTTGTTAACAAATGATCAGCTCGTGGTCGATGACGTTCTCGTCCATACACCAATAAGAAGCTGTGGCCGTGGCTCAGTCATGTGTAACACGGTCATAAACGAATTACTTGGTAAAGAAAACATTATGGGAGATATGTTAGTACAACTAACTACGAATGAGGTTCCTGATAATCGGTGTAGAATTTGATAAAAGTTGTCGAACAGATACTTATCAACGCGAAGGCAGAATAAGTACAAATGGCAACTTGGTTTATCTATTTACTTCCGAACGAAAAGTCATTACACGCTCATTGTTGTAATATATTTCGGTAATGTCACTTAAAACCCTACTAGTTTTCGATTTGGTGAGTTTCATCTAAGTAAACTATGGACTGGTTCGATATTCAACCATATCATTACATAATTACGCCTGTTACCCTCAATCTAGCATAGGCAGCCGACTGGCATTCGCCAGCCAATTCTGTTCTTGACCTTCCTTTCCTGTTATAGCAACTGCTATTCATACTTTACATGTCTGTCTCCCATTTTCGGTGCCGTATGTTTCTTGGTCTACCACTCTTCCTTTTGTCCTGGAGATTCTAGGTTTGAGCTTGCATTTTAAACGAATCAAATGGCTTCTACAATGTTTTCTGTGCAACTCCAACCGCTTTTCCAAATTTCTTGTTCAGCTAGAATGCGGTTTGTTCCACAATGATCCGTAGTGTTTACGGAATCCAGCCTACCGATCTCAAAGCTGGGGGTCTACCAGACATTTTATCCGGTTTAACAACACTTGTAGACTTTTCCTGGTATTGAGATTAGAGTAGTGCCTTTTTAGTTCTCACTCTTGTTGAGATCTCCTCTCTTTTGTACCTTGACCATTTGTCTTTCTTTCCAGTTTGTCGGTACTTGTTCTTCCTTCTAAACCTTGCTAAACAGAGCATGAAGCATGTTTACAGTTTCTGCCATGTCCACTCTCAGCGCCTCATATGGTATGTTGTCTGATCCAGGTACTTTGCCGCTCCTGATTTGCTGGATGACCATGCTGACTTCTTCAATTATTGATGGATGAACATGAATTGGGAGGTCTGTATGTGCTGCTCCAATCTTGGGTAAGGTCACTGAGGCTGTTGTATCCAAGAGTTCTTCAGAGTGTTCTGCTCACCTGTTTCATTGTTCTCCAATGTCGGTGATTGTCTTTTATTTCTTGTTTTTCACTGATTTTTCTGGCTTACGATATTTTACAGCAAGCTTCTTCGTCGAATCATGTTGTTGACTCAAGTTTCCTGCTGTTGCTATCATTGCTAGATCTTCCACATCTTTACGTTTTTCAGCTTTAATGCTTCTCTTCACTTGCTTATTTGCTTCTGTGTATTCAGCTTGTGCCTTGGCTTTCTGTGCTCCTGTTAGATTGTTACTCATAGTTATCTTCCTGCTCTTTCTTTCTTGAATTTTATGCATGGTATGGACAGAGATCCATTCCTTGTGATGATGCTTCTTATGGCCTGAAACCGCACTATATGCTGAAGTTATAGTTGCCTTGATGCATTTACTGATGTTCTCTATAGTAGTTTCTTCTTCATCGAGTAGGTCGTGAAATGCCTGAAACCTATTGCTGAGAGCTATCTTAAATTCGATGAATTTGCCAGTATCCCGCAGAAAGGCTGTATTAAACTTCTGTGATGTTGTCTGCCCTGTTGTCAGCCCCCAAATACTTTGGTACGGCCGACAGTGGAAGAGTTCTCTCTCCTCCTCGAAATACTGTCATATCGCCACCGTCAAAAAATTCCTACTCACTGCCGCGTAGCGGGGTGTCGTTCACGAAATCGAAAGGCTGAAAAGTTAATGTCTGACGCTTTACCAGGGTTGATGGGTACAGAAGGTCCACCTTGGGAAAACACTGATTGCAAACCAGTGGTGTACGTGGGCCACAGGGTCCTGATGGAATGAATGATGTACGGTGGTGTTCAACCTCGCTGATTCAGAGTGATTGTTTAGGCTGACTCTCAAACGTACCATGTTATGCGCTTTCTGACTTTCGGTTGTCTATTGCTCTACTTACTAGAATGGTTATTGAATTTCAAAACAAGCATCGTTATACCTTTTTTGCATCATCTCTGTCAGTTTAAGTAAACAATCCCTATGTTCCTTGTGCTCAGAAAATAGCATACACTTATAACAGAAGAAATGGAATTTTTGTAGCATCCGATCATGTAACATCACTGGTATAGAAAATAATATTAAGCATTTTGGTATTCAATATTTTCATAGTACTGCTAGTAATTTAAATTCGACTATTCCTGTTTGCAGTTGATGAATTCACTGGTTGCTAGGGTGTAGTCCATGTCCGTAGGTGCTGACCTTCTAGCTGGGATACGATTAGTGCTAGTAATCAGTGGTTAAGAGTTCGGTCGATCGATCATATTGAGGCATTTAAATTTACTCTCTATTTTTCCTCGAATCGTAAGGTACCTATAATCTACCACTTTTTATTCTTCGATCTCAATTTTCCTAAACTGTAGTTTCTATATGTCAATTCTCATTTGAGTTGGGATGGATTGTTCCCTCTACATTTCATCCTATTAATTTTCTTGTCCCCATACTACCTAGCTGCAGTACCTCGAACCGACGCGTTCAGATTATGGTCTAAGTTAGAGATTACTGACTGGATTTATTTCGTATATGAGGTCAATCTTTCGGAAGGATTATTATGTTTTATCAATCTAAAAAGCTGTGATCCATTTTGTGCGTAACTAGTGATCATTCATCTAAATTTTAATAGTTCTGAAGAAACGTAAAGTGTCCTGAGTTAAGGATGAAACAATGAATTCAGTGGCTGCCGGTTTGAATTTCGCTAAAATCATAAAATAAATTGTTGAACTGGTCAAGATAGCTGGTCCCCCCCGATGTATTGCATTTTATGACCGAACAAAATGATAATGTCTGAAGAGGAAATGAATATCAAGGTGTTTAAAACTACGTAGGTATTATGCAAATAAGCGTAGGACAGTAAAATGGTGAAAATTTAGCGAACGGTAAATAGAAGTTACTTTTGAACGATAGGACACACATTACGGATACCACCCAACTGAGTCACACAACAAACCCTCATTTAGAATCCTCGAGGCCAAAGTAAGAGAGGATGACCAAGGAACACATTATGTTGGAAACAGAAATGAGAAGAATAAACACCAATTGGATGGAGCTGGTAAAGAAGCCCTAGGATATACAGTAGGTTGGAGAATACTGGTCGGTGACCTATGCTCCAATGGGAGTAACAGGTGTAAATTTGAACGACTATAGTCTCGTATGGCATATCGTTCTTAGTTTTTAACTACTTGTTTGTAACATCTCATTTATGGCAGCAACGAAATGCGCACTTATTGCATGACTAAAGCAACAGACAATTGCTCCATTGACTGATGACATTTCTTGGTTTGCTCACTGTCACCCACTTTTTAATTTACCTATATACGGATAAGGATAATCTGTCGACGAAGTATTCTTATGCTGGGAATGGTCATATCACTATGATCTAGTAGAGATCAAAGTCACTTGGACTATTACCAGTGCATTCATTATTAATCACCTTAAATGTAAATGTGTTCATTTCCTTCCCATTTTGTTGCCCTCTTAGTTTATGCTTAAAATTTATTTCGTTTGTTATTTTAACACTTTGTGTTGTATTTAAAACTTACAACAATCCAATGAAGTTATGGAGTTTTTGCTTGTGTAACTCATTTTGTGTAGTTTTTAATTATTTTCATTTTCTGTACAGGTCTTTCAAAGTTATAATTGTGATTTGGATAAGATTAATAAATACTGTTTATTCTTCCTGATATCTTTCTGACTATTCCCTATTTTTTTTTTTAAACAGATAGAGATCATGAGTTTTTCTGGAGATTTTGCATTAAGTGATCAAAACACCTTAAAGATATTACGTCAAGTTGAATTTTACTTAAGTGAAGGAAACTTGAATCGTGATAGCTTTTTCAAACAAGAAATGCAAAAGCGAGATGATGGTGGTATCCCAATAGGTTTGTTGCTAAAATGTAATCGTATGATTGCTATGAATGTTACTGAGGATATTCTAAAGAGTGTTATTGGGAAATCGAAAATCCTGAAGCTGTCTGACGATGGTAAGTTATTTGCTAACCGATTGGTAGAATCTATGATTCCAATAAATAAGTACACACCATGTTCTTTGTGTGTTTTTAACAGAATATGCATTTTTACTGTGTACGTACGTACGTACGGTTTTAATACCTTATTTCCGTTCAGGTTAACTTTAAGTGTTATGTTTTTATGTTTTAATTATATCAGGGTTGGCTATTGTCCGAATGTTTCCATTATCTGAATTGGGACCTCGTGAGAAACGAACAATCCTAGTTACAGAACTTCCACGTTTGTCCATCGAGATAACTGAAGACGTAGATGAGAACAACACTTCTAGTCACAATTCAAAATCAAATGAGAATAAGCTGAAAAACATGAGTTCAGTAAGTTGGGAACTCAATGACTGGATACGAAATGTATTTGAAGAATATGGTGAAGTTTTATATGTCAGTTTACCACGGTAAGTTTTCATAAATTTTTCACTCCTATCCCTATTAACCACCTGTTCAGTATAACACAAATAGGTTCAGGTTCTTGGTTTTATCTGTGATTATACATTTAATCCCCATTTAAACACTAAAGACATGAAGTTCAGTGAAGTGATCTATTTTCAACACCTTTTTATATATATATATATATGTATATATATATATGAAGTGAAAACATGGAAAGATTGTATGCAGTAATAAAATAAAGATCTTTAGAATAGCATACTTGTAGTAGTAGTCATTTCTAAGTCTTCATAATTAGCAGTTTATGATACTATTGCGTCGTGTAGTACTCCTTCGATAAATAACGTCCTGATTTGTGTGTTTCAAGTAAGGGGCGAGGGACTTGACAGCAACCATCAATCTAATCATTTAAACGCACTAATTATACAGCAGTATTCTGCATTTTTCAATGTTTATACCCAAAGGTTTGTTAGTATTTTTGGTAAAAACTATGCATGCTTGAGAGTTCATAAATATATTCATAGATGGATGATTGACTGAACTCTGCGAGTAGCCCTTAATTTAAATGTAATAAAGAGACGTTTGAAAATTGCTAAATTATTGGGTTAAACGTACCGATCGGTCGACAATAGGTGGTAATACATAAGCCCCCAACCGAACTGACACCAAAAAACATCTACTCCATAATATAAGCTTTTTCTTCTAACAAAAAACACGTTTATGTACAAAATATTGTACACGAAAGTAGACATAATTGGAATTCATTTAATAACTAAACAATTATACCATGTAGGAACTGAATATAATTCCCAACTATTACGTTGAACTCTTTCCCCTCCATATCAGAGATGTCAGAGGTCAACTAGACAATTTAATCAACACGTGTATATTAAAGTTGAATATGAATGAGATGAATTGCAGATATTCAGTTGTCATGACCTCTGACACATATCCTTTCAGTAAACCTTCATAACACTAATATGAGTTCCACTTAACAGCTTTAAGCAGTTGGATATATTTGTTTACTAGTTTTCTCAAAGATGGTCTCTACTATAATTATTTTTGGTTAGTGAGATTAAGAAACAAAGCCAATTGTAGTGCACTTCCTATCACATGATTTCGTTCATTCCTTTCCATCTCTGATCATTTTATTTCCACCCCTTTCTGTACTTAAGTGAAGTGTAGGAACATCCTAGAGTATGCTTAAAATCAATCTGGGAATTTTATTCTTGATCTGGACACCTATGTTATCAAACATTTATAGAACTTTAAATTTCTAGAAACCTCATTAGTCTAGCTGACTACTCTATCAGCATCTCAGAACTTTTTTAATTCCTTTATTGAAAAAATGTTTAAAACGGATATGAGTATACTATCTCCAGGACATTTTATCGGTTAACTCTCCTTTCATCTTAGTTGATCCTTTCCTATGTTACAGTAAAATGTGCCAACCTAAAATTGGTGCAATATTTTGTGAGGTTTAAAGCTTGTCTCGTACTTCAGAAAGTTTACTCATTGGTAATATGATTGTACATATGACCATTATATTGGGGTTAAATATATTTGTTTCCTAGTTATGAGCAGTTTGAGAACTTATTCTCATTCAATCACACTCTGATTCAGGTTTTAAATATAAAATATTGATCTACATTGTTCATCATTGCATTGTATAATATTGTCGCATGAGATTAGTGTAATTGAAGCACTAGATTTAGGCCTTATCACTTGTTAATATTTATCAGCGAAATGGTGTTAAGCATTTCAAAGACATTGATGCTTTATTCAGAGCTGTGAACCACTGCACCTCTTTGTTATCATTAAAAATAGTGATCCTGAGATATTTCAGATGAAAGTAATGATCCTCTCAGACCGACTGCTTTTAGCCATTCAAAACCCTATTTGACATACTGTAGCACTAAATCAATTAGCTTACAGTTTCTGTTCATTTAAAAATTAATATTGGTTCAAAGAGGGCATCTAACTATTGATGCGTCACACACACAAATACTAGTGAATTATTCAAATAACATAAAGTTGTATTAATTTTAGCTATCATCACTCCAATTCATTTCGAGGATTTGCTTTTGTTGAATTCAAAACATCTAAATCTGCTAGAAAAGCTGTTAAACACATGTGTCTTGTTGTTGAAGAATGGAACAATGGCTTGTACAACCTACAGGTAACTAGTTTTTTTTCTTAATTTGTATCACTAACTATCATTTTAAATAGTCATTCTCAGTTTTACCCAAAAATTGTCTTTTTATTTCGGTGCAATAACTGCTCTCAGATCTGATTCAATTTCTCCATTGCCTAGGGAGAGAAATTTGTTTACAAACTTAGTATAAAAACAATGCAACCTGTCAGTGAACATTTAATTTAGGAGCATGTGAGATCCAGTCTGCCAGAAGAGCATCAGCTCTCTTAAGATTGCTGGCGCATCTTGCTGATAAGTGTCAGATAGCTCGAAACGTATGACTGTAATTTTTTGTTGACTGCTTCCACTCACCCTCCGTCCCGAAGTTGTATATAAATAATGTGATATCGTTTAATTTCAGTAAATATCGTTAAAAAACAATTGTGTTTTCCAGTTATGACTTTCAGTAACCACCAGCCCAAGATCGTTACTATATTTCAAACATTCTTTTATACACATAGAAGATCAGACCACATCGCACTAATAAATAGAAAAGCGGCTGTGAATAAGGAGGTCTTAAGTAATAAACTATCAACGAAATAGGAATATTTTCAGTTAGAGTTATGGATATTAGTGTTTTTACACATTGAAATCATGAATTAGTCATTGCTAGACCACCATTCAAAACCTGCAAACACTGGACGGTCGTTTCGTCCTGGTGCGGGACTCATCAGCAGTGCGCATCCACAACTCCTGCATCTCGCAGGATTCGAAACCGGGACCTTTGGTATTGTGCGTGAACTCCTAACCTCTGGATCACTGGACCGGCATCCAACGGTGTTAATGTCTAACTCTGATTGATCTAGGGGTTTTGCGCGACCTTACCCATTTGTCTTTGGTAGTTACTGCCTACTCCCGACAGGATTGAACTCCACTGATTACGTCTTCTCACTAGAACTCCGAGAATTTCCTCACGAAGCTAGTCACTTAGTAAGTAGTATGACGGCAATTTATGAGTTGATGGAAAGCTTATGATAGAAGGGAATATATATATATATATATATATATATATATATACTTGACAATCTAATTACTTTACAATTATACAACAAGACTATGTACAATAGTAGTAATCCATAGATTCGTTTTCTAGGTTTCTATACTGCCCTAATCTTCGTTTGAATATAGTATGACTTTTAGTTTTGCAATATCAAGTTTGTTTTTCATGTCTTTCAATTTTCTCATTTCTCGCCTTATTTCTTCATTAGAGATATCTGAAGCATCTGATTGTCCAGAATCAGCATGGAAACCACGACTTGCAGCCAAAGTTTCTTTTTCATTGAAAGAAATGTTAGCGCGAAGGTATATTTGGCGTTGTTGTTCTCGAAAGAATAAACAACTTATTACAGCGTTTAAACATTTACGTCAGGCCGGATACACTGCTAGTAATCCATGTGATAGAGAATGTAAGTTGAAATATTTTTTTATTTTTTTCGCAAAGTATTTAATTAAATTCTTAATATTCATTATAAACTAATACATGTTTTAGATTTCTTCTAAGGAAAAATAGTTATTACTACTTTTGTTATTGAAAAGTGACATTTATGAAATCGTGTATATTTAGTTTGTTTTTAAGTTTCTTTCTTTAAAGAAAAGAATTTAATATACTTTATAGTCTGAAGTTATTCTAATCAAATATACATGGATTGCTCGCTTATCGACTTAGAATATGCCGATGACATAGTCCTACTTGGTGAAGACGCTGACAAAATGCAGAGTCTTTTGACTACCCTAAGCAACAATGCAAGCATGTTCGGGATGCGGTTTTCTCCGTCGAAATACAAAATGTTGCTTCAAGATTGGGTTTCATCGGCACCTGAACTAGTGATAGGGAGTGAAGTAGTCGAACGTGTAGACTGCTTCACTTATCTTGGGAGTCTCATCAGTGCTGATGGCCTGGTGACTGACGAAATCTCAGCTCGGATATAGAGGGCTCGATTGGCATTTGCCAACATGCGTCACCTATGGCGCAGGCGAGATATCTGTTTGCTGACTAAAGGACGAGTGTACTGTGCAGCAGTTCGCTCCGTCCTACTGTACGGATGCGAGACTTGGCCGTTAAGAGTATAGGACTTCCGTAGGTTACTAGTCTTCGATCATCGATGTCTCCGAAGTATTGCTCGTGTATCGTGGGACAACCGTATAAGCAATGCTGTCGTTAGGAAACGAGATCTAGGTAGGGACGGCAAATCAATAGATGAAGTAATAAAACTTCATCAGTTGAGGTGGTTGGGACATGTGTTACGTATGCCCAACCACCGACTGCCTCGACGAGCTATGTTTTGCAGTGTAGGAGTAGGTTGGAAGAAAGCTAGGGGCGGCCAAACCGAAACATGTCAGAAATGCATGAAGTCACTGACAAGTGAACTGAGTCATGTTGGTAGATGTAGGCTACCTGGTTGGGGTCCGCGAGACGATAGTCACCGATGGTTAGAGACCCTGAATGACATGGCTCAGAATCGTTTGCAATAGCTCAGGTGCATCCATTCTAAGCTTCTGCATTCCTCATAATCTCTACCTTTCTCCTTCTTAATTTATCTTACTGAATTATACTTCTGGAATCAAATCTTCGCTCCCTGATCTTCTCCATTGCTGCTAATAATTCTGCCATCACTATCACTCTTGGATTTCAATTGACAGTTGCGTCTCTGTGCTAATGCGGTATGGCAACCTGAACTGGTGCACGTACGTACGAAGTTCTGCGTTGTATGTATGTCTGTCTGTCTATACATGGATTAAAGTCTGTTCTTCAATCTATATATATATATATATATATATATATATATATATATATATATATATATATATATATATATATAGTAGGTAATGTTGTTAAATTACAAATGACTAGTGCACTTCACTGTTCACCAATATAAATTTGTTCTATTAACTGTATTCTGCTTTGTTCATTGTACTTTTTTATTCTCTTCAAATTTAGATTATTCAATTATCCTTGGAGATAATTCTACAGAAGCTATACTTAATTATGTTAAAAATAATCGTAATTATGAACTATGTCAATCTAAACTACGTGTATTTCGTTATTCGGATTGGTTATTTTGGAAACAAAAATTTTATTTATGGCAACAAGCATGGATTGTTCGAATGCATCGTAAAACTGAATTACTACTTAACAATAATAATATTAGTAATGATAACATTCATTCTCATGAGATTGCCAGTATAATAGAAGAGAATGAATCTTATTGCATGGATTCTGATATGAATCAAAATCCATTGTCAATAAACAACTGTTCAAATGAATCGTCAACGAAACCAAAAATTCTTCCTAATAATTTTGTTCCAAATTCCATTGTTCAGGTGGGCTGTCTTTTGTATGTTGATGTGTTGTGTTTAGTTTGATTACTATCAGAATGATGAAAAACAACTGGGTACTCATTACAATTGTTTTCGTCCAAATTAACTAACATACGTATTTGAGGATAACCATGATACTATGCTAATTCTGTTAAGATTCTTTATCAAGAGGTCATTCAGTCAGCCACATCCGACTGTAGCTGCTACCTGGACTTGGTGGTCGGGCTTGCCTATCGTGATAACCCAACCGAGCTATATTAGCTGAAACGTATGTTCCTGTATGTTCTAGCATGTCAGGAGGTCGATTGGAGAACGGTGCGACTGAAAGCAGCAGCTACTCAAGGTGTGAGAGCGAAGTCGTACTGCCGACTGTAGAGGGGTGTGACAGCAGTAAGGTGTTTCCCTCGGACAACCAGCATCTGCAGCGATGCTGCCTCCTCACATGGAAGGAAGGGGTTAGAAAAGGTCGACCCTAAAAATGTCGCGCCTCACCTTACCTCACGGATTTCCGTCTCCGGTTGTAAGGCCTTCAAAACAAAAGTGGAGCTAATACTATTGTGGGACGTTGGAACGTGTGTCTTTGTTCCAGGACCTGACGTAGTGTCAATATGTGGTCTATACAACCACGTCCAGGTTTGAAACCAGCCTAGTTTTCTCTAGTCTACTCTTCACGAGCTCTCGTTAGGCGTTGGAGTATTATTGAGGCCAATATTTTCGATACTATATTTGTAAGACTTGTTCCTCTGTGATTGTCACAAGAGGACTTTTGTGCTTTTTTTGTCAATTGGGACAATCAGCGATCGAGACCAGTCAGATGGGATTGTGTCCAGTTCCCAGATTCTACTTAATATCTCAGTCAATCTTACTGCTAAAACTATATCACCATACTTAAAGATCTTGGTGGTCAGTCTATCAGGTCCCGCTGCCCTCCCTCGCTTTAGATTCCCTATAGCTTTCTCAACTTCATAAAGAGTCGGATGACTTATCGACTTGCCATTCAGGATGACTGGATATCATGGGAAACCGAAGTGCCAGTTGAATTGATCCCTGAAGTGTTCTGCCCATCGATCCAATCTCCTGGACGGCCGTTTCGTCCTGGTATGGGACTAACCGGCAGTGCGCATCCACGACTCCTGCACCTCGCAGGATTCGAACCCGGGACCTTCGGTCTCGCGCGCAAACGCGTAACCTCTGGATCACTGGTCCGGCATCCAACGGTGTTAATGTCTAACTCTGGTCAATCTAGATATTTTGCGCGACGTCACCCATTTGTCTTTGATAGTTACTACCTACACCCGACAGGGTTGAACTCCACTGATCACGTCTTCTCACTAGAACTCCGAGAATTTCCTTACGAAAGTAGTCACTGGTGAGCACATTGTACGTTATTTTCAAATAGAGTTATGGAGATCCTGCGAGATGCAGGAGTCGCGGATGCGCACTGCTAATGAGTACCATACCAGAACGAAATGGCCGTTCAGTGCTTTCAGGCTCCTAATGGTGGTCTAACAATGATTGATTGATGATTTCAACGTGTAAAAACACTGATTCCCATAACTGTAATTAAAAAAATTTAGATTTTAAAATCTGTTTATTTTATTTTTATTTTTGTTGTTGTTGATAGGAACGTCCACCATTTTTAAACTGTTATGCGAAAGTTCATTTAATAAATAGTCTTATTATGAACTGTATGTCACTTCATTTTCTTTTTTAGATATACTGGCCTTCAGCATTGATTCCCAAAGGAAATTCAACAAATACACCTTTATCGGATAATCTTTGTGATACACTAATCACACCAAAGAAATTATCATTTGCTCGTTTGTTACGTATTAGTCTAGAAAAGAATCTTCTTGTTCCACATAATCTTTTAAACGATGTTGCTCATGTCGATCCAAATCCTAATCAAATTCTATTAGATTCTGTTAATCAATTTGGATGTAGTATCATACCAACTTCTAATGGGCATGAATCATCATCACCACCACTCTCCTCTTCCTCCTCCTCCTCCATTGATTTCATTCCACTTTTTATTCGAATGAAAAATAATGATGCTGCTCTAAGATTACTACACTCTATTGATTGTTCTACAACAATCCATGGTGTAACAGCACGTATTCTTGAAGGCTTAAGTGAACAAGCATACTGTGATAATATTGTCAAGTCTCGAGTGAATGCTAGAGAACGTCATCGTACTTCACAATTAAAAAAACGTCAAAAACAAAAATCTTCCAATCCCACTCCTCCTATATCATTCAATAATTTTATACCTCCTAGTAGTAGTAGTAATAAGACTAACAATTCTAAGCATATTATATTCGATGAATAAATTTCCATTTGTATTATTTTGTAAATATATATATATGCTCTGAAATCTATTTTGTTTATGAATAGACTCTAATTTCTAAACATATGTACACAGTAATACTTTGTTTTGAAATAAAAACTGTACAATCAATATTACATCATGTTTATGGACAAGACTTATCAGCTATTGGTCAAATACCAGTAAATTAGTTCAGGTTTCAGAACATTTTAGTAAATGGTTATCAGATTTAAAAACTGGAATTGGTTATAGCTCTGTAGCTTAACTAGTCAATTACTATTTAATATTAAAACTAACAGTGATTTTCTTAATGTTTAAATACATGAACTTTCTCTCTTCAATCAGTCAGTCAGCTACACAATAGAGAACTTTGTAGGTACGTATATCAGTTCAAGTTACCATTATCGCGTTAGCACACAGAGATTGAATTGTCAATTTAAATCTCAGGGTGGTGGAGGTAGTAGAGGTATTACCGGTAACTGTTATGCTCGTCAATTGATATACTTGAATGCTATTACGACTTCACCTTAGTCGATAAACGAGAGCGAAGACAAATGATCCAGTGACACGATAGGCTACTCTAATCCGAGCGTACTAAGGCCCCACTAAATGGATGAAAAAGTCTTGATATAGCGTAGAAAGTGTATTCTACAGGCACCTAGAAAATATGAAGTCTTAAAGCACACAAATCGAGTTTATTTATACATGATAGAAATGTCCTTAAAAATAGCGTACTAAAATAATGCACCAACCAATAACAGTCAAGGATTTCCCGGGTGGGAAATGTAATCTGAAGGTCAGCCATGCGCTTAAACAAAATCCAAAATTAGGACCTTTATCAAGTGAGTTCTGGGTATCTAACATCCCAGCAGTAATGGAAGAGATTAGGGTTCAAGGATATTTTTCAGGAAGTATTGTATCTTGAAATATAGCCAGCTCTTAAGTACAGTATGATAGACTTGAGATTAAAAGGACTTACTAAATAGGGAATACATCTCAAATTTTCACTTCCTTGTATCGTTCTCTAACTCATAGCCAAACAACTCAAAAACACGAATACTGTAAATTTATGTTCTGCTACTACTTATGGGAGATGCTTAGTAGATGTGACTTTGATGACCAATTGCCAAAATAATAATTTTACAAGAAGCCAGATTTGGTTTATAGTTGTAGGTTTAAAAAACTTCCTTGCAATTAGTTTGGAAGTAGAGTATTCACCAACATATAAAGCGTATCACTCTCAAAGTTTACAAAACAATATATTTATGTAGATATTTGATAGTGAACCTATCGTAGTAGAAATGATGTTGCTAGTGTTTAATAAAAAACCTAGTTTTCATGATATATTTAATCAGTGTGTGGAATTCGAAATACAATCCACTTTCGTGATAGGATGAATAAACGACGAAATACGTAGTTCAGCTCTTCTAGGTTTGTTTAACAGTCTGTATGATTATCAGATATAGATTTTTCTTTACACAGTTGAAAAATCACCAACATCATTTCTCGACAGTCTAGTGGTGTTAGTGAACTTCTCAATATTGAAATATCCATACATTCAAATGACATGTCTGCGATAGGAAAAATAGAGCTTCCAGGATTTCACTATCCTAGGTAAGATATTCTTAACAAGTTTAAATGATTTGACGGAGGTCTTTTCAATAAAAAGTTAGTTTCTATGGATTGATATCATCTAGGAACAAAATCAAAGAATTATAAAACACTGAGTAGGTGTAGCTTAGCGTAGGAGAAGTGGTGGTCATCAAATTTTGTAGTACTTGGCAATCAATTTGCTGTAACATCATAAGTGTGACCGATTGTAGCAGGTTTTCGGAAATTTTAGTGTACCGTTCTAGTTTATTAAATGACTGGTTCCTTCATTTCGAAATAGGTGTTTTAATATCAATATGTATTGGTTACATTAATATATATAATCTTATAGATAAACATCAGATCATTCCTCCTAACTTCATCAATTATGGTAGTGAAGGATTTTGGACAAAGCATCAAAACTTTCATCGAGAAACGAGTGCTTCATCATCATCGAAAGAAGGGTTGGTCGAGGAGATAAGAGAGTTATTAAGAGGTGTAGAAAGGATTTGATTGTGACCGATTCGGTCTCGTGTGCTTTTATGAGTATGACGGCGGATATCACTTTCTGGCTGCCCACACCATGGGAGGGTGTTTCTTGTGGAACCTGAAGAGGAAGGTAGATTAGCGTCGGTCTTAACGACTTGGGAGCGTGACTTCAGATCCCAAGGGACAACTGCTTGAGGCCGGTCATGCACGGCCTTTTTATGAAAGGTTTTTTGAGTATTAGCTCCGCTCTTAACAGCCCTTACTGCCAGAGACGGAAATCCGTGAGGTAGGGTGAGGTGTGACATTTTTAGGGTCGACCTTTTCTAAGCCTTCCTTCCTTGTGAGAAGGCAGCATCGCTGCAGATGCTGGTTATCCGAGGGAAACACCCTACTGCTGTCACACCCCTCTGCAGTCAGCAGTACGACTTCGCCCTCAGACCTCGAGTAGCTGCTTTTAGTCTCATCGCTCTCCAATCGACCAGCCTGGCATGGCAGAACCTACAAGAACATATGTTCCAGTCAGTGTAGCTCTGATGGGTCATCACAATAGTCAACACCGACCACCATGTCAAGGTAGCAGCTACGGTCGGGTATATATTTTGTCTTGTTTTGAAACCTTTCACTATTTGTTGACCTTATATATGATTTTAATATAAAATGATTCTTAATAAAATAGACATATTTTAAAAGTTAAAAATAAACTGAATATAATTATTCATCAAGCAGGTTAAGTTCAAGTGTTTCTTGTTAAAGAATAGTCCTTTCATCTTGGTATGACAGATATCTCAGAGATAATTAACCATCACCCTAAACCGGATATAAATAATGGACAGTACAGTTTCTCAATGGGCATAATACCATGAAATTATTTAACCGCGATCCAATAAAATACATTTTCAATAATCTAACTTAATAATTTCTCTAATTACTCATCGACTACGAATAGTATGCTAAAGAATTTCTTTATCATCCTGTAATATCTTTTCCAGTAGTTTGTGATGTAAACGTATTGAGGAAAAACTAAAATTTGCCTCGTCATATTGTGTAATTTTACACCTAACAGAAGTTGACAGGTTTCCTATTCTTTTCCAAAGATCCTCATGTATACACACTAAATCAGTTAATACTTATTTGTTTTAAGTGTTATTCTTAGAGAAATTCAGCCTTTTAAAAGTTTATATCACGAACGATTTCGCTTAATTAACATTTTTAAACAAGTCTCTTATACGAAAGTTATTAAATTAGAATAGTTGAATATAAACCAGTAAACTGAGTACAATTTTTTTCTCATGCAACATTACAATTACTACTCAGATTGTACGGTTGATTTTATAACAACTATTGATCACTACTCATAAAAATATTAAGTAGTGCAGCAAATATCATTTAAATTTGTATCAACAGTGATCATAAAGATTGGTTCTGACAATCTTGTAAGTTTAAAATTCTCATATCATTACTTTCTATTACTCGATAACACAAACAATTTTCCCACCTAAAGTGAAATCCTTTCATTTTTCCCATATTTCATCACTATATTTTGAATCATTTATCTAATTAATGGCTCAAATGGACTAGTTTCTCAATATCATTTCCGTACAGAAATAGGTGGTTACAGAAGGCTCGATTGGCTTTGCCAACTTGCGTCACTTATAGCGTAGGAGGGATGCCCGTTTGTTAACTAAAGGACGAGTATGCTGGGCAGCAGTCCACTACGTCCTACTTTATGGCTGTGAAACATGGTCAGTGAGAGTAGAGGATACTCGTAGGTTACTGGTTTTCGATCATTGGTATCTTCGAAGAATTGCTCATTAATCTTTGGACTGTCGAGTTAACGATGCTATTTCTAGGAGACGGGCACTAGATAAGGATGGCAGATCAATAGATAAAGTATTGAAACTTCATTAGTTGGGGTGTTCAGGATGTGTTACGAATGCCCAACCACCTTGAACGACGTGGCTAAAAACCGTTTGCGATGACGCTGATGCGTTCACTGGCTTCACTCATATTCTAATCGTCTGAATTCCTCAACACGTCTATTTTTCTCTTTCTAAGTTTATTTCACTAGATTCTACTTCTTGAATAACATCTTCGAATCCTAATCTCTCTGATTACTGCTAATACTTCTACTACCTCTACCACTATGGTATTTGAATTGACAATTACATCTCTGTGCTGCTGCAGTATGACAACGTGAACTGATGTACGTACGTACGTACGTAAGTAACTGACTAATTAGTATAAATAAAAATAAGAAAATTATTTATTTCAAATGAGATCACAATTTATGATGACAAAAAATTTCTGTGTACACATTTCAAAGCCAAAATAATAAAATGAGCTTATATATCAAGATACTAGTTTTTTTTAGAGTATTGTAATAGAATTAATTCGTTTTATCGAAACATTTCTAATGATTAATGAAAAATATGAAAATACATATACAGTCATTATAGTTCATAGGTCATCATCATCATCATTATCATCAGTAGTTATATGTTGATAAAAAAATGTTTTTTTAAAAAAAGATGTGTTTCATTTCAATGCATTCAACATAATCATTATCTATGTGAATAGAAATCAGAATATAAACGTGGTTGTGTTGAAGAAAAATTATGCTGACAATGTGTAGTATAATGAATTCCTTTTGAATGAATTGTATGCCTTTGTGTTGTATTATCATCCATATTTTCTGTTGAATTTATCTACAAAAATTTATCATCATTTAGGGAATTTTTGATTCATTATATAAAAATGATATTTGATAATTAAAATAAACTTGTAAAATAATTGAAATTTCTAAATCAGTTCCCCCTTAAAAACTCTATCTATGCAATATTGAAATGATTCAGTTATGAGAATTAACTATTTGTTTTGCTTATTGAAAATATGCGTCTGATCACGGTATCACGTAATCCTATCTAATATGATTGAAACTCAGTATCGATTAAGCAGGTAATCAAACGGTTTAAATCAATCGTATCTAATAACATCGTTACAATAATACGAATCGACATTTTGCTTAATTAAAATTTTATGGTATACTAAAACTCAAGTTCTTTTCAACAGTTTTTAACGCTCTGTTTTATCTGTTATATGTGTAACACAATATTACGAATTCTACTAAATGCCTTGCCACGATAAGATTAAATATTTTTATTATCAGAAATAAAACACAATATGTAAGCAAATGTGCTTAAACAACTCAGATGTTTGTTTCTTTACGCCGATTACCTCTTGTGGAGTATAAGCCGCTGACCAGCATTCTCCAGCCTACTCGTTCGTGGGTATTTCTTCCTAGTTCTTACCTAACTGTTCTTCATTCGTCCCATTTCTCGGCATAATGTGTTCTCCAGTCTTCCTTTTTTCTTTGTCCTTGAGAGCTCCAAGTGAGGGCTTGTCTTGTGACTCATTAGGGTACTTTCCTTAATATATGTCCTATCCATTTCCCGAGCTTACTCCTGATTTTCTCCTCAACTGGAATCTGGTTTGTTCTATCCCACAATAAGTTGCTGATGATGATGTCTTACCAGCGGATTGGAAGTATTTTGAACAGACAAGTGTCAATAAATACCTGTATCTTTTGAGCGATGGTTTCCGTGGTTCTTCAAGTTTCCGTTCCATACAGTAAAATTGTCTTGACGTTCATAGTAAAAATTGTGAGTGAGATGTTAGTTGAAAAGTGTTTGGAGTTGCAGATGTTCTTCGATTGTAGAAACGCTACCCTTATGTTGCCGATCCGCGCTTTCACATCTGCATCAGATCCACCTTGTTGAATAATGATTCTGCCCATGTATGTAAACGTCTCTATACCTTCCAACGCTTCTCCGTCAACTGTGATTTGTTTTGTGATAAACAACTCAGTAATTGTGTATAAATTCACTTTCTAAGCTTTCAGTCATAATTACTTCTTTAAAACTAAACGTTATCCTACTGAATAAACCTGATTGGATGGAATACAGTTCAATCTTAACACAGACTATTTATGTCAACGTATCAAGTTTATGACCTTGTAAATAGTCTTCATTTAATAAATTTATTCAAAAGCAATATGTTGTTTTAAAGAAAAGATAATCTAATGTGTACTTGTTGAATTATGGTCTAAATTAAAAAGTAACCTTTAAAAAAAATCAATGATCAACATGAAAAAAAGAACTAATGATATAATTTACCTGATTACTAGTTTCATGTCGATGAACTAAGATATTCGCCATAATTGTTGAACCACTGGGACAGTTTCCAGTAGGTATTCCATGCTCTACAGTTTGTGGTCTTGGATATAATGAAAACTTTTGTTGTTTTGTTGTAAAACAAACACGATTTGATGAATTGCGTGAACTTAACATTTTTTTCGCATTTTCTACTGATGTATGCGTTTTGCCATCATATAAGTTGCGATCGGCTCTTTCATGTTTCGTCTTGGTAGAGTGTATGTTGATGTAATTTCGGCTGGGGGCTAGATCCTTGTTTGGCAATGATCGATGTTCCTGTATATTACATAAAAAGTGAAATCATTTCAAAAGTTATCATCAGAGTATACAGTTATGTTTTTCTTCAATTGCAAATATTCTCATATAGTCAAATTGGGAACGGTTTTCATTGTTTTTAGTGCAGAGATTATCACACAAAAAAATGAAGTTTCAATTAAGCATGTTACCTACACAATACACATACAACAAAGTGAATGAATTTGGTGGTGTTATGCTACACTTACTTCAGTAAGGCGATTCATAGGTATTACGTAATACCATCCAATTAGCAGACCACAATCTTTAGAGGTGTTTCATTGCGTCGTAATTTCAGTTTTCTATGATTTCTGCACTCCAACGAACCTAAACTTAGTTAAAACACCAATCAAATACCATCTAATCTTCAGTTTTTAAACCTTTTCTATCTTTATTCCAAGTTTTCATCGATAAAATAATCAATATAAATATCACTGATAAAATTTATTTTTACAAAACGACATAGTCACTGCTTGAATCAAACATTTCATGTTAGGAAGAAATCATATTAAACCATTCAAAACAAATAACAGATGAACAATAGCCAAAAATGAAGTGACAACCAATCAAACAAATTTTATTTTCAATTAATCAAAAATCTTTTCAAATATTTTGATTGCGGAAAAAAAATTATATTGGCACAATTTGAATTTTTCAAGAGGGCATACTTTACCAATTCCGAAAAAAGTGTTGGACAACAATATTACTAAAAAAATAGTCAGAAAAAGGAAAAGGAAAAATGTCAAATTATACTTTAATGCTGAGCTACAATCAAGTTTGAGAAAGCAAATGATTTCATTTATATAATTAAATTTTTTATTCCAAATTATACTACTTTTAACGGGGCTTAGTAGCTTGTAGACTTTTTATTGACAACTAGTCATCCAAAAGGCACTTCAATCAATTTTTTTGGATAGCTTTCATTCATCATGTGAATATGAATGATTATGTTTTGGAGTGTAACAAAATGAAATTTGTATAAAGACAATAGGCACAAAATATCAAATCATTAAATTCTATGCAACAAACCACATACCACATAATTGTCGCGTTCTAATTCATTTTGATCGGATAAACTTTGATTAGTTTGTAAATGACGATCGGGTGTTTTACAGGTCAGTACACCAGATAAATTCAGTGAATCATTCTCACGGTAATCACTCTGAAATAAATGAACTAGTGTTAATAGGAACAGTCAGTTTATTTGTGAAAATTTATTCAAATTAAGTACTTATAACATGTTCGTGGGGATTTCTGTAGACTTGTGGAAACTGATGCTTTTGCCCGCTGGATTTGATCCCTTACAAAACACTTTTATAATTATAGGATTTACTACTAGCCTATCAGAGTTGACGCTCGAGCACATTCATGATTGAGACATTTACGTTGTTTGACCACTCAGTGAAAAGTGATATCACAACTTTCTGCATTTAGTGGATGAATAGAATACCGAAAACTCCAGGATAACAATGGCACCTTGTAGGAACACACCTAGTGTTACGCATGCACGTAAACATGTTAATTTTATGTGCTTGAACTATTACGAGTTTACCTTAGTCGAAAAACGAGAACGAGAATCGAGGATCCGGAGACACGATAGGCTACTCTAATCCGATTGTCTCAAAACCCCCATTGAGTGCAAGAAGAAGGCTTGATATGAGGTAGAACATGTATTCTACAGGCATTCGGAAAGTACGAGGTCCGAATCCAGAAGACACTCAGGATCCCGGACTAAGGATCTGGGTCCTAAAACGTTACAGATAATGCGTATTTATACATTTAGGTCGAATAGGAAACAGCATCGAAGTCTGTGACATCGACAGTTAAGACGGCCAATAGTAAACAACTTTAGAGAGCGTGACATCGATATTCAGGACGACCATAAAATTTACCAGTAGAAATAAACCAATCGGAATTGACCAATAATTCTCTTAGGATATTGGATGAATATCCTAACACCTAGGTTCTTGGTTTTTAAGCACCAATCTTAATTACTGATGACATTGTACTGTCATATGTTACAGTATCTCTTAATATTTAGAAAGAAATTCAAATGCTATAAGCAAATTTAATCTGGAAAACGCAGAGTTTTTTTATAACTCTGGTCTCGCTTAGTGACAGAAATGAAATTCTCTTCTCAATTTTAAGCAGAATGATTCCTAGAACTTCTTCGTGAATGTAGATCGTTTGTTTCTGCGCCATGGGTTTGGAATGTAGCTTTAAAATTAGTTATTCGTGTGCTTATGAAATATGTCCCATAAGTGCTTTCGAAACACTGTTCAAATATGATAGGAGCAACGAGTGAGCAATGCTGAGGCTAAATATATGGAATTAGGCAGATGACAAGCCAGTTGATGAAGTAGTGAATCTTTATCGACTGATATAGTTGTAAAAAATTACATATTCTTCACCTTCGGCTACTTTGATGAGAGAAATTAGCTCACTTGGATGTAGTAGGTTAGAAGAAGTCTAAGAGTGGCATGATCGTGATATGATATCGGATCATGAAATTATGGACTATCTCACTGAGCTACTACTACCTGGTTGTGCTCAGCACAGTTATCGAAACCAATGGATGAAGATATTGGGTGATATCAATTCATTCACGCTTTACCGGTGTTTTTTAATTACTCTTCAGTTGATTTCAATCCGTTATACGAAAGTGCTAATTAGACTGAGAGTTGTAGAAATGAGATTATCAGCAGCAGTTCTGATTTATATCTTACTGTTAGGATATTCATCCAATATCCTAAGAGAATTATTGGCCTATTCCTATTTATTAATTCCTACCGGGCAATTTTATGGTCGTCCTAGATATCAATGTCATATGCTCCAATGTTGTTTCTTATTGGTTGGCCTGACTATCAATATCACTTCAAATGTTGCTTCCTATTGGTCGTCTTAACTGTCAATGTCACAGACTTCGATGCTGTTTCCTATTCGACCAAAATGTATATATACGCATTATCTATAACGTTTTATGACCACGACCAGGACCAGGGCTCGGTCCCGGATGCCTAGTCCGGGGTCCTGATTCTCTTCTGGATTCGGACCTCGTACTTTCTGGATGCTTGTAGAATACAGGTTCTACTTCAGATCACGTCTTCTTATTTTTACTAAATATGGGGGTTGGGATAATCGGATTTGAGTAGCATGTCGTGTCGCCGGATCCTCGATCCTCGCTCTCGTCTTCTGACTGCGTAAACTCGCAATAGTTCAAGCATATCAGGTTGACGTGTTTACGTGCAGGCATAACACTTACAAGGTATCCAACCGCTGATTTTTTAAAGTTTCCAAGACTTACAATTTCATAGTCATAACTCAAATGATAAAATGAAGCACACGAAAATGAAATTCGGTATTTTTGTTTAAGTGAAATATAAACATTCAA
Organism: Schistosoma turkestanicum; assembly: GCA_944470395.2. Classification (NCBI taxonomy): domain Eukaryota; kingdom Metazoa; phylum Platyhelminthes; class Trematoda; order Strigeidida; family Schistosomatidae; genus Schistosoma; species Schistosoma turkestanicum. The sequence continues at coordinate 23,973,860 of OX103973.1, forward strand.
ATATAAGAAAAACACACATAGTAAACAGAGTCAAAAATTTAATTGTCAACTACATTTAAACAATATATACAACTCACTTGATGATGACTTAACCAACGTTCGCAAATTTCTGTGGAATGACTTAACGGTTTTGTATAGTTGTTACCTTTTCTAATCATATCAATACCATAAGATGGTTCTAAATTACGCAATGTATCTCTTGGCCATTCTTCCATAGAATTCGGTCTGTTTCGATCATAGAATTCAGTAGCTTAACAAGGACAAGCGAAAAGTGAAACATTCCATTTATTGTGTTAGAACAATGATACAGTTAAGCTCAATCTAATGAAATAAATAGTTCGATTGTTAACCGAAGTTGTTTTTTGATATGCTTCTATTGTAGTTAGTAATGACATGAATTTATATAGAACAATTATCACATCCCTATATACCCGTAGATTTTCCAAAATCATTTATTAGTTCAAAACTAGTCGAATAAAAAAAAATTAGGAAAAAGTATCAGCTAGATGTTTCTTTCATAAATTAGAACTCTTTCAAAATGCAAAGTTTTAACACCTTTTAGGGTTAGACCAATAATCTTTGCGTTTGATACGAGCTATATTACTCTTATTAAGGATGGTGTAAAAAATTAATTGACTAAATAATAAGGTTGGGGACGATAGATCCCCACAACTCGTTTGTTAAATGCTTTAATTTTGTATTTTATGTTTTCGAGCATGGGCCGATCGGCTGACCTTGAGATTTCATTTCTCGCCAGGAAAATCCATGGCCCTGATTGGTTGCTGTGTATTTTAGTGTACTATTTTTATAACTCTCCCAAGGACGTCTCTTTGATGTATAAATACACGAGATTTGTGTGCTTGATTGCATTGTGCTTGCTGGGTGTTTATAGAATATACTTTCTACGCTATATCAAGACTTTTCATTAATCAACGGATCAAGGTAGCCTAGCTGGACGCTCGGTTCATTGTCTCGTTCTCGTTTATCGAATAAGGTGAACCCGTAATAGTCTCAAGCATACCTAGTGACGAGCATACCAAATAACTATGTATTTTATCTACTTATGACTTCATTCGAGTTAATAACCTTCCCCAGTTTTACTTCTGAATAATAAAATATGATTACAACTACTCACACGAAACAAACTACAAAAAATGATATTCAATTTTTTCCAAAACTTACAACCTAATTTGCAGCTTGAATTATGAAACACACAGAAAATTGAGCGAAATAAAACTAGAGCACAGTGCTTGAGCGCGCGCTCGTGCACGTTCGCACACGTACATACACACACACTCACATATACACCGCCAATAACCTAAAACGCGCACCAACATAGGCAAGCGAAACTACAAAGACCATCAACCTGTTCATTACTTACAATAGTTATTTGTATATTGTAGCATTAAGGCTAAAATGTTTGTATACTCACTACTTTGAGGAGTGGTTTGTACAAGTTGATCAGTTTGTATGTTGAAAATCATTTTCTCTGATTGATTATGAATAGATCTGTCTAAATGGTAACCGTTTGATTTCGTTGATGTCAGCTGATCTAATTGTAAATTATCATCTATAGAATGATGATGTTCGTTTAAAATATGCGGGTCAATAGTCAATTTTTTATTCATTTGTTCTTTATTCAAATTTGGTAACGTTTCATTGAATACAGCCATTGTTTCCATATTCAATGCACAGACACCACGCATTAATGCTGTTTTTAATGCAGCTTGTTCACCGGCTTGTTTGGCTTTCACGGATTCTAATTCACTTTGACTAACTTTTAGTTTGGCTTCCAGCTAAGCAAGTCAACATAAATACAAAGAAATATTATAGAGAGTAACGAATTAACTGGAGAATGTTAAAATACATGTAACCTCGAAACTAATTCTCTGTGAAGTAAGTACTTTGTTTCTAAATTAACTGACAACTACCTACTCTAAAAATGCTTTGAAAATACATTCTTATACATGTTACTACAGTTAGGAAAATTTTCATTTAAACTGTATCCTATTATAGATAATCACTTTTGTACACCACATATCTCATCTAGAAAAAAGAGTTGTAATCAAAAACCAATGTCCACATATAATCCTTTTAAACTAATGAAGTACTATGATTGATAATTGTGAGTGTTAAGTAGCTTATGACAAATGTAATTTGTGAAAAGATGTCATATAATTTAAAAGGATACTTTAAGAAAAAACTCTTTAAATGACAGTATTAAAATACAAAACAGTGGTTCCCTTTGATAAATTTGAACAGAGAAATGAGAAGACATATTTTGTGAGATAGTACCATTTCATGCTTTCTCGTCAGTCACATTCAAGCAACATGTTATTCGTGCAAATACAGTTTTGAAGATAAGGCCTTGAGATGGTGGAGAAGATTTGTAGCTCAGGTGGATGATTGTGTTGGTGGTGTTTGGTTCTCTGAGCTGGGTGTTTTGATTGTGGAGCTTTCATTGTTCTTCTGCTGAACATCATCAGCACAAACGTCAGATAGAAGTGAAGTATTCGAATTTCTCCATGTTTGACCTGTAGCTTTTTCTGCTAACCTCGATCTTGATTGGTTGCTGTTGACCTTCTATCTGAAGTTTGTGCTGATGATGTAGTTCAGAAGAACAATGAAAGCTCCACAACCAAAACACCCAGCTCAGAGAACCAAACACCACCAACACGAAGATAAGGTCAAAAAAATTTTTATTTTTTTATTTAGCATGACATTCACTCACTAGAACCACGGTAAACAAAGGTCAACATACAGTTGTTTTTGAACACATAAAGTTGGACTTTTCCGACCAATCAAGATAGCTTCGAGTAGTTTGAGTGTGTGTGGGTTTTGATGACATGTCACAACTCTAAAATAAAGTTGTCAAACCTAATGTCAGACGAACTGCGCAAGACCGAGTGTCCTGGGTCCGAATCCTGAGAGGTGCAGAAGTCGTGCGTGCGCAGTGCTGATGATTCCCATACCAGGACGAAACGGCCGTCTTTCAGTGCTTCCAGGTCCCTGATGGTGATCTAACAATGATTGGTTGATGATTTCAAATGTGCAAAAAACACTAATCTCCATAACTCTAATTGAAAAATTGTATTATTGTCAAGCGAACATTGAAATTTATTCAATCATACAAAACTCTGAAGCAGAAACTAGTAGGGATCGATCATTAAGAAGCGTCAATTAACATTTCTTGTTTTAACATCGAGTATAATTATGATTTAACAAAATAAAACTTAATGAGATTTTAGTGTAATAAATAAACTCAATCATTCATTGTTTACTTGAAGAATTTTTTGATTGAATTCTTGCTTCATTTTTATACATTCAGACTGGGCTTCCAAAGTTAATCGTCGAAAATTTCTTTGTTTCCATGATTCTTCCATGTATCGTTTCCATGCTAAAATTGCTTGTCTTAGAATAGTTTGTTTGTAATAACGATCGGCAAGTTTGATACAAAATGACTGGATTAAATAACAAAAAGAAAACAGAAATCAACATTGTAAATTATTACAAGTTTTTTAAATTGTCAGAATGGTATTATTAGTCTGTAGACAACTGAATAGAATATTGAATTATTTCTGATGTAATGTTTACTATCATATTTTCAAATATCTGAATAAATTATCACTTACTTATACATTACAATACATCAAAGTTTTCAACAATTCTTTGAACATAACATACATAATTTAATTTTGTTACGTATGCACGTAAACACATCGTTTGATATGCTTGAACTATTACGAGTTTACTTTAGTCGGAAAATGAGAGCGAGCATCGAGGATCCGGCTACACGATAGGATACTCTAATACGAATGTCTCAAAACTCCCATTGAGTAAAAGAAGAAGACTCGATATGAAGTAGGACGTATATGCTACAAGCATCTAGAAAGTACGAGGTCCGAGTTCAGAAGAGAATCAATAATCCGGACTAGGGATCCGAGTTCGGGTGCGGGTCATGAAATGTTACAGATAATGCGTATTTATACATTTAAGTAGAGTAAGAAACAAAATGGAAGTTAGTAACATTGATAGTTAGGACGTCCAATGGGAAACATCATTTGGAGTGACATCGGCAGTTAGTACGACCAATAGGAAACAACATTTGAAGTATGTGACATTGATAGCTAGGACGATTATAATATTGACCAGTAGGAATCGACCAATAGAATTAGACATACAAAAATTAATTCTCTTAAAATATTTGATGAATGTCCTAACACATTTATTTTGATAGAAAACAATACAAAAATTTAAGAACGTATGTTTGGCATATGAAAATTTGAATATCTGAACAGAATCTTCTTATGATAAGAAGATGGATGAAAAATTACATTTTATGAAAATATTATGAAATCTTATGAAGGCCATTGTCTACCGTACTTTATGCTTTCTCGTAAATTCTTTTCATCTCTATTAATTTTTCACTTCCATTTGAAATTCATTGTATTTACTTGCAGGTGTAGTGAGTGGATGACAAGAAGAGAAAAAAACTGATTATTGGTTATTAGTAGTAGTAGTAGTGTGGTGCGCACAACTTATAAGTAGTATATGACGCGAATAAAAATGTAATGTCTGGCAGCAGAAGATGGGGGAAGATCAAGAAAGGAAGAGCGGGAACACAATAGGATTTGTATGAAATGCATGAACACTGAAATCTCAGACAATTGATTTGTGTTTGCAACAGGAACAGTCCAGTTCGATATGATAGATTGATATTTTGAAAATTAACGATTTACGATATGGTTTTTCTATTTTACCAATCAAATCTGTAATTTTAGATAAATTCAATTCTGTGGCCCTCACCTATGTTGTGCTGAGCATCCTGAAGGAGTTTGAGGCCGTGGCGGAACTGGTGGGGGTGAAGGAGACAAAGGCGAAGTTTGTGGTGCTGGGGACGCTACTGAGAGGTAGGGCGAAGGCCGTATACGGCAGCTTGGACGGTACTGGCGGGTAGACGACGTGGGGGACGGTTACAGAGCGGTTGATGACGGAGTTCGACAGCCCAGTGGACAGGCAGGGGGCGCTGCAGAAGTTCCGGTTGGCGAGGTTGTCGGTCGATGGTGACCCACTGGTGCTGGCTGTGGAGCTTACCAGATAGTTGCGCCGTGTGCTACCGACAACCTCACCAACCGGAAATTCTGCAGCGCTCCCTCCCTGTGCACTGGGCTGTCGAACTCCGTCATCAACAGCTCCGTGACCGTTCCCTCATGTTGTCTTCCCGCCAGTACCGTCCAAGCTGCCGGAACTTTAATACAAAACTTTCAAATGAAAATGAAATCAGAAAATCAACTTATAACCTAACACTTTTAATATCAGTTGCTCAAAGACAATATGTATGATATTATACTTGTTACCAATTAGATTTGTAAACAAGACATGATATCTCAGTTTGTGAGTCAGTAAATTACAAAGTACAACTTCGTACGTAAGTACATCAGTTCAGGCTGCCATACCACATCAGCACAGAGACGCTGCTTTCAGTTCAAATCCAAGAGTGATAGCGACAGTAGAAGTATTAGCAGCAATGGAGAATATTAGGGTTCGAAGATATGATATGATTCGAGAAGTATAATTCAGTAAGATGAATTTAGAAGGAGAAAGGTAGAGATTATGAGGAATACAGAAGCTTAGAATTTCATAGAACACAAAGAGTGGGTGCACCTGGGCCATTGCAAACGATTCTGAGCCATGTCATTCAAGGTCTCTAACCATCGGTGACTATCGTCTCGCGGATCCCAACCAGGTAGTCTGTATCTACCAACATAACTCACTCCACTTGTCAGTGACTTTGTAGTGTGCCGATAACTGCGTGTTCTTAAGCTCGGTTTATAAATCAGAAGATGAACTCGTATTGATGAATACGTTTATTCGAGGCACACCACAAAGCGAAGCGGAGAAGGCTAAGAGCCAACTCTTTCGATTACAATGCGAGCGAATGAGTGAAGCGAATAGGAGAAGGCTGTTGAGCAAACTCTTTGGATTACAATGCGAGCGAATGAACGAAGCGACGTGGAGAAGGCTAGTGAGCCAACTCCAAGAGATAGAACATAACTAAGAATATATAGTCAGATAAGAATAAGACAGACATATGACAAGCGAAATAGGTATGCACACACATGAATAAAAGCGACGAATGATTGACAAGGTCAAAAGCAAGCGATATAAATCATGTGAGTTCATGAGGATATTAAGAGATTAACATTAAAGCGAAAAGTATGAATATGCGCGCAAGTGTAAACAATGTTCAATCATACCAGCGCATACAAACCACACAATAATAAAAGCCAATGGTACATATAAGTTAGTGTTTTACCAATGGCTTGGTTAAATAAATTAATCGAAAGGGCTTAACCAAGTTAGATGTGAGAGAACTGAAATATATGTGGAGGCAAAAACTACAAAATCACACAACTTCATCAACATGGTATCACAAATTAGATCACACTGCTCACTATTTCAACACAATGTGCCCATAGTTTTCTCGGTTTGGCCGCCCTATTATTGTGTTCTTTCCCACCTTTTTTCTTCCTTTCACCTTGGTTCTTTTTCCCTTTTTTTTCTTTTTTTCTTTTCCAACTTTAACCTCCTACAAACACAACTTCTCTTTTCTTCCAAACTTACAGCTTTCTACAAAACCAGATAATATCTACATCTAACTCGAAATGTTTAATGAGTCGTTGTGATGTGTGTCGTATAAGTTAACCAGAAAGTAATGCACTTATACTAAATAAAAAAAAGAAGGAAAGAAAAAAAAAGAGAGCCGAGAATTATCCCTTTAAATTAAAAACTGTAAATGGAGGGAAAACTAACCTTATCATTACAATTGTTTACGGGATGCAAAAAAGAAATTTAAATCAACATACTTACTTTCCCTTTTAGTTAGCTATAAGCATATAATTCTTTCATTCAGATTTCTTGCGAATATCATTTTTCTATTGTGAGCTCTCAATTTGTTGCTAATATTCATATTCCATTTAAAAATGAAAATCCAGATAATCTGTTCTTTTATATCTTTATTCCATTTATTTTATCTAAATCTGTTCTCTTTTCTTATTTTTTTTCCCGGTGCTAATTGTTAGCCTATTGCGTTTTTCATTAATTAAGGAGCAAGCTCCTTCATCTACAAAAACTAATGACCCTTTTTCATGACCATCAATTTTATCATATCAGTTTTTATACTATAAAAGGTAACAAGTAACAAGTTTTTAATTAATGATGTAAATTGATTTTTATAAAAAGGTATGCTACGATATTAAAATACTAATCTTGCGAAAAAATGGCAATCTAACAACTAGTGTCTTTGACTTTCTCACCATCTGATACTATAAAAAAAAAACCCCCCACCATAGTGCTTGTATTGAACTAGCTCACATTTATGTAAGGCAGAGGGAGGGGGGGGGGGGGGGGGGGATTGGGGCGTGGGGGGGGGGGGGGGGGGGTGCAAAAGGGGGGGGCGCGGGGGGGGGGGGAATGGGGGCGGGGGTTATATAGAAGTTGTATCGGATAGATAAAATCGAATTGTAAATGTTAAATAGACAACGTATCATGAAAACTAAAGAGAACCCACAATTCTTTCGGTAATTGTTGATTTAGTAAGTTTGAAAATAAAGATCACATGATTATCTAAAATCTATATGAGTGGGTTGACCCAAATTTGTATGAACGATAGGTTTCAAAATTATGTTAAATAGAATATGAAAATACACTATAGTTATAAAATGGAACTTCAAAAACATAACAGTTTACTAACGAGTATTCAAGCTAACGAAATGTAAAGGTTTAATTATGTACGATTCAATCTTTCAAGATTCCCAGCTACAAAACAAACAATAGATTATTTGCATTACGGGTGGTTGAAAGATGGTTAAGCAAAAAGTTTTATCGACGTTTGGTTTTTTGAAAAACCATTATATCGGATCAAATGTGTTTTGGGGTTTTTTGGTTGGGTGTGTTGGCTTCCCTTTAGAAACCCCCACCTGCAAAGCAGCTGGAGCACTGTACGGACGGGGAACTCGCAAGCACTGGAGCACGTGCCCTTTAGTTCTTTTTTTATTTACTTCCATATTCGTTCGCGTTCGCGCGTTCGTTTCTTTTTTTGCGTTCCTGGTATATGGAGGACACTCCTCAAAACAGTGGCACATCCACGACTCCTGCACCCCAGCATGATTAGAAAACCAAGACCTTCGATAATTTTGTGCGCCAATACCTAGAAATGTGTTTACCTTAGAATACTTCTTCACCTTCATTCACTCTTCCAAAACGGAAAACACAGCAAACCTGCCTCGTAATGCAAATCACTGCTATGCTTCACGTTATTGACTAGCTCTTCGTGAGGAGTATTCTCC
>OX103973.1:23982700-24101794 GCA_944470395.2 Schistosoma turkestanicum
TAAGAAGTAGCTCCGTTCTTAAAGGCCCTTAGTGGGCACCCTTACCCAAGGAGACGGAAATCCGTGAGTTAGGGGAGGTGTGACATTTTTAGGGCCGACCTTTTCTAACCCTTCCTTCCTTGTGAGAAGGCAGCATCGCTGCAGATGCTGGTTGTCCGAGGGAAACACCTTACTGGTATCACACCCCTCTGCAGTCAGCAGTACGACTTCGCCCTCAGACCTTGAGTAGCTGCTTTTAGTCTCATCGTTCTCGGATCGTCAAGTAATGTAAGAAGTTTGTACCTTACTTCTAGACACCATTATATTTTTTGATTTTTTTCCTCCAAGTTTAATTGACATTGTTAAACAACAGAAGCGCACGAAAATGTACACAGTAGACTGACGTACTCAACATATGGTTTAATGACCTTAAGTGATGCCATTTCAAACTTTCATCAGTCGAATTACCTTACATTTAATAACGTTGAGCTCACTCAGTGGTTGCAATATGTGCAGTCAACTTTAAGACTATATTTACAACCGAACATGTTATCTATGAAAAAAGTGGCCAAGTTATATTTCAAAGCAATAGAGTGGCATGTATTGACTGTACCATGAGAAGTTCAAATTTTCATTTGCATTGCAAATAGCATAGCTTAGTAAATGTCAAACGAACTTTCTGTATTACCCAGATAATCAGTCCATTAGGCTTATTGAAAAAAAAACAAAGTGAGTAAAACGAACTTATCATATTTCCTATCCTGGAACTAAGTATTACTGGACACTACTTAGGGAGAAAATGTCTTTAATTCGTTAGGTTTACGAAGCTTATTAGAGAATTTCACATTTTCTTTGAAAACATGCAGAAGAACCTGTATAGCTTTACACTGCAGCGTAGCACAAAGTTGAGTTGTTTGTACATCATATAACTATCTAGGCATCTAAAACTGAATGATAAATCCTAGAAATTCTTTTTCCGACTAACACACCAACAGCGTGACAAATGGGTTTGATGTCATTCTGTCATATATTCTCAAATTTTTGTATAATGTGTAACAATCTAGTCTATTTTGTAAACTTCTTACAATCAAAAATCATCTGACCACTGTTTGACAAGCTATTAATTATTCAGTCTGACAACATATGCAAATTGTGACCAACTTTCAAAATGAAAATGCCCACTTTAGTACTTTAGTATTACACTTCAAGTATACATGCAATATGCTTATATATATATATATACTGATAAATAGAAAGTCAATTTGAAAAAATACCAGTTATAACTAACAATAATTATTCACATAATTCAATGAACAGAGTCGTACAAGAAAAATCAAACTAGATAAATGTATTCGGTAAATTTAACTATTACAGTTTACATAACAGTATTGAACCAAATCATAGTAGAAATTATGATAAATGATTTTTCATTGATCGATTTTTGCCGTTGTAAATTATCTTTCATGATTGATGAAACGAATAACTATCATAGTTTATTTCTCGGTTTAAATAAGAAATTTAGTTTGTCACTTATAACACTAGGTTTTATAGTAAGTACCCTGAAAACTATGATATTAGATAGTTCTGAGAATGTTTGGAATCAAAATAAAAACAGTGCACAGAAATCACCTAGTTCCATGCTATTAGATGATATTCACTTCAGTTGTAACGCAAATGTCAAGCATGTATCTCTCATAGGCTATCAAAATAAAGTACTGTAGATGTAAATATGGTTTGAATAGTATCCCTTAGCTGTCACAACTTACAGTTAGTAAATTTACTAACTCTATGACACAATAGATCAGATAGTTGAAACAACAATAATGTCAAGTAGTCAAAATAAAATAACTTTAAAAATAGAATTAAGCACTTTATCAGATTCAATCTACAACTAATAGACAGACAGACAGATACAACGTGAGAAGTTCGTACGTAAATACATCAGTTCAGGTTGCTATACCACATTAGCACAGAGACGCAACTGTCAATTCAAATCACATACTGGTAGCGATAGTAGAAGTATTAGCAGTAATGAAGAAGATTAGGGAGCGAAGGCATAATTCGAGAAGTATAATACAGTGAGATAAATTTAGAAAGAGAAAGATAGAGATCATGAGGAATTCAGAAGGTTAGAATTCGAGAGAACATATAGAACTAATAGAATGACTGACGGTCATTTATATATAATTAGAGCAAAGAGACATAAAGCAAGTCACAAGTACAATAATAAACGCAGAGCTTATATATTACTACATCAGTAACTAATACAAATAAGAGGGACGTGCAGTGACTAGATCTAATTTAGAACATCACACTGTATCGACAAAGAAATTAATATTGACAATATATGTAAGTACTAAATGAGCTCACATCACAGTTGAATACAGGCTGTTCAACAGTGTATGTTTCTATTTTGAGGTGAGTGGTAAATTTAGAGAACTTCACTGTGTAACACAAAATGTCACTCACATAGCATAACATAAGCTGGTAATCCAAACGTTTACAGGTTCTTTTTCCAGTACAAATGAATGAATGCTATCCAGAGAAAAAAAGTACTGAAGAACTGTTCATTATTCATAGCTTAATTAAATTAAGGTTACACAATGATAACTGAAGTTTTAACATAGATTTTCACTAAACATATAATTTATTGAAATCGGCTTACTTGTCCAAAGATCAGGCGTTCACGTACAAGATCGAAGGTCCTGGGTTCGAGTCCTGCGGGGTGCCAGAGTCGAGGATGTGCACTGCTAATGTGTCCCATACCAGAACGAAACGGCCGTCCAGTGCTTCCAGGTTTCTAATGTTGGTCTAACAATGATCGATTCATGATTTCAATAAGTAACTCAACAATCTCCACAACCCCATAATGCAAACATACAATTAGCATGCCATAAAACAGGTGACTACTAGTTCTAAGTACTTGTTTTCACTATGAATTATTTGTATGCAGTAGTAATCACTGTTAATAAATTAAATTATTTTCTAGCTTTTAAATAAGAAAAAGGATCAAATATTCTAGCACATATGAAAATACAGTGCATTCTTAGTTGTTTGGCTTAAGTTCCGTTATTTATCCCATTAAAATATAAATATATTTTCACTTAGCTCTGACAATAGTAACAATGCCTATAAGTAATTAAAATAAATACACTTTCTGTTAAATATCATATAAATTTTCAATTAGAGTTATGGAGATTAGTGTTTTTACACACTGAAATCATTAGTTAATCATTGTTAGACCACCATTAGAAACCTGCAAGCACTGGAGGACCGTTTCATCTTGGTATGGGACTCATCAGCAGTGCGCATCCACGACTCCTGCACCTCTCAGGATTCGAACCCAGGATCGTCGGTATTGTGCGCATACACATAACCTCTGGACCACTGGGCCGGCATCCAACGGTGTTAATGTCTATCTCTGATCAATGTGCAGATTTTGCGCAACCTCACCCATTTGTCTTTGGTAGTTACTGCCTACACTCAACAGGGTTGAACTTCACTGGTCACGTCTTCTCACTAGAACTCCGAGAATTTCCTCACGAAGCTAGTCACCAGTGAGCACATTTTCTAATGATGGTCTAACAATGACTGATTGATGATTTTAAATCAAATGGATTATTGTGAGAAATAGCAAATAAAATTTTAGGATAGTAAAATACTGAATAGTTTTTTTTCTTTTTCGCCTCCCTCTCTCACTTATTATATGATGTCAAAAATCAAGACTATTTCCATGAATTGATCGAAGTTAGACATTAACATCGTTCGATACCGGCTCAGTGGTCTTAGGCGTTCGTGCGCAAGACAGAAGGTCCTGGGTTCAAATCCTGCGGTGTGCAGGAGTCGTGGATGCACGCTGCTGTTGATTGCCATACCAGGACGAAACGGCCGTCTTTCAGTGCTTCCAGGTTTCTAATGGTGGTCTAACATTGATCGATTCATAGCTTCAAAAATGCGTAACTTAACAATCTTCACAACCCCGTAATGAATAAAAGTTTTTCAAATGAAATAGCTACATGTCTGTCATTCTCGTTTGTGTTACTTGCGACTTTGTTCAAACTAGTTTTGTTGGCGTTCATTACAGCGTTAGTTTTCTGTAAACATAATCATTAATATGCATATTGATAGATTAGTTATTATTAGTTATTATTTACAATTCATTTAATAATAAGCTATATAGTGAGTGATCAAGTGTATGGTCTCTATTAGCCATTTTTGCTCATTTCACTGTAAATTATTGAATTTTTATACAATCAAAGTTTACGCAATAGATTCATTCGTCTCGATTAGAATTGTTGTCGACTTATAAGCCATACGAAATAAACAAATTGATGACAGCGCTGGTATACACTCTGTGACCAGTTCATGTATGTTTACATATCTATACAAACTAATTAAACCATACAATGCAAACGATATTTTTTAAAATTTTAATATTGTGAAAAAAGAAAAAATCTAAACGACATTTAGAATTATCATCAATCTTTTTTTTCTCATCCTGAAAGAAGTGTGTTTAGTATATATATATATATATATATATATATATATATATATATATATATATATATATATATATATATATATATATATTTCTGTTGCGTTGACAAAAAGCGGACATTGTTAGTGTTAGTTAGTTTGTATACTACTACACACAATCTAAAAAGATCAGTCATTCCCTTAAATATCACAACACACATTTCGTTCAAAAATGTAAGCTTTTCATTTTGTTCCAATCATCTCTATTGTTTTCTCTTCAATTAGAGATTTGTACCATAACAAAGCAGTCAACCAACTAAAGTAAAACTTCCTCTCTCTCTCTCCCACACACACACACACACACGCACACACAATTGCACATTCTCATGAATCCTATCTATATAGTGTGAACAAACACTAGTTGAAAGAAGTGATTTTTCAAAGAATTTATATCTTTACTTAAGAAATAAGGTAATTAATTCATGCTATATACAATAACTAACTGTCAAATGTGTAACACAGCACTAATCTTATGGATAATGGACTAGAGAAAAAAACAGTAGGAGCTAATGAACACCTAAAGGAAAGTATATTTGCATTATCTCATAAACACACACAAAAAAAAAAGAAAAAAACACATGATGGATGCGTACAGTAAATGGATGTGTACAGATAACAATTAGTTAATGTCTGTGGTAGGTTTCTAAATGGATTTTTAGAATGAAATGGCAACTAGGAATATTTGTGATAAGGCAAAACAAAAAAAATAAATATCACTAAGCTATATTTCACATTAGACTGGAATCAATAGAAGAAGAAGCAGAAGCAGAATAAAAAAGAAATGCACTGTTGACAATATGATGATAACCGAGTGTGACCTAGATAAACTTGATATGATTGGTTAATTATCTAGATGAGTGTAACTAATGCCTAATGAATTGTTCTTTGTGTTTTAACTTTGACCTTAGTCATTTTTTCATAAGAAGATTGAACTGGATTGTTTATAAAAAACTCTTTGAATTTTTGAGGTTTATACTAACATTATGACTGAAGAGAAAGTTCTGTACGTACAGTAGTTGCTTTGTTGTGGAACTATTGAGTAAAGTTTCATTTACAGTTTATGTAAACCATCAAAGCGTATTTTGTTGTAATTGACAAATCTCTAGCAAGATAAAGCAATCGTTCTTAAATTGAACACTGTTAACGACTAAATGAAATTCAATACATTGTATTTATTAAATAATTGAGTTATTAGTTTTGAAAGGTATATTTTCTGTAATGGTTGCTCTACTACCAATTATTTTTTTCATCTACAAATCATGTCAATGTGTTTTTCGCTTTTATCTAACGCATCACAAAGTAGTCGCTTCGGCGGTACACACACTAAAATTGGAACGAAACAGAGAATATTAGCATGGTCTCTGCGCTAGGATGACAAGCGAAATCATGAAGCGTTCCATATTTTCTGGCTTAGAATATGCTGCTGACTTAAAATATGCTGATGAAATAGTCCTATTCGGTGAAGACGATGACAAAATACTGAGTCTTCTGACTACCCTCAGTAACAATGAAAGCAAGTTTGGGATGCGGTTTTCCCCGTGAAAAGGAAAAATGTTACTTCAAGATTGGGTCGCTTCAGCACCTGAAATAGTGATAGGGAGTGAAGTAGTCGAGCGTGTAGACCGCTTCACTTACCTCAGAAGTCTCATCAGTGCCGATGGCCTGCTGACTGACGAAATCTCTGCGCGGATACAGAAATCTCGATTGGCTTTTTCCAACTTGCGTCATTTATGGAGCAGGCGAGATATCCGTTTGTTAACTAAAGGACGAGTGTACTGTGCAGCAGTTCGCTCAGTCCTACTATATACATGCGAAACATGGCTGGTGAGGTTATTGGCATTCGATTATAGATGCCTTCGAAGTATTACTCGTGTATCCTAGGCCAACCGAGTAAGCAATGCTGTCGTTAGGAAACGAGTACTAGATAGGGATGGCAAATCAATAGATGAAGTATTGAAACTCCATCAGTTGAGGTTGTTGGGGCATGTGTTACGTATGCATAACCACCGACTGCCTCGTCGAGCTATGTTTTGCGATGTAGGAATAGGTTTGACTAAAGCTAGGGGCGGCCAAACCGAAACATGGCAGAAATCCACGAAGTCACTGACAACTGGACTGAGACATGTTGGTTGATAGAGACTACCTGTATGGAGTCCGTGAGACGAAAGTCATCAATGGTTAGAGACCTCGAATGACACGGCTCAAAACCGTTTGCAATGGCGTAGGTGCATTCATTCTTTGTGTCCTCTTAAATCGTAACCTTCTGAATTCCTCATCATCTCCATCTTTTGCTTTCTAAAGTTATCTCACTGAATTATACTTCTCGAATCATTATCGTCAAACCCTAATCTTTTCGATTACTGCTGATACATCTACTATCTCTATCACTATAGGAACAAAGCAAAATAGTGTAACAACTAATCTGACTGAAATCATACGGCAAGGTTACCTTATTTAGGGTAGGATACTAAAACACCAAAATGATTGTCCAACTATTGTACTGTCTGTCTAATAAGTAGACGTTAGTAATGTATAGTGGTAGTCATTTTATTCTGCAATACGAGCCTATCCAACACTTTTAAACTATATCAGATCAGTCGTATGAAGTATAGCTATTCGGACTATTCAAATACATCAATGAGAAAATGATACAAACTCTAGGGATCTTTTATAGATTACATGAAGCATTACACTGAAGTAGTTTCATTCGATAAAATTTTCAATTGAGTGTATCTCAGATCACATATATAGTAATACTGTATGGATTTTAATTTAATCCATTCTCAATATATTGCCATATCGGAAAGTCCAGGGATGTAAATCAGAACGGAAACAGATCTCAAAAAATAATTGGTGTTGTGTTGTCTACAGTCTATCATTTAGGTGTTCGTAAACTTTGGTGATCGGTAAATAAACTTGCTGTTGTAAAGATTTTACGATAGATTGGTTAGAACTATTCACAAATAGCGTACACGTCTAACATGTAGAGTGAGTAAATTATTCGGTTAGCTGATCAATGAATATTAGTCCGTTTCGAAGATGGTTGATGTCACTGTCAAGGAACCGTTGGAAACCAGTAAAGAGTGGTAAATAACTACAACTAAGTAAACATGGTTACCCGTCTATTTGAAATCACATGAATTCAATTATTGCGCCGAATCATGTCAGCTAACAAGAAATTATCTCCATTAAAATATCACCCTGTTTATGAAACACACAGTATAATTATCTTCCTCACGCTTCTTCACATTGCAATACCATTTAAAGAAAAATAATTTGAAATCTTTACATTAAGTGTAAAAATGTCAATGATGCTCTTTTAAAATTACAATCAAATTTATTTATTCGCCTTCTAATCTACTATACACGATGAAAATGTTAAGTTAAAACATTTTAACAACTAATAAAGTTCGGTAAATTGTCATTAATTTAAAAGACATACCATTGAAAGTGTTAAGAAAGTAAGTAACTCAATTAAGCGATAATTGTTTTAAAGTTTTTTTTTTGCTTCTAAAGGGAAAGGAGATATTCTGGGTTTCATTTTTCTTTTTTTCTGTACAATTTAACCAAAATAAAAAAGATGATGACCAAATGATATGATTATCTCTATTTTATAGTTAGGCGATTTTGTAATTTTGTTGATTAATTTGTGTTGTTGTAGTATGTTGTTGTAGTAGATGAATTCTTTTTCTGTCCAAACGTTCTATCTGGGTGGTTGAAGCATACAAAAAAAGCCTACCAAAAACAAAAATGTCTAATACTATGATTTATTTCCATGTGAAGTGTTTTTAATGAGACATAAAGAACTGACAATGAAGAAAGAAGAATTTGTGTCTTTAAAATGGTTGAACAAACGAGAATTCGTTAGTATATATAATATATAGTTTTCGATAGGAATGATTCTTTTATCAAGTATAATAATAATGATATTCTTTGATAAATCATACATAACTCATAAAGGATCGCATCCACAATATTTTTGAAATTCGCTTAGTCATGATGTGTGAGTTGGTAGAGAAAATTTGTAGTTCAAACTGTGAAAAATACTACATAGGACAAAGTGAACAGCCTCTTCAGCTTCGTTTACGTGAACATCAATCAGCAGTCAAACGCCACGACAATTACCCACTTATATCAATACACACCGACAATTATGGACATACATTCGATTGGAACAATGTGGAAATACTGGATAAGGGGAGGACAAAGAACACTAGAGAATTTGTAGAAGCTTGGCACTCAGGTCAATCAACAATCAACAAACACATCAATATTGACCCAATTTATCAACCAATCAGGAAAATCATAGGTGACATACGATCAAGAATCAGATCAACAGGTGGATACAATTAAAACAAAGGTGTAAACAGCGACAGGTTTAAGGTCAACAACAACCAATCAATATCAAGGTTAACAGAACAAGCTACAGGTCAAACGTGTAGAAATTCGAATGCTTCACTTCTATCTGAAGTTTGTGCTACTGATGCTGTAGTTCAGCAGAAGAACAACGAAAGCTTCACAACCAAAACATCCAACTCAGAGAATGAAACACCACCACAGTCATGATGTGTATATAAAATTTCTTTTTTAACTGATGTTAGTTTTTTTAGAAAACAGTATTTCAAATAAATCGAATATTTTAGAGATCCTTAATTTTCGAAAAATATAAATCGGAAACCTGTAAATATCTTCAAACCCTAATCTTCTCCTTTACCGCAAAAATATTTCTACTATCTCTTCCACTATGGGATTTGAACTGACAATTGCGTCTCTGTGCTAATTTGGTATGGCAATCTGAGCTAATGTACTTATGTACGAAGTTCTGTCGTTGTAACTGACTGACTGACTGGCATCGTACTATCGAATAATTTTTATCGAAATTATTTGTTGGTAGATTTCTATTTGAAATCTTCAAACAATGAACTATGTAATTTCTTTACTAAACATTGTAAAACTTTAGGAAATGATCTCGTCGTAAAGAAAATTTCTTCACTCAATTGCATGATTCATTTTTGATTAACATTTTTTGAAAAAAGTATAATCTGTTAGTCTGTTGTTGTATTTCTCTAATTTAAGAACAACAGTACTTTTTATTACTCTGAAAACCATAGAAAATTACAAAGTTTTTGAACTGATATTATGCTCTTTCTTTAAATCGTTTCCGCACTATACATCTATAATCTCATATAAACTGAATAAAAAAAGAACCTTCAACTCTGTCGACGTAGAGTATCATACTCTCACACTACTAAATTTACACAGACACTTGATGTAATTTCATAAACTTCAATTTTTCTCATAATAAATATACAGACTCATTTTGATTCGACTTACCAAAAACCTTCATTAAAAACTTAATGCTCTTTTTGTTTTAATTTTCTAAATGCTATCAAAGTTCAATTAAGTCCGTACTAATAATTAAATTTTGTTTTAAAAACTATGTAAACTTTGCAAAAAAAAATTTTTTTTTGTGTCATGACTAAAATTGAAAAGGTAAAACAGTGTAGTTCTTTATGAAGTGATACTTCATTAAGAGAGAGGAAGCAATAACGAACAACCATCATCAGATAGACTGACGATGTCAGGATTAAGTATCATTGACGGTACACACTTACACACACTTGGATGATTGATTATATTACGCAGATTATCATTCATTGAATTATTAACTAGTAGTCAAACGTCTCTACTTATTCATTAAGACAAAATTAATACAACGCTAGCAACAATAATAATGATAATAATAATAATAATCATTAAAAAATCAACTTGACAACACCATTGCAATTTTTCACATACAAAAAACACCATAGACACAAGACAGAATTTCACAATGTGAATTACTTTGTGTGAAAAACAACGCAAACTAAATTCACTAAATACTCAATTGTAATAGACAACTTAAGGAAAAAAGTATAAAGTAGTAACCAGCGAAGTGCTGCGTCTGTTTATATCTACTTGAACAATAATTGACAATTTTATTTCTATTAACTATTCAAAAGTAAATTAGATTATTTTTTTTATGCGTTCCATAAGTATGCTTATAATTACCATAGGAAAAACATAATAGTAATAATAATAGTACTGTGTGAAAATTGTACTTAAGGTGAGGCCTAATAACTATATAGAAATATTTAATAATCAGTAATTAAATTGGTTCAGTATTATAAGCGATTATTTAGAGATTTTTGAGTTCAATGGGCTAGTTCAGACAGAGAGACAGATACAAAGCAGAACTTCGTACGTAAGTACATCAGTTCAGGTTGCCATATCACATTAGCACAGAAACGCAACTGTCCCAACCGTAGCTACTACCTTGACGTGGTGGTCGGGCTTGCCTATCGTGATGACCCAACCGAGCTATATTGTCTGGAACTTATGTTCCTGAAGGTTCTGCCATGCCAGGCAGGTCGACTGGAGGACGATGAGACTAAAAGTAGCTACTCAAGGTCTGAGGGCGAAGTCGTACTGCTGACTGACTGTAGAGGGGTGTGACAGCAGTAAGGTGTTTCCCTCGAACAGCCAACATCTGCAACGATGCTGCCTTCTCACAAGGAAGGAAGGGGTTAGAAAAGGTTGACCGTAAAAATATCACACCTCAGCCTACCTCATGGATTTCCGTCTCTGGCAATAAGTGCTGCCCACTAAGGGCTTTTAAGAGCGGAGCTAGTACTCAAAAACCCTCTCATAAAAAGGTCGTGCCTGACTGGTATCAAGCAGTTGTCCCTTGAACTCTTCAGTCACGCTCCCAGGTCTCTAAGACCGACACTAATCTACCTTTCTTTCCAGGTACCTCAAGAAACACCCTTACACGGTGGTGGGCAGCCGGGAAGTGACAACCGCCCTCATACCCGTAACAGCGCACGAGATCAAATCGGTCACAATCAAATCCTTCGTACCCGAGTGGGGTAGTGTAACCAGGATAAGTCTATACAGTAATTTATAAAATTCAACAATTACTACAGGCTCTCTGCATTCCTAAGAATCATATCAATAATAATGATAATCATGTGCTCGCTAGTGATTAATTTCATTAGGTTTTTGATTACAAGATAACTGGATTATATCGTGAATTCAATAAAGTATTTTAAAATTTAGAAAATTCTCTGTGTGAATGGGAAGTTCAGTGAAGCCATAGATCGACATTCCTGAAAGGTCTCATTCATACTAGTGAAAAACAATCCTCACCTACTGCATGGTTATACCGTTACATTATTATTTTAAATTATCATTATTGTTAAGAACATTTCTTGTTATTATCTGATCATCTAATTTCAGTTTAATTCTTCGTGTAAGTAATCTTACCTAAACCTTGTTCTATACTTCATGAATTTTAATTTTTCATGAGTAAAGAAATATAATCTTCACGAATTATCATCGATTTTTATCATGATTAGACTAAACTAGTCGTAGAATTATATCAATCAAACAAATACTTGAAAACTTATTTCTAGGGTGAAGCCTATGTGATCCAACGAATCACTTAGGTCTCTAGTAAAGAGAAACTTATACTGACAACGTTTGATGGCGACTACATAGTGTCATTTTGATAATTAATATGTTCTAAATAGTCTGCCTTCCCCCAAGTCAAATGAGAGATTTAACTACTATTGATCTGAGTTGAATGATATCTTATTTCAGTGAAAAAATTGTAATAATTTGTAGTATGAGGTGTAGTGCCTCCGCATACATTTGAGTTCGCTGATATATAATTTGGTTAAGCCTTTCGATTAACTTAATTAACCAAGCCGCTTGTATAGCAACAACTTATAGGTATCATTGGTTTCTACTATAGTCCGGTTTGTATGAGCTCATGTGACTCAACATTGCTTACCACCTACACACATATTCATCCTATTCGCTTTAATGTTAATCTCTTAAATATCTCGATGATTCAGACATTTTCCTATGTAGATATACGAACATTTTGAATCTTAATAAGAACACATTCACCAGTTCACCAACTGCTCTGTGTTTGTCGTCTACTGGTTCGTTTTGTGGGGTGCCAAAAAATAAACGTATTTAACACTTCGTATTTGCCTTCTGATTTATAACCGTCAGGCTCTGTGTTGGTGACGATTGCCTAGATGAGAAAATTACGAAGCTTAAGAACTCGCTGAATATCAACCGTTACGAAGCTAGTGATACATTGGCCACCACATTTATCAAGAATAAGATGAATTTGTAGCATAATTAACTATGAGTTGCAGTTATGTAGTAAGATCAATGTCAAATTAAAGGTTATGACAGAATTAGCGTGTTTACATCCTTAAATTCTATGCACTAGCTTCGATTCCGGTTGTTATCGTTAAAGTAGTTTTACAAGCTAATAAGTGTCAAACACTTAAATGAAAATTAACATAGATGCTCTATGTGATTTAGGTGTTTTAGAAATCATCAGTCAGGTTTGTTCACATTCTTAATCCTAATGGTATATTTTGGGCATCATCTGTTCTTTGAATAGTGTAGTCAGATTTCTCTGGGAAAAAATGACTTCAGGATCTTCATTTCATACTGACTATTTCCTATCGAAACGTCTAATAGTTCGTTGAAATGTTGTTTCATCCCACTTAATTGTCGAAATTCAATATAATCTCTGAAATTCCATTAAAACTGTATTCAGCAATATAACAACACCATAGTTACCATTCAATAGTCAATCATTTAAAATGTCGTCGTTACAAGTCACGCAATTTTTAATTGTTATTCAATTTTTTTCGAAGCTAAATTCATTTTAGATTTCAATTTGTCATTCTGTTAAATAGATTACTCTGATAAACGGAGCTTACATCAAACACATTCACTTCATTCGTTAGGTATGGTTATTCATGATATTTAGAATAAAAGAACATAACAATAAGTGAAAATCTCCGTTTCCCTTGTTGGCAGAAACATTCTGGAACTAATATGATAGTAGTTTCAAACAATAACATTAATAATAATTCTAGGTTCAATGGTTTGATGGTACAATCATTTCACTATACGCCAAAAATGGTTTATAATAACAAAAGTCAACGTATCATGTCAACCCACTTGAGTTTCACACTGACAAATACTAGACTACTATGATTTACATATTCTTAAGAAGGGTCAAACTAATTTTAAACTATTCAATAACTTCAAAATAATGATAACTCTCAGTTCATACACTCGATTGTTAACAGATGACAATAAACCAAGTGGTAACCTCAATAATGTAGATTGTAAAATTTGAAAATGTACGTTATGCGATGGAGTTTATATTTATCTTAAAAAACTGAATTAACAGTTACAGCTTTTGAATTCTTTTATTGAGATTTATCATGATCATTGATGCAGTAGTAATGAAGCATGCTATATGTTAAACACATGATAATTCATTTTATGTTTGAATGTGTGAAAGTATCAAATGGACATCTAAGCATTAGTGTCTATCACTCAACTGTAACGTGTTCTTCTACATTTGACAAAAAGTCACTTCTGTGAATGTCAAGAATACGTCGTCAGCTTAAGCTTGCAGCGGAAGAACAAAATAAGAGACACGCAGTGTTGTTGTTTCTGTATACCTACCGTAAGAAAAAAAAACAGATGAAGTTTGTTTTTAGCATCTGTCAATGATAAAAACCCATCAAGCTAATTTTTGATTTTTCTGACTCAAGATTTATTTATTTGAAAAAACCTGAATATGCCATAGTTTTTATTATTACTATTAAATCTGACTGAATCCCGCTGGTATAAAATAAGCAGCACTTATCATGTTTATAAAAGTAGACTAAAAAAAATATTCTTTTTTAGAGATTAGTAGACATTTTTTTTAAGTGATTGGTTCCCTGTGGAGGTAATTAAGGTCTGCATTTTAGAGAATTAGTTGTATATATCAGTTTTGTGTATTTATTCAAGATATTTCTCACGGTATTATTCAAATAGAAAGTTGCAAAAAACTTGTTTTATTTTGTCTGTGAATAATTTTAAGAAGTTGAATACTTGCGTTTTTAAGTGTTCTATGGTGAACGAGACTGAAGTTCGTTTGTAGATAATTATTCCTTTTTGATGAAAGTCTATAACATAGAACATTTAATCCAAAGATAGTTTGAAAACCATTCAGCCATTCATTAAAACCACTATTTGTATATAAACATCGGTTGGAGAGAATCGGTCGAATGAATATATTTCTCTCTTGGGTATCCTTTCGATATAAATATAAATTTCTGTGTTTGTCAGAGTAATGTTTTATTCCTGAGGAAGATTGTTGTTAGTTCAAACAAATGGTTTACAATTAGGTTAAAAAGTCAGTATTTGTATTCACTGGCTCACCATGACTTTATCAATCAGATAGTGTGATTTTAAAGTCTTTAAAAGTTGACAATGACTAAATTAGTATAAAGGAATATAGTAAACTGTTTGTCATGGATTTAGGAGATAATGTTCTGCATACTCTTTTGAATATTCAACAGTGCTCATAGAATATCAAATTTGAAAAAAGTGTAAGCTATGTGATTAATCTATTCAATTAACTATTTTTGGTACAGGGTTATTAAATAACCAGGTAAGGACTAACTTGCTCGTGGATCTGACCTACAAGTTATATGTAAGGTCTAGTGATATCCAAATGGGAGCTAATTGAGAGACTGCGACTTTGGACTGACGAATTTAGTGCTGAGTGACGTTACCACTAAATTATTGGTACGTTGCTTAATTACTTTATCTTTTGGAACTATATTTTGTTTAGTATGATGGGTCATGAGATGCACTAACCATTCAAGTACTTCGACAGTGGGTATAAGGTATTTAATTTTTAGTAATGTAACTGTGAATCTATTATGCTCATATACTTAGAGGCAGATTTCATGCTAAACAATGGTCACTGAAAATAAGTAGTATATAATAAACAGAAGCCATAAAGTAAATGAATAAACTTGCATTTGTTTGTCTTTCTCTGTTCGAATACAATGAACTCACAGCATTGTTATGGGTATGAATTCGAAAACATTTTTCGTAGTCTATCATGTCAACTGCATCACTAGTATATTTTCTACAGGATTCCTCATTGAAGAAGACAAAATTTACGGGTTTCGTTTAGGACAAAGCACATAAAATTACCAAGATTTCTTCTTAGTCTAGATTCCTAAACTATTTGTCGTTTCCCAATCATTTCAAATATATCAATTCTATGATCGCCGTATATTTTAGTCGAAGGGCATACATAGGTTGATTTATAGGATAAAGAGAAGTAGTAACTGATGCGATTCATACATGACAGTAGAGAAACAAATATTGTCGATGCACTGGATGATTGTTGTGCTATATCGCATATCGATATGAGTTGGAGATACATTACTAAGCTTTAACTCAATGTTTCTAAAATCGTACATTTGCAATCCATACATGTATGGCTTGAGTTTGACTGTTGAACGAGTCAAGGTTCATTACTACTGAGGATACAGTGGTAAGATGAAACGACTGTCAAGTGAACACTGGTTCGTAGTGGTAACCTAGTTAAGATATGTGACAAATATAACCATTAAATTACTATATTTAAGAAACATATGCGTAAGCTAAGCTCCACATAGCAGAAATTGTCAGTATTCATCCCAATAAACCAAAACTTTGTATTTATGGGAAACATAGTTAGACGATTAAATTTTTGCACTGTAATTTCATTCATTCCTTTGTTCTACTTAGCTTGTTACATTTTACGCATCAGCTTAGATCACTTATAAAGTTTGTATATGAACTATACTCTGAAATCTTCTACATTCAGCAAGCATCCTTTGATTCTTGTCAGATATAAAACACTCTAAAACTATAGTGGATTAATACAGAGTGATTTTTTCTGCAAAATTCAAAGATGAAAATTAGTGAGTCTGCTAATGTCAATTAAAAGTTTAAAGTGATTAGAATCACGTTTGCCACAATTTTTACTTGACGGTGAAAATAACTGAAAATTAGATTTCATGATTAGATTATCCAAAGTTTTACAAGTTAAGAAATGAAGTCACTGAAATAATTTGTTTTGCAAAGTTTACGTAGAAAATGACCGAAAGAGTGAACATCGTCGATTGACTATACCTTTAAATATATATTATACTGTCAGGGTGATCCTCTTACTTCCACTTCAGTTGCATTGATCGTCTTATTGTTCTCACTTGATTAACTATTTCTTAGTACAGAAAGACCAAATGAATTTAGTATATATCAAGTATTCTGATTAAAGTCTATGCTCACAACATTTTGCTGTTAGTAGATAAATATTTTATTATTCCTTTCTATGCCTTCATATAATTGTTATATGACTTCCTTATTGTGGTCAATCTCCTTTGTGTGCATTACTAGATCGCTTTGTTAGCAAAACTAAATGTAAAAACTTAATTCACTGATATCAACATTATTATAAACCATAAATTCTTCTATTTATCTCACCATATATAACAGATATCTACATTTACATCACTTAAACTTGTTTTCTGTATCGCGAGTTGGACGGGGACTATGATGTTCAAGTATTTATCAGTAAACTTTATAAGATTATTAAAAGGAAATATCTATTCTTAATCTCATCAACCATGCAACATTTTGAGAAAATTAGTATTCCTTGGTAAAAAGTAAATAAGTTCATGTCTACAACGTATATACATGTACGTTTCTGCATAGAAAATGTTTTTCTATACCTACAAAACAAGTTTATTAAATTTAAAAGGCTTAAAATTGGTTATTTTATTCTTTTTTTTTAAATAAAACAATATACTACTATCACAAGACGTTACAGTTCTCAATAATCATTTTGTTATTTATTGAACACTTAACAAACATTGAAAATATGTTTAAATATAATGTTTTTCTATATTTCTATTCAATCGAGCTATCAGTAAGTATTTTAAGGAAACATTCCATAGGCTACCATCAATAGTATTTAGGGGCTGTTTAGCATTATTTAGGATAAGAGACATAGATTCCCCTTAATGTTCATTAGGTTATAAGTAGATTTTAATCAATAAATAATTTAATAACATTATTACTTTGTTGGAGAATTTTTAAAAATTTTGTCAGAAATCACGTACTATCTTTTAATGAGTTTATATACTTTTTTCTCAGTTAATAAATATTCCAAGCTTTAATACTGCTTGTTGTCTTTAAGTAATGAATGTTCTTAATGGGAATAAAATTCTTTGTCTCGATTTGACAGAACAGTTTTGCAAATAATGGACAGAAAAACTGAATTTCCAATCTTATTAGAACAATAGTTAGACTTGAATTATATATAACGTAGTTGTTAGTATCATTTGTTTCGGAATGATTACTCTATTAAATATTATGCTACAAGATTAGCTCAAACATTAAGATAATTCATTCAAAATCACAGCTAATAATTTCAGAAAACAGTAATATTTGCATTGGTCTACAACTAATATTAAACTGAATTAGTTGATTGTAACTTGATCTTAAATATGTCTACGAATGTAACGTTAGTTTTAACTATTGTTGTAGTAGGAGAATTTACTATCGTTACGAGCTAATGAAGTGGATGGAATGTAGCTAGCACTTTACATTTGATGTTCGCTTTGGAACTAGAACTTAGTGTCGTTCACTTCAAACACAGACTCCCCGTCAACTTAGCTGCCGATTCCACATAACCACTCGAATTGTGTAACTGATAAGAATGTTAAATTTAACTTGTAATGTGTTTTAGAAGCAAACACTTTGAACTGACGAGTTGCAAATGGGAAGAAACACGAATTATGGATCCCACTGTAGTGAAGGAGAACACAGGTGAGGGCAACCGAATCCTATTTAACGAAAATTACAGAGTTACTCAGTAAAATAGGAAAACTATATCGTAACCGTTAATTTGCACATCTTCAATCCATCATCAACCCATTGTCTGACATTTCACTATTCATGCGCTTCATACAAATTCCATTGTGTTCCCACTCTTCCTTTCTTGATCTTCCGCCATCTTCTGCTGCCAGACATTACGTTTACACTCGCGTCATATACTACTTATAAGTAGCGCGCACCACACCACTATCAATCACATTCCATGTATTTAGTGTAAACTATATCGAGCCAGTAGTCCCCAAAGAATGCATATATGTTAACTAAGACTGATTAAATTTCAGTCAAACTAGCAATAACCGGATAATCCAAACTGTACAAAATTAAATTGAAATAACATACACAGGTTGTTACTGAATTTTGCGCATAGTATTCTATCTGACAGATGTAGTTGAATATTGTTTAGTATTCATTTTAATATTCATAGTTTACCACTTGTTTCGTTAAAATCATTTGAATTGTCTGATTGTCAGGTTACGGAATTTATAGTATTGGCTAAACAACATAAGTCAACCTGTCCTATGAACGATAGTATATTGATAAAATACACTTTGATACACGTGTACTTATCATTCATTCATTGTCTATGAAATAGAATGGGGTCAAGTTTTTTTTCTTCATAAAAAAAGGTCAAATTCAACTATCAGGAATAGGGTCAAATGATAGTAAATGTTTATAGTTGTATTGTTAAGTTAAAATACTGATACAGATTTAATGGGTTAGCAAGGAGAGCGTATACACACTGAGAAAATGTTCCAAAGATATACAAAATAGATAATGAAAAATTAAAGCTCTGTTTGATTTGACTGATGTTTGAACATGGCAAGAACAGGTAGGTTGTAGTAAAAATATATCTATGAGGCATAGTAAATCACTCTTATAATAATCAGTTCACAGTTTTATTGATATACATTATCACTGTAAGAAAATGAAGTCAGTCAACAAGTCATCTAACATAAGGATTCATATCAGTATAAAGCTAAAACTTTTCTAGAGATGTGATTTAGTGTATTCTTACTGACCGTGATTATTTTCACTTAGGGTTAATGATTTCTCATTATAAATAAAGTTTTCTTGTAACTAGTTTCTAGTAAACATTAAGCGTATTTCAGTGAGCAGGCCCTAATAATTACTTCACTGATATCACTTCACATTTGATTTTTGTTGATTTAATTTGATGTAAGTGATGCCGATGACATAGTTCTAATCGGTGAAGACAAAATGCTGAGTCTTCTGACTACCGTAAGCAACAATGCAAGCATGTTCGGAATGCGGGTTTCCTCCTCGAAATGCAAAATATTGCTTCAAGAGTGGGTTGCATCGGCAGCTGAACTAGTGATAAGGGGTGAAGTAGTTGGGCGTGTAGACCGCTTCACTTATCTCGGGAGTTCCATAGGCGCTGATGGCCTGGTGAGTGATGAAATCTCAGCACGGATACAGAAAGCTCGATTGGCTTTTGCCAACTTGCGTCATTTATAGCGTAGGCGAGAAATCTGTTTGCTAATCAAAGCTCGAGTGTTCTGTGCAGCAGTTCGTTCCGTCCTCCTATATGGATGCGAAACATAGCCCGTAAGAGTGGAGGACTTTCGTAAGTTACTAGTCTTCGATCACAGATGGCTTAGAAGCATTGCTCGTGTATCGTGGGACACCCGGGTAAGCAATGCTGTTGCTAGGAAACAAGTACTAGGTTGAGATGGATGGATGAATGAAGTAGTGAAACTTCATCAGTTGAGGTGGTTTGAACCTGTATTACGTATGCCTAACCACCGACTGCCTCGACGAGCTATTTTTCGTTGTATAGGAGTAGGTTGGAAGAAAGCTAGGAGCGGCCAGACTGAAACATGGCAGAAATCCGTGAAGTCACCGACAAGTGGACTGAATCATGTTGGTAGATGTAGGCTACCTGGTTGAGGTCCGCGAGACCTACGTCACCGATGGTTAGAGAGCTTGAATGACATGGCTCAAATTCGTTTGCGATGGCACAGGTGCATCCACTCTTCATGTTCTCTGAAATCCTAATCTTTTGGATTCGTCAACACCTCTACTTTTGTCTTTCTAAACTTATCTCACTGAATTGTACTTCTTGAATAATATCTTGGAACCCTAATCTTCTCTATTACCAGTAGTACTTCTACTATCTCTACCACTATTGGATTTGAATTGACAATCGCATCTCTGTGCTGATGTGGTATGGCAACATGAACTGATGTACTTACATACGAAGTTCTACGTTGTAGCTGACTGACTGACTGAAGTGATTTCGAAATGGAATTGGCTAAACAACTTTTGCAAACAAAAGTCAACCGATTATCTATTTTATCCATACTTCAGATTTCTCATTTGTCAACAATCATGCTCACATATACATGTGTTGCGTTGTCTGTAGGCTGGGCTATATCATGAACATGCTAACTTTGGAAATCGATAATCGAACTGCAACTCGTTGTAAACTAGTGTCATGCTCACAGAGCACAGCTTATTTTAAGAGCTCATGTTCAATTTGCATCGTTTGACAAATCAAAAAGAAATTTCTCTTCAATACTATTGTAGTGAACGAGAACACAGGTAGAGCAACCGGATTGTACTTAACCGAAATTACAGAGTTACTCAGTAAAATCGGAAAACCATATCGTAAATCGGTAATTTGCAAAATATCAGTTCATCATATCGAACTGGACTGTTCCTGTTGCAAAACATCAATCCATTGTCACTATTCATGCGTTTCATACAAATTCCATTGTGTTCTAACTCTTCCTTTCTTGATCTTGCCCCATCTTCTGCTGCCAGACATTACGTTGACACTCACGTCATATACTACTTATAAGTAGGTGTTTGCGTTAGACGTTCAAGAATACTAGGATTGATCAGTACTAACGACATTTACAAGTGCAAGACGTTAAAAAACTACTGAGACAGATAATCACTTTTTTTTCTGCTTAAGAAATATTAATTATCTAGAGCTGTTGTAAATGCCTCCATTAATAATGTTGTTTGCTGCTAGAACTATAATTTCAAAACGTAGTTCAACCTTTAGCACTAGGTCAAATAGGACTGTCCCCAGATCGTACAACGAAAGCGGGAACAGATTGAAGACATCTTTGATCTAGCAATTGTTAAAAGTTCACAGAGAAACATTGTATAATGGTAACTTTTTGTATGGAGTGAAAACAGCATATAAAATCATCCAGACCTCAGTGAGAAATGTTATGTCATCATCGATATTCTAGAAATTCTATTGAGCTGTGACTGGATGGAAGTTTTCTGGCTTCTATGGGCTCCTATGGGTTATCCTAGGAGATATGAAACTTAGCCTAATCACTCTATAGACACTGTGTAAGTAAAATAAGATAGGACTGAACTATTCTATCGTTCCTGTATCAACTCAGATAATACACCATTTGTACTTTTAGCATCATCCACCGCTTTCTCCAACATTTCTATCTCACCTTTTTTTCAATGAAATTCAGAGATAGCTTTCAATAATGAAAATACCGAATACGTTTTTCTATACAATTTGAATGTTGTCAGTAGCACCATCTTTTCACGATCTTACCTTTTTCCATTCATTCTCATACCTAAGTCATGTATTTTCTTAAGTTCACAAGTATAAAATAAAATATGCTTGCGTGTAAAGACCACGATTAAATTAAAACATAGTTAATTTTCTAAGATACACTCCAAAATCAAGTTATCTCATTACCCACATGACACACAAGACTATAAACAGCAATAATCTAGAATATATGAAAATACAAACGCGGTAAGTGCAATACACATCAGGTATTTATCATTGAAATCTGTCAAGAATCTCTGTCAAATTATTTATTATTGGTGAACATGATGAAAGTAATTTTTGATATTTCTCTTATGATTATTATCATCATTTTTAATTAGACTAAGATCTTCTTATTTTTGATTGTAGATTACTTTTTTTTTGTGTCTTGATAAAATGTTGTAGGAGAGTGATGAATGAGATTAGACAAATATATAGAGTTTTGTGGTTTTGATTTACATTTTCATATTAAATTTCAAAAAAGAAATAGGATGAAAAATAATAACCTGAAAAACAAAAAAAAACCTAGTGAGATTCAGTGGAATTCTTTTTTCTAAAGAAAATAAATACATTTTCAAACGAATATATTTTTTCCTAAGGATTGTATTTTAATCCCCCCACACATCCGCCTTCTCTTGATAAAATGTTTCAGTGTACGGTGATGAGATGTAAGAAGGATGTTAGGATGTTAGTGTAGTGTAGTGTAGTGTAGTGATGTTAGAATAGAGGAATATAGTGAAATAAGTAGCAAGTATTTACTAGGCACAGCAGGCAAAAATGATGAAACATTATGTAACTGCCGTTCTCTTTGTATTTCCGCTAGTGAATACTTTTTGATTAAATGAAAATGTTTGTAATTTAATTATATTCTCCACAGTGTAAAGATATATCTAACAGTAGTGAATTAAACTATATAGATTTCAGAAAGAGAATCAGTCCAAAATCTATGACGGTAATCAAGAAAGAAACTATTAAACTGATTAGTATTTAGTTTTAATGTATTTTTCTTATGACAGTCAGTAATTTTAATTTAGAAAAAAAACCTTAGTTTATCAGATTACGAAATTAGCACCGTTGGATGTCGGCTCAGCGATCCAGAGGTTAAGCGTTTGCGCGCAAGTCCGAATCTCCTGGGTTCGAACCCCGCGGGTTGTAGAATTCGAGGATGCGCACTGCTGATGAGTCCCATACGAGGACGAAGCGGCCATCTTTCACTGCTTGCAGGTTGCTAATGGGGTCTAACAATGATTCATTCATGATTTAAGCAATAAAAACCATATACAATCACCAAAATTCAAATACGAACTTGTTAAAATCTCTTCTCCTTTTTATTGAGATAGTCATCTGAAAAAAATATATCTCTCAAAAGCAAGACTGATTCAAAATAGACTCAAAGAATATTTGTTTGTCTATGCTCATATATTTTACTATAATTGTCTTGGAAATGTTAGGATTATGTAACTAGTTCCTATTTTTACTTCATTTAGTTCTATAGAAACTGTGTCATCTAGTTAGTTTTATTTGTGATAAGCGTGAGCGTGAAAGAAGATAACTCCCTTATTATTTCAAGTCATAATAACGGCTGGCTAATGATCCGACTTATAAGATTTAGAGATACCAAATGTTTACTTCAATCGAAACTCAAAAACAAAGATGATTGCTGTATAAATGATCATAGATGACGAGCATATAATTTTCCCACTCAGAACTTAAGTAAATTTCCTGAAAAAATTGCTCTTGAGCTTACATCATACAGTAAAACGTATACATTTAACGATATGACTCTGTTTTTATAGTTAGGTAAGTGTTAGACAGAGGTATAACATTTTCGCTGTACGCTTTCGATTCAACAAAACTTATTTCTAAAATACTTTTGACATATAAATGAAGATGCATAGTTTTTCTCAATTTTGTAACATTAGAAATATCTGAAACAACAAAATAATTTCGAACTTCCACTGTACAAGAAAGTTTTGAAATCACATCACTTTTTGGAATTTGAATCTCCTGCCTCTTTTTAATGGTAATTTATTTGAATATTACGCAATAAAAAGTTGACTACAATTGTCAAGAACAACTGGTAATCAAGCACAAGACTTTTAGGGTTATTTGCAATATCTTGATTTTGATTATGATAAATTTCGTGCTGTGATAAATTGGATGTCCAGTGCTTTTTACTGGTTAGTGATTTTTCAGCTACTTTCCTCCTACTCACAAATAGCTTGATAAATGCGTTTACAACAACCTGATACTTACATCTGATACTAAAAATATAATAGATCTATTAAGAAGAATAAAAAAAAAAATCAAAATCTGCGTTTTTTTTTATATGTGTAAATCATAAAATGTTCAGTTAATAGAGAATGTCATATTATTGATTGATTACTAACTAACTCACCAGATAGGAGGTATAAGAGACATGTTTGTTTGAACTGTCCGCAATAAAATAATTGCTCTCGAACTGGAACTGATTGATGGACTAACACATCACTTAAATATTCTCATCATAATAAAATGCAAAATAATATTATATGAAGAGTATTCTATTCAATAAACTTTTTAGCAGATACAAATGAATAATCAGGACTGAGGTAAATACACATTGTTTGCAATTTTATAGCAAATGAATTTAACGCGGAGAATTACGTTTTTATTTCTCTCACTCTTTGTTCTAATTATTAATCTCACAATTTCATTTAATCTAAAAGCTTATTCACTTTTGTACTACATATTAGTCACCTAATATATGGATGCGAAACATGGCCGGTAAGAGTAGTAGACAACCGTTGGGTTTACTGGTTTTCGATTATAGATGTCTTCGAAGCATTGTTCGTACATCCTGCGACAACCGAGTTAGAAATGCTATAGTTAGGAAACAAGTACTAGGTAGGGATGGCATATCAATAGATGATGTATTGAAACTTCATCAGTTGAGTTGGTTGGGACATTTATTACGTAGGCTCAACAACCGACTGCCTTGAAGAGCTGTGTTTTGCGGTGTAGGTAAGTTGGGTGAAAGCTAGGGGCAGCCAAACCAAAACATGGCAGAAATCCACGAAGTCATTGACAAGTAGACTGAGTCATGTTGGTAGATGTAGGCTACTTGGTTGGGATCCGCGAGACGAAAGTCACTGATGGTTAGAGACCTTGAATGACGTGGCTCAAAACCGTTTGCATTGGCACAGGTGCCTCCATTCTTTGTGTTCTCTCAAATTCCAACTTTCTGAATTCCTCATTATCTCTATCTTTCTCTTTCTCAATTTATCTCACTGAATTATACTTCTCGAATCATATCTTGGAACCTTAATCTTCTCCATTACTGCTGATACTTCTACTATCTCTACCACTATGGGATTTGAACTGACAGTGATGTCTCTGTGCTAATGTGGTATGGCAACCTGAAATTATTTACTTGTGTACGAATTTTGATGTTGTAACTGACTGACTGACCTAGTCACCTCAGTATTAACAATTTTATTTTACAAACAATCCCAAATTTACTTACTAATGATTGATTACTGTCCAAGGCGTCACGATGGCTGACAGTCTGCTGAGAAAATAATGAATACTCATCGCGATGTCGATTTCAACTTCCGATCACTAAAAAGAAATTTGTTAAGGTATTCCGTGTTGGACATCCTTTTGAATGATTAATTCGAATGCATGATTGTGAAACGTGATAAGAATTTCTTTAAACCTACATATTATTGACTAATTATATGTGGAATGTGATAATTGTTGATACTAAATTATTTTTATCCTCTTCATTTCTAAATATTATCATATCAGTAAGAGCATTTTTTTAATGACATTAAGGAATTTATTCTCTACGTGTCCTTTATAGTGTTGGTTATTTCGAAGTTGTTAGTGAGCTGGATATGTAAGAAAAAGAAACGAGAGATGTTGCGTCATGTAGATTACTGGGACTGACATAGGCTTATTACGCAATAGGGTAATGGATTATTTGCCAGTTGAACAAAAGATTGTTTCATATATATAATTTCCATATATAATTTCGATAATCAAATTATGTATACGCTCAATGAAACTATTGGGAATTTCACTCACATGATATTACTGATAAATATGAATTAATCTTGTATGATAATTAACTTGGTAGAATTCAGAATATATTTAGTTTGATATTAGCATACTATATAATTATCAGTCTAATTTTTTAACAATATGGATAATAACCTTAAGGATGTAAGATAAAGAGTAATATATGAAATTCTCGAGAATTTTCGCTGATTTTTTCCGGCACTAAATTACTTGACCCTTTTCGGTTTATAAGGTCATAAAGCGGATGTCTAGATTTTAAATACATACCTATTGAGATTTTATTCGTCAGTAGCTTTACGGAGAATCTTATGTGTGCTAGATGATTAGATGCTTTCCAGGTTGATGCAATTTTCTGAATTCAAACGATTGTAGAATCTCAAATGAAACTTGCGTGAAAAATTCATCGCTTCTAATCGATCTGAGCACTGTTCACCAAATGACCTTGTTAAAATATTGATCATTTTTCCAAAGCAGTATTGATAGATATTAGGCTTTGAGTTGACGAATGTCTAAACTCACTTTTTTCAAACTCAAATATGATGTAGGATTACATTCTCTCTGATAAAGTTTAATGTAAGTAACAGATAAAAAATAAGCCGTTATTAAATCATCGTTTTATGACTATTATTGTTATTATTTATGTAGGAAAGTGTCTAGAGTAAAAAATGTAGTTCAGACTAATGAAAATAACTATTAAAGTAAGCTCATCAAAATAATCTCATGTTTCATTAACTTTCTGATCTTACATTTTCTATCTTTCCTCACTTCATTAGTGATAACGTAGTTAAATTTACATCAATACACAATGCTTCATTATCATTCTTTATAAAAATGTTATTGAATATTTATATTTATATTTATAAGATCAAACAATTGAGCCATTTTAAAATTATCCTACCCATATAGTTACAGAACACAATTGATAAGTTCAGGTGTGTCAACTAATCAGTAGTAGATTTAATTTATTCAACAGAAAGTAAAAATACTTCAGCTTTAGTAATTTAAAATAGACATCTAGTATTACAGAAGATATGTTTTGATGTTAAGGTTGTAATTTATTGCGTCCCGTGCTCTAGCAACTAACACTGTCAAATTTAGTCATTTACAAGAAAAGAAAAACGATTATGACAGGTTCAGTTGTTATTGATCATGTGAATTCGCATATTTTTTTATTTATCTATTGGTCATAGTAACTATTTTATTTCAATGTATGTATAGTATAGTGTAAGTTGATCTCCCATTCATGTTGACTCTATAGCTTGAACAATCTAACGTAGCCGTATAGTTGAATGTATATGACTGTCAGTCGACTTGCTGTTATTGGGACATTAAATCGATATTTCATGCACAAAATTTATAAGAGGTTACCTTTTGGAACAATTTCCAAACTTCAGGACAGGCAGATACTTCAATAAAAAATGTAACATTATTTCGCTGAATACACTGTATGACGGTGATAAGATAGATGCCTTAGTTGCACTGGTGATCCAAATGAAGTTTGTCTGTAGTAAAATGTACCAAACAAAGTACTATTTTTTTTTAAATGTACATTTTATGCGATGAATTCATTATTTCTGTTTTGTTGTTGTTTTTTGTTCTCCTAAACAGATTTATTATTGGGAATAATATTCATACACTGAATGATGGCAGTCTACGTGATTTAATCCATTTGAAAACATTGTAAGTATGATGTAATTCTTTTTTCAATCATGACTATGTACAATTTATCCAGCGTAACAAAATCTGTTATTTATTTATGGGTTTCTACAAGTTAATACTATTGTAGCTTGACTTAGAAAAGATGTAGTAGTGTCTACTTTCAACTGATATGGACTTGATACATTTTCAAATGTTTAGTGATTGTTACAATTCATAAAAGTAACCAATTATTTAATCTAATCATAAGATAATTAATTACTTTCGATTGAATTATTATTGGTAGTAGTGACAAAAGAGTAAATGAAAGAATAATAATTATCATTTCTATTATTACTGATATCCAAAGAGTCTTGTTGATTTCAAAACTGTTGATCCAATTATAGT
Organism: Schistosoma turkestanicum; assembly: GCA_944470395.2. Lineage (NCBI taxonomy): Eukaryota > Metazoa > Platyhelminthes > Trematoda > Strigeidida > Schistosomatidae > Schistosoma > Schistosoma turkestanicum. Next base: position 24,010,686 of record OX103973.1, read on the forward strand.
ATACGGTGAGGAATAATACAATTTCAAAATCTAACAATGAAGTCAATTTCAAGATGTTTACAAACTTAAATTTACTTTTCATTAGAAATACTCTTTTATATTCTTATTTATTATTGATTAGTTATATTATTCATCAAGCATTCAATAGTGATTACAAATTTAAATTTTTTAGATAGATTTTGACAGCACTTTAGCTTAAAATATCTGATAGAATAGAGAAATTGGTCGCAGGTTTTCGAAGAATCGATAGAAGATAGAAGTGCCTAAGAGCTAGGTGTTTTTTGAAAGTAGCTTGAATTTGAGGATAGATTTCACGATGCATTTACGGCATTTAGATACTATGGTGAACTTGATATCTATCTTATCATGTCGTCGGACTATCAGCCATAGCGTATTCACTTTTATATAGTGTATTGAACTAGGAAAGGTATTTATGAGGATACGATCTAAGAGCAAAGCAAAACCTTATTGATTAATGTTACCAGTATGAGGTCGGATGTCCGTGCTGACGAAATCTCAGCACGGATACAGAAAGCTCGATTGGCTTTTGTCAAATTGCATCACTTATGGCGCAGGCGAGATATCCACTCTTTGTATGCTTTTTAATTCTAACCTTCTGAATTCCTCATAATCCCTGTCTTTCTCTTTCTAAAGTTATCTCATTGATTCATACTTGTCGAATCATATTTTCGAACCCTAATCTCCTCCATTACTGATAATACTTCTGCTATCGCCATCACTATGTGATTTGAAGTGACAGTTGCGTCTCTGTGCTAATGCGGTATGACAACCTGAATTGATGTACTTACGTACGAAGTTCTGCGTTGTATCTGTCTGTCTGTTATCTATTTATGTGGAGCGAATGAATACCTACCAGAAGTATAGACGAACGCTTAGTCTGTGGTTCTTATTGAATAAGCAGAAAAATACAAACCGTTCATATTCATGGACTGAAGGACATCATGTTCGCTTCGAAAAGTGAAAATCTTGGGTTCTGCATGAACTGTTATCATCTACACACTGAATCTCAAGCCAAATTTAAACACAAAAATTATCTACAATCATCATTACTGCTTAAATTTTAGATATGTTCTTAAATTAATTCATCGGTTTATTTACGTAGTTTAACAAATTAGCCAGTTAAAAAAAACTATAGATATTTTGCAAAAAAAATATAGATATTTATATTCATAGATTCAACTGATCTACTGATCACTGGTAAATTTTCATATTTTTTTTCAATCTCTAACATCACTTGAAATGTTGAACATAAATTTTCAATCTGTAAGACTAGTTTTAACCTACTAATTGTTATGTTGTTCATTCTGATAGAAATAGAATCTAACTGATATAATTTCAATAAATTTAATTAGAGTAAATTACACAATCATATTAGTTTTTCAGCAGGAAATAATATAGTATTTTATGTAAGACTGGGTATTATTGTATATTTTTTTGCAGTCTAGCTGGTGGATTGAAATATTCTACTTTTTTTTATTTGCCCGGAGGGTAATTATGTGAAGGTGAACGAGAACTAGAGTTTAACTAATTTACCGGGAACAACATTTGCCCAACTTCAAATGAATTATGTATAAACGAAGAAAATTTGTTAAGATATTTATTTTTTTGTGTGATTGTATCGCTGATTTACTCAAAATCTAGGAGTTGAGATTTGTGTTATCTTAAAATTATGTATCAAAGTGACAGTAATCTAAAAGGGATAGAAATTTGTGAGGAAGTCTTTAAATGAGAATAATATGAAGTAAGATAAGTATGGTTTGAAGATGCTTTTCATCATGTTGGCAGGAAACCATTATAAGTTGTACTCACACTGCAAAGCTGAACGACATAAGTTAAAATCTTACAGTGACTACCTTATGATTGCAAGTATATCCGGATGATAAGCTCTAGCTAGCGTGAATGCTGTATCAAGGTTTTACTGTTGAATACTTCCAACCATCCATTATTTCCAATGTAAAGCATTTGATATTCAGTCAATTAGGCTAATTGCTACAATCAAACGTGATTAATAAACTTCATTCAGCACTCAGAGGCAAGGAGAACACAACATTAGTCGCTAATGAATAGTCGAAAAGTTGTGAAGTATGTTCGTTATGAATTGACAACGTTTATAGAAATATTAAGTAAATTTGAAAACTAGCGAACTGTTTCACACAACTCCTCACTAATGACCTATAAAGAAAAAGAATTTATGATCTTCAGCTTTTCTCAACTAGAATGATATTTGTAATTCCACTGAGTTAAATTCCAAATGTTAGTAATTTCAATTTTGATTAACTCTCCATTAAAGTATAACCATTATATAATATCAACTTTAGCCAATTGTTTCTGTTATGACATATTTCTGTTAATAAATTGCTGAAATAAATTTTCGCTGCATAATTATTTTTGTTGTTCGATTGAGTAAAACTTGAATAAACAGTATAGTTAAGCCTGAGTGTTTAAAGTATGTAACTAAGGTACCGCTAGAAACTAAATCGAATTTTTAATGACCTTTCTAATTTATAATATAAAGTTTATGTGGTTAAAAAATTCTAACTTACTAGATGGATATGTGTTGTCAGTCTGTATATATAACTTCTGGTTGAAATCGATAACATAAATAATCCACGAGGATGGTTAGCTTAACTAATTGTCGATTAATGAGGCTAATTCTAAGTCATCATCATCAAGTAATGAAATGAGCATTCGTTTTTACGAAGCAATTCAGCTAATCTAAGTATGTACTGATTTTTAGTCGGTTTAAATTGAAAAAGTAGATCGATCAGAGTTAGTCAATAACACCTTTATATGCCGGCTTAGTGGTCCAGAGGTTAGGCCTTCGCACGCAAGGCCGCAGGTCCTGGGTTCGAATCCTGCGTGTACCAGGATTTGTGGATGCGCACTGCTAATGAGTCCCATACCAGGACAAAACGGCCGTCTTTCAGTGCTTCCAGGTTTCTAATGGTGGTCTAACAATGATTGATTGATGATTTCAATATACAAGAAAGTGTAAATCTTAGATTTTTCTTTCAGATTTTCAATAACATTTTAATAAGCACGGATAAGACTTAGATCCATACTGATATCTGAGATATGTATGTGACTTCAACAGTCAGTCACTTTACTTCTGTCAGGTATCATCTAAAAGTGGTGAAAGCAGCAGCCAATCAACGACGGTTCCTTTCTAAATTACCTACACACTCCTGCTCTCCGAAAGCACTTGTGGATTATTTTCTAAAGTAATATTTATTTTTTTTCTATTAAGGCGCTCATTAGTTTTTCAATTTATTCAGAGTTCAACTAATCATTTCACGTGCCATGTAGTAATGAAAATAAAATGTAATAAACTTTAATTTTTCAAAACCTAAATGATGTTTTATGCAATCGAATTTTATTCATTAAGTTGATTATTTTCTAAATCTAAATTTACTGAAAGAGCAGAGTAGTATTTCTGATTCATTTAAAACAGCCATTGAATAATTTTTGAATATTTTTTATCATTACAGAGTTTTATCGAATAATAAAATTGAACATATTGAAGAGAATGTATTCAGTCAACTGACTAATCTACGACGTTTGTAAGTTTAGAGCTGTTTTTGCAAAAAAAATATTTCTACATAATTAGAAATTAGTTATATACTCGTAATACTAATTTACATTAACTAAAAATAAAGTAAATGATTTTATTCTTCTGTTTTTGTGAGTTTCTTTTCCCTGCATGGAAGAACATAATCGTAAATTAACCTTTTTATCGTATCAATTGTTCTGTTTTTAAAGTTGTTAGGTTCGTCACCAAGTATGCTTAAAGCTATTACGGGTTCATCTTAGTCGATAAACTAGAACGAGACAATGAACCAGCGTCCAGATTGGGTACCCTGAATAGTTGACTAATGAAACGTCTTGATATAGCGTAGAAAGTATATTCTACAAACACCCAGCCAGCACACAATGAACCAATCACACAGATCGTGTTTACTTATACATCATAGATACGTCCTTTGGACAGTCACAAAAATGGCACACTAAAATAAACAGCAGCCAATCACAGTCAAGGATTTTCCTGGTGGGAAATGCGATCTCAAGGTCAACTGATCGGTTCATGCTCGCAAACATGAATCCAAAATAAAGGCATTTATCAAGCGAGATCTGGGGATCTAGCGTCCCCAACAAAAGTATCAGCTTATTGTATATTACGTGCAAAGCAATATTAACGGTTCTATGTCTAACCAGGAAACAGTAGTCTTCTGATTGTTAGTTGTGAGTGAATTGAGTAAAGTTAGAAATTTCAACTTTTTGGATAATGAACATGATAGATGATGCAGGTAAACGGAATACAAGTCGATAATTTGGAATTTCATTGTTGAAAATAAGGTTATCCTTTAGTTAATATCTTTTAAATTTCGTTTGCGGCTGTTACAACGGACGACCTATACCTCACGAAGCAAGTCATATTATCTTTACTATCTGAAAATAACCTACTTCTTCTGTATACTTGACACTGACTCACTATTTGTAGCATGTTTTTCGACGAAACTGTTTTGTTTTTTCACTAAGTAATTTGGACCCATGATTTGTAAAACAATTAATATTAACAACAGAGATTAAATTCCAAACACTAAATATTGTTTTCTTATTAAACATACGATTTCATTTCAGGAAACTTAATTCAAATCTACTGCAAACTCTACCAGATAATGTATTCGCTTCATTGAAACAACTACAACGTCTGTGAGTTACCTACAAAATTGGTATAAATGTTTTTAATGCTTTTCAGTTTGATAAAATTAACAGCTACCTATAGGTTCCACATACAAGTATCAACAAATATCAATAGGTACAGAACTACAAGATAATTATCTTCTTATTAGTAATCAGTATTCATCTATGTTAAACAAATAATAAGGCATTTTTAAAAATCGTTTAGTATTTATAATACAACTATATAACAGCAAAACAGTCATATTTTTCTAAGCGTCCAGTTGATGAACATTCATACATTTTATCAAACAGCTGTATCACTCGCTAATGAGTTCAACTTTCAATGTTACCCACAGTAAAAAATACCATGAACCTAAATTGTAAAATAACATTACATGAAGTAGTGGTTTTATCAAAAAAAATCGGAACAGTGTAAATCCACAGCTCATTAGTTCATGATATGATATTATGTGGTACATTTCAATCATCACTCTAGCATAAATTAGACCAAATAGCATAATTATTCGGTGTTTCAAGGGTCAGTGTTCAATTATGTAAAGGTTTTTGTAATAATTGTCTTATCTATGAAACTGTAAACAATTGTGATTGAACCTGTTTAGTTGACTTAGCACACTTGAACAGTTGGTAAAGCTATTTGACAGATAGATGTTAGCACGCATTCATTCATACAAGTTATTATTTTCAGCAATATCTGAGTGGAATACAGCTACATAATTTGTCAGCAAAATTGCAACAAATATTGTTAAAGTACCATGATTATTCCATCTGATGGTCGTTACTGTAACGATTGACCTGGCAAAGACGTATCGCTGTGAGGTTGTGAGGTAATTAGTAATGACGTGTATTAATTTTGAGCTGAATATACATCATCACTTGTTGATTTGTACTACTTACAGTTGTTCATGTCAACCTCTGAAAACCTATCCGGTTTGACCTGATTTATATCTGATTGGTTCACCTTCACATCTCGATGCAGTTTGTTGAATAACATGATTTGATCGTATGTGGGATGATACTCATCTATCAACCTGCAGAGCCTATGTACGTACTAATTCTCTGCGACTATAAATGCACACGAGAATAAATTGACATGTTTCATTAAGATGAGTTTACACTAAGCGAACTGCGTTAGCGATACTGTTGATAAGATAACTGTACTGAATGATTGGTATATTTGCTCTAACTTTTAACAGTAACGAAAATTATCTAGAAATCCTAAGTCTGTTGAAGCATATTATTATACAGAGATGGCGATGATATGAGTAACAGTGTTCATTATTTGTGGCATCAACATTTCTGGTCATGCACTGATGGCAGCTCGAATATAATGCTAAAGTAAATATCTAATGTACCACAGTTTAATAGACTGTACCAGTCATTAGTACGAAATCATACTAATCACTAGTATATGACCTCAGTGATCACTACATTCATTGAATGACATGGTTCAATCTATGTAACAGTTGAAAAAATTAATTTACTTTTTCGAATTATTGCTATTGTTTTGAATGCAATTTTCTGTTAACACTTATATTTAGACTTTCTTCTTGACTGACTGTTAATCGTATGTTTACTTTGTTATTTTACTGAATAATGAAACCTTTTGATCTGAGTTTATGAATATCATTACCATGGTTTAACTTTATTTTAAAAAATCTAAGCATTAGATAGATTGTTAATGATAACTATTATATATATTTTTGAAACCATGGATCGATCAATGTTAGATCACCATTAGAAACCTACAAGCACTGAAAGACGGCCGCTTCGTCCTGGTATGGAACTCCTCAGCAGTGCGCATCCACAACTCCTGCACCCCGCAGGATTCGAACCCAGGACCTTCGGTATTGTAGGCGAACGCCTTACCATCAGACCACTGAGCCGGTATCTAACGGTGTTAATGTCTAACTTGATCAATTCACGGAGTTGCGCAACCTCATACACAGTCTTCGGTAGTTACTGTCTACACCCGAACAGGTTGGACTTCACACCTACTCATCGAGATACTAAATACACAATAATATTAAGATGATTTTTTTTCTCCGAGATGAAGTTCAACCAAGTGATTTGACAGAAATCAACTGTCAGTTGTTAAATTGCGGTTTTTTTTCTCAATCAAATACACAATTTGATAAATAAACGACAACAAGCCATTGTTTGTATCGCAAAACTAAGCATCTTTCAAAGGACAGTAGTATATATATTTTTTTCAGTGTCATTTATGATTAGAACAAAACGATTGCGAAACGATCACCAGTAAATATATGATTCATCATTCATTGCTTATGAGTGAAAAAAAATGAAGAAGAATAGATCAAGCAGGAACTTTGTTGTTTGTTGTTGATGAGAATGATGGTAATCGTTTATCAGATGGAAATTATATACTACTCTCTTTGGTGTGTAATAATTCACTACTAGCCTGAAATTACAAACATATGGTCAATGTTTTATTTGATAATATTTCATTTCAATTTACCACCCCTAAAAATAAAAAGAAAATACCATTATGATCTAAAAAACTCTAAATTTGTACTTATTGCTACACATTATGCCTCATCAATAGAGAGAGAGAGAGTAAATTAGTATATATATACATCTAATGTAGCAGCTGCTTTCAATGGGCACATCTGTTAGAAAATCTGTTTTTAATAATCATTTTTGGTCCCACTAATGCTTATCATCTGTGTCGTTGCATGGAATAAAGAGAGAGAGAGAGTGTGTGTGCGTGTAGGTTTATTATTTTCTTCTGTAAAGTTCAGATCATCAAATTCTATGCTTCATTTACCATGTTTTTAAGGTAGATCTTTCTTGCATCGGCGATTATATAAGCGTACAAACACACACATTGTATAAATATATATAAATACGTATGTACAAATAAACGGATTGTTTTCTTAAAATATTCTTTTGAAAAATTCCGATGTAATATCAACAAATCTAGATAGATAGAGATATGTTCTAATGGATAATTATTGCGTAAATAGTTTTTTTCGTTTCTTTTTTCTTTCTATACTTACTTCTTGGTAAATAATGATGATCAGTTGTTGTTATATTGAAGGGAAAAAAATATTTTTTGTTAGAATAAATAATTGAAGTTGAAATTTGGATTGTCCAGATAAGCGTAATGGTGGTAGACGGTTGAATTATTATTATTCAGTGAAAATAGTTTGAGAGAATAATGTGGAGTGAGTAATTGTTATCAACCAATGGATGATGAATGAACTTTTGCTTAATTACACTTAACTGTCCGTGTATTAATATTCTAATAGTCTATATATTACTCACGTAGTCAGTCAATCAATCAACAGTAACGTAGAACTTCGTACGTACGTGCGTACATCAGTTCAAGTTGCCATACCACATTAGCATAGAGATGCGATTGTCAGTTCAAATCCCATTGTGGTAGGAATAATAGAAGTATTAGCAGTAATTGGAGAGATTAGGGTTCGAAGATATTATTCAAGAAATGGAATCTAGTGAACTAGACTTAAAAAGATAAAGTGATGAGGAATTCAGGTTTTGAACCAGTCATTCAAGGACTCTAACCAACGGTGACTTTCGTCTCGTGGACCCCAACTATATAGCGTGCACCTACCAACATGACTCAGTCCATTTGTCAGTGATTTCATGGATTTCTGCCATGTTTTGGTCTGGTCATATAAGGTTTTAGAAAGAACTTTTATGGGGGGGGGGAATATTATTTGAAGAGTATTAAGGTGTTAATACTAATTATTAATATGTTTAGATTAGTTTTTTTTGAAAATATCAGGCAATAGTATAGATTGTCAGTATAGAAATGTGGAGACTGTTGAGCTTCGTTAAATCATGAACTGATCGCTGTTCAGCTACCATTAGAAATCTGAAAGCACTAGAAGGTCGTTTAGTCTTGGTGTGGGGCTTATCAACGGTGCTCATGCATGAGCCCGCAAGTGGGAATCGAACCTTCAGTCCCAATGGCGGACGCTTAAGCTGTAAACCACTGAGCCGGCATCCAACAATGAGTGAACCTTCACAGTCCTTGAATATCTCCCATAAATCGCTTATTTAATGTTAAGTAGAGAAAGTTTCTAAAAGGAAGATCAACTTTAATGGTAACCTTTTATTATTAAAATTAATATTCCTTTGATTTCTTTACGCGAAACTTTCAACTTCAAAAATTACTCATTATACGCATGTCCAATGTAAATAAAGAAGGAAGAGTTTGGAGATAAGAACAATTTTTCAACAAAAACAAAGAAATTACAAGAATAATTAACACTTACAATATTCAAATAATTTTAACTAAAGTAATATCATTTAGCTAGTTTCCCTTAGAAATAATTATCATTTATGTTTTTTTTTCACTCTAAGATTTCATTTATTTTGTTAAGATTGTAGAAGGAAAAAATGTACAAAAGAATGTAGAGTAGTAAAAAGCATTTCAATTAACTTGTTTTGGCTTAAATTACTGTAAAAATGTTTAATATTTGTCGTATTCTATATAGTTGTTTTTCTTATGTAACATTCTGTTAAAGCATTTATTACAAATTATTATATTTGTTGTTTACTCTGTAGGGAGCTTTCCTGTGAAAAGTATGTTTTAAGTTTTAGCTAGTAAAATTGTTATATTAATGATGAAAATAGTCATCATCATCATAGGGAACAAGTCAAAGAAATAAATAGTATGTATATAGTTGTAATTTAATTTTCCCTGGTGCTATTTACTATAGTTTTGCATAATGTATATTCAGGTAACTATTTCCTTTGTTTTTTTAATTAGTATTTTTGTCACTAATGTTTCAAAGTATGTTTATGGGAAAATTCGGTTTGCAATTTACATGTTTTCATGTAATTTTCTTGATGATTTAAATAAAATCTGAGAATTGTTGATTAATTTTACAAGTATACAACTGAGTGATAGTTCGTGCGAAATTTAAGTGAACTCATATTTAAATAGTTCATTTGTGAAACTCACATTATCCGTTTGTGGTGTGTCGATTCCGACGTTTTCTTAATATTCGTTCAGAAGGTGAACTCGTAGTGTTGAATACGTTTATTCGGGACACACCACAAAGCGAAGCGGAGAAGCAGTGAATAAAACGAATGAAGCGACGTGAATTGGAGAAGACTGTTGAGCCAACTCTCTTTGCCTATTCATTCGCTTCCTTCGCACATTCGTTCGCATTGTAATCCTAGGAGTTGGCTCAACAGCCTTCTGCAATTCACGTCACTTCATTCGTTTTATTCACTGCTTCTCGGCTTCACTTTGTGGTGTGTCCCAAATACACGTATTCAACACTACGAGTTCGTCTTCTGATTTATAAACTGTCAGACGCTAGTTAGTAACGATTGTCTAGAGGAGCTAATCACGAAGATTAAGAACACGTCGGAATCGACACACCACAAATGGTGAGCCCGACGTCGAAAACGTCCACCACAAACAGTGAGCCCATCGTTCACGTTGACGCAACAATTCCTTTATTTTTGAAATTTAAGCTGATGATATTGACATTTCAAGAAATTTAAGGCTTGAAAACTTATTCGACAAAGCTTTAAATCTTCACTATCAAAACGTCACTTATGATTCGGTTTGGTTTTACAGTTTATTCAAACGGGAGAGAATAATTTAAACACTGAATGATTGATTCAAGTTTTAGGTTAAAGCTCATCTACAGGATATGTGGAAAACTTGAACTCAGCGCGGAAAAGAGTTTGAATCAACAGAAACGAGTACATAAATGACTGTATTTGACTTTAGTATTCAGGAACTTTGTTCTACTGCACGCTGAAATTAAACATATATTAAAAAAGGATTTTGATTATTCAAACTAAATGAAACATCACTAAAACAAGTGCTTGAGATGAAAAAGTCATTGAAAACTAAATTATAAACGAAATGTTTACCTTAGACTGAGTAATCGTTTTGTAGATATTTCCATGAATATTTTTATTTTCTCGTGTGATACACCAATTGGAATGAAGAGATATTTCGACTGAACACAACAACTATAGGTGAATAAACAAGACATTAATTACGATGACTTGTTAACTTGTTAACGGATATATGAGAGGGAAATAAATTTTCGTCATGCTGTGATTCATCGAACAGGAAAAAAGAAGAAACGGAAGCCACTAGCCAAAAATAAAAAACAAAAAACGAATGATTACAAAGACAGGAAATAATCTTAATCAACTATTTCATGAGTAGAATAGGTTGAACTATGTAGAAAATTTCTGTGGATCAATAATTGTAGTGTAAATAATAAATTAAAAAACACAATATTCTGCCGTCGTAAACTTGCGACCATGCCTGATCACATTTTCTTTTCCGTTTGATTTAATGAATGTTGATTCAGTGGTTTTAGCTGATAACATATTTAGTAGAGACTTTTGTTTTACTAAAGATTTGTCAAATGAATTCAAATGGTTCTTAAGCAAAAGTTAACACTGTTAGTGGGATTCTCAATCAACAATCATCAGTCTAATTAGTCGAACAGTAGCGAATAATTTTCGCCCGGTGATGATCATTTGTAGAGTTATTTAACGAAGAAAACCATGTTTCCCCTTTATTTTACTTTGTAACAAACTTAAGAGAGTCATTTCTCCCGGTTTTGTGCTTGGACAATGTTTCATGTGTGGATAAATTTTGGAAAATTATGATTTTTTGGTTTAGACTTGTTAGTACATAATTTTTTGGTTATATGTATACTGTTGGTGATGTTAGATCCCCAGAACTCGCTTGATAAATGTCTTTATTTTGGATTTATTTCGTGGGCTGATCAGTTGACGTTGAGATCATATTTCCTACCAGGAAAAGCCTTGGCTGTGATTGGCCACTGCGTTCGTTTAGTGTCCTGTTTTGTGACTGTCTCAAGGATGTCTGTATGGAGTATAAATAAACGCGATTCGAGTGCTTGGATTCATTGTGTGCTGGCTGGGTGTTTGTAGAATATACTTCCTACGCTATATCAAGACTTCTTGCTATTACATTTAGGTCAACGGATCAGAGTAACCTACCTGAACGCTGGTTCATTGTTTTGTTCTCGTTATTCGACTAAGATGAACCCGTAATAGTTTTAAGCATATCTAGAGACGAGTGTAACATATACGTACATATATTTCTCAGAGATGTAGCGTGAAACCAGAGCGGAAGGTGTATTTTAAGTTTATCAAATTTTTGCCAAACGTATTTTAATATCCAAATTCTTATTTCACATTTCTTAAAAATAGCTGGCTAATATATTTGTATAATCTGTTGTCTTTATAAATAAAGTTCAATAGTCTAGTGACAATTAAGTTATGCCTATGAGATTATTTTAAAACGATTTACGTTACTTGAAAGCTTCACCATGAATGTTAAACAAATAACCACGTAACCTAAATTGAATTCTTACTGGTAGTAGGTGTTTTATTTGCTCACCATGTGAAAATGGTCTAAATATACCCCCAACAGTAAGCTGTTTGTCGTGGTTGGATAAAGTTTACTTACCGGTGATAACGAAAATCCAAGATGAATTCAAAAATAGGAATAGATTATAAGACTCATATAGTTATTGAATATTGTATCGATTTTTGCACTTATTTTACAAACACAAAATTCATTGGCAAACTAATAATTTCTTTTGATTGATATACTTTATATTTTTTTAGAGATTTACAAGATAACAAATTGATTTGTCTGCCAGGTTCTCTATTTTCTGGTTTAACTGAATTACGTTTCATGTAAGTCAACTAAGTTTTGTTATCAAATATTCATATCTAGGCTTGTCAAAAACTTTAGAGTTATTGGCATTCTAATTAACTAGAAGCTTAACAGTTGGTTCTATCAACGCATATTTAGTTTTGAAGTTGGATATTTATAGGAATTGTTCATAATTATATTGGATTCTAGTACATTCTAACGTTAACTAGATGAATATTATAAACGTTGGAATATTGAACAGTGGTTAAGTGGTTAAAGTTGGGTTTTGTCTTGACCAAGTGGCTTAAACGTTTAATGCCAGCTGGAGTTGTAGTCCTCCATTCAAAATTGCAGATACACTTTGGTGACAAGAATCAATAAGAATGAAACTGTAGTCGAACAAGCTTCTCTATAAACGAACTCCAACCATATAGTAGCTCAAAATAGTACATGCGATGTTGAGTTATTTGACTAGGTCAAAAGATATCCACCAGTACTAAAAACAAGACAGACATATCAATTCGTCAACACTTGATGAGCAGTCATTTTAAGTAGCTGACTGTTCACTAAATATTATTCACTCACCCATGTACAAGAGTGTTGAAATATATTGCTCGTACTAATTTAACAGAACATTTCCAAAGTTATTGCTTAAGACATAAGATCTAACTGTCCACAAGGCACAAATAATCTATGTAGTTTAGCTGATTTCTCATCAGGCTCTAAAATTCCTAATGTAAATCCATCTATTCAGGTTACTTGAACCGCTACAGTTAATGGAAACATAATACATGCCTATTTATACCAATTATAATATGATCATGAGAATGTGTTCACTAGTCGGAGGAGTATTATGTGTAAAACAAGACTGATAATAACAACAATCAATATGAAATAGGATACTAGTGACGCTATGAGAAAAATAATATTTATACTTGTTCGAAATAATCTAGACAAAAATGATTATCCTTCCAACCGAGTGGTTAGTAAAGGCGTATACAATGAAGAAGTTTATGATTTTCTCATTTATACCGAAAAGTGGTAATGTTGAAAAGATTATTGGTACTTTGTTCTCAGTCTATGGACTGAATTATTTGCGCCACTATGAAATGAGACAACTTCATTTTGATACTTGAAAATTCTGACATTCGATTATACAACAGTTATCTGTTTTACAGATTAAAATACATAGAAGCAAAATTAAACACCTCGTAAATGACATTCTGTATTATATTTATTTCAGATTATATAAACTAGTATTTAGCTGTAAAAAGTATAGTATAGCTAATTTATAAGATTTTTGTTTTAGTAAACGGTAAATCGCAAAAGTATGATTGTTTATGTGACAATTACTCGAAAGAGTTTGTGGATTTTTTCTTGACAAAAAAGGTTCTTTCGGAATTTCCAATATTACTTTACTTGTAGTTGTATTTTCTAGTTATTTCAGCATTATTTTAGATAATAGTGTATTAGAAAAGAGAAAATGACATTCATGATAAATAGTTTAGGCTCTAATTAAATCTCTTCCCTTTATTTTGTACACATACTACAATTACAATAATTCTACCTTAACTTAAACTCGTTTGTTTTTGTAATTTGCCTTTAATAATAGTCTCCTCGCCAAAAATAATCTAAAATGGTTGCCTGGATCATTAATTTCTGATTTGAAATTACTTCGACACATGTGAGTTCATAGTAAATTACCAGTTTTTATTCAATTTGAACAATTTGTCATAAAACATTGAGATTTTTAGTTAATTATCCCAGTTGAAATCGTAACTGGACTATCATTGAATACCTAAAAGTGTTGGACGGCCGTTTCATGCTGAATAAGGGTATCTTCATTAGCATGAATCCACGACGCCGCACGCTTTCACTTGTGAATGGATAACCTCTAGACTACTAAACCAACATCCAACATTACTAATGACTAACTTCAACCAATCCATGATCTTGCGTAACTTTCATCCATTACCTGTGACAGGTAACTGACTCACATTCGACATAATTCAAACTCCGCAGATCGCAGCTCATTTAGGTTATTCTTCAGGAACTCTTTGTTATTACTCTATATTGAGGAAATATTTAGATGAATCTGTAGCTAATTAAGAAATAACACTCGAAGAACTTCTAAAACGCTGCATTCAGTTGGCTGCTGAGAACCACTCTCTGTTTGATACTTTATTCACAAAAGAGTACTGTATGATTGAGTGAATAAACAAGTACTCATATTGCGCATAAAACTGACCGTTATTTCATTATGAATCCTTGGTGTAAAAATTAATTCGAATAAGGCCTTGAATACAACTCGATGAGAAGTAGTTGATTTGGTAAAACTGTTCAGCGTGACAAATACAAGAAGCGTAAATCGTCAAGAATATCCATTTCTCTTTTTTTTCGAAGATTGGCCAGTAGATATTCCACTGTTCATGGAGTGATCTTCAACTTGAAGATCTTTTTCACTAACCGAACATGCAGATGGATCTTTTCAGCTGGGTCGAGCTTATAATATCTTAGGTTATTTGAACATAGTAGATGTTGTGCATCCAACTAACAACGGCTTTTGGAGACATCGAGTAAGCTGATGAACAAAACTGTTTTAATAAGGATTTGAAAAAAATGGATAGTATGGAATGTCCTAATCATTTATGTATAGAAGTTAGTCTGTTACCTTTTTTATGAAACGTGATGAATTGTTATTTCATACATCTGTATTTTTAATTATTTACTCAAATTATTTATCATCCATTATGTAATAATGCATACACAAATATGATTTTACTGTTATTTCGGCTCATGTTTTATATTTAGTGATTTAAAAGAAAACCCATTACAATGTGATTGTCATATTCAACCGTTTATAAAGGAGTTTATTGAGACCAATCGTTTGGCTATACTACAGAGATCTGGAGCAGTTTGTTCTTCACTGAGTACAGATCCAAGTTTGCATGGATCTACATTAAGTGAACATGTCTATCAAACACTGCAATGCCCTGGTAAGTAATTCTGTTATAAGAAAATTTGGTTTTATAACTTATGTACACGAGAAATTACAGTCATTGATATCAGCTAATCGGTTAGTCAGCTATGACTAATATTGGCTCCATGGACAATGCTCAACTGATATTGATATTAACTGGAACTAACTAGCAAAGCTGACCATAATGAAGATTTATCATTAATGTACATTTTAGTGTTTATGATTAGTATGGGAACTATACCTGGAGTTTGGAATATTTTGAATTATCAAACCTTGTGCTCTTGGACTAGTGGGTGAAGAAAATAACTATAAAATCCATTCACGAAGTGGTCTTGGCTTCATCTCACTTAAAGATTATTTCAGTTAACTTTGATTAGAGTTAGACAGCAGCTTCACTTTACGCTTCCTGACACTATCTACACAGCCATGCTTTTTATGATTTACCGAATTCATTAGGATCGGACAAAGTGAAAGCAAATGCAGTTCTAACGTTTGTTCTTTAACCCACTTTCGGAAGAAAACAGCAAAATTATAGTTCTTGATTTCTTGAATTCTTCACACTGCTAAATTTTTGTGAAATCTTAGTTTATTGATTATGTCATCGTTGCTAATGAAATGTTCGTAATCGTTTAAGACTGTCAGTTACTGTAGTTACCCAATACTTGAAATCAAATGATGTCACAGTATTTGATTGTGTAAAGTGAAACTGTTGATTGATAAATGTCAAAGTTTAATCTCAACTAGAGTTACTCAACGGTGTGATTACATGAAACTGAAGAATTTTTAATACGTCCACGAGGAACTAACGTGCTGTTGCCTGTTACATTTTATGCGTGAATACCATTACTCCTCTCCGTTAAATGAACTCATCCTATGGATATGATTTCATTCAGTTTAGAATGTTTTGCATTCTGAAGAAAATATATCCCTTTCACCTTTTAGAAACTTTTTTAGAATAATAACAAAGTGAGTTGATAGTAATTTCAAACTCTAATAACGTATTCATGGAACACACTCCATTAATATTATATTTTTCCTATTATTGTAAATAATAATGAATGGGCTGTTTAACTGACATATAATTAAAAGTCATATTGTTACACAACTATGCTTTCAAATGACACCCGAAAATAACTGATCTTTTGAAATATGCTTAACTCAAAAGTCTAGTATGGTAGATATATACTTAACTGTGCTGGCTTGCATTGACGGAATTGGAATTTTTAAGTTAGCAATTCTTAGCAAACATATAGAGTTTTGAGTGCATTTGTCAAATAAATTTTAGTTGATTAACAGGTTCACGGGTAATATCTTTTATGTTAATTAATCAGTTAGTAAAATCTAGATCCCAGCGGATATTTTTCGCATTTTAATTAGATCTTTGGTGGAATAAAGACAACGTAATACTTTGCATTTCGTTTTTTAAAAAAATACTTTCTGTCAGCTGACTCATATCTAGTGTTGAAACCATCGCAACAGTGTAGATCATTGATAACTAGATCTTCATGTGATGGAATTTGTGACTGTTCAACTGAAGGTGTTGCTAATTGTCAAGGTCGTGGATTAAAAATTATACCAAGTGATCTACCAAAAGATATCATGGAATTGTAAGTGAATTTCATTATTATTGTTTAGTTTTCAGAAAATTTAAACATGATTTCTTATTTGCTACCACTAGGCGTTTTTCTTATTATTAATTGTATACTACTATTTATGTGAATATTTGTTTACCCGTCAACAGGTAGCCAGATAAGTATTCAGAATGTGAAGATTTTATATCATTACACATTCTTCAAATCTCGCGGCAGAGTTTACACTTATTTATTGGTTGGGCAAAGTCGCGAAAAAAATAGAACCCAAACTATCTATGTTTTGTTCTTAGTGCATTCGTCACTGTTCATTGCTAAAGAATTACAATATACGGCTGTTTACAGCTTCAAATTGTTCGATTGTCCTCCAGTTGATTTCACTCCAGATTTAATGCATGTCATCATGGTAGTCAACATTATGTGTTGACCTTTGTAAAAATCATTCATATATTTTCCTGTTTAATATTAATTTTGTGCATAGCTAAACTGTATGTTGTAGGTAAAATCACATTGGCTAATTAACTGATGAGATTATGGAACATGATTTTGCTAACCGATGTTTCATCAACGTTATAAGTCTTCTAGAAAATGAGTGAAATTCACTACTGTTTTGAAATATGTTCTACTAGATTTCAGTTTAGAAATAATGAGGTGAATACACATTCACTTATGACCGAAAAAAATGCATTTTTATAACAACAAATTATAAAAATTAAAATAAATGTTTATTGGACGAATCATAAGTCACATGATGACAATCAAATACATCAGAGAACTGATTCAACCTAAAAGTAAATGTAAAAATAGAACAATATCGAATTTCAAAATGTATATGCTCAGATAAATGTTTTTTTTGAGGTCTTCATATTTCAGTAGTATGAATTATTGAATGTACCATAAAATATTTAAAAATAGAAATATTTTGATTGCAATCTACTCAGGATTACTAGTAAACTACTACTAAATAGTAATCTAACATATCTGACGTCAATATATTTACATTAATAGAAATTTATTGCGATTTTGAGGATAAAATGAATCGTTTCCCTGAGTGACTCAATTTTCAAATCAGAATTCGATGGAGAATAGAACAGCAATGAAAGTATCCGACTTAAGGAATCAATCCTAATGAATCCTAACTATGATTCATGTGTAAAATTTCATCTGTATGTTAGTTTAATCTAATAATTCACGTGAATAATCCGAAATATAAGAAATAATCTCATCAACCAAATGGTAGCACTTCGATATCACTTGTGATTTCATCTACAGGCAAAACTAAAGGTACGAAATTATTGAAAACAAGCAAGCAGGGTTGCTTATATCTCCCTTCTTATGCATCGCCGTTAAAATGCATCAAACTTAGCCAAGTGAATATGACTTACAGTGAATACTTTTATCTTGATGTATTGCTGCTTTGATCGAGTAACTTAACTTTTACCTATTATCTGAAAGGAATATAAAATAATAAACATCCGAATATTTGAAATGAAGTATCAGTGATTGAAAAACGAAAGATAATTTTTAAGAGACTCTCCTCTTTTGATATGTCATCTGAAATTTAAGCACAATGTAAATACTTCTTAAAAGAAATTATTATCTAAATCTTTATCGATAATGTCATCAGTAACATTTTTCAGCAAATTAATAATCTTTCCTAGTTCGGATTAATTATGAAACAATGAACTATGTAGTTCAGTAATGTAAAAACCAATGAATTTGTGTGAGCAGACTATTGATCATTAGGCTAATATCAATTTCGATTCTATAATTTATCGTACAATGTCAGTAAAAATTGTTTGATATTTTCCTTTGATATATGTTATAATAAATTTAGAAGTAAGATGATATTTAGGTCAAATACTCCAAATCTCTGAAACGAAATTTACTCTAGACAGCTGTGAACTTTGTGATGTTACTTTTAAAAAGAAACGATATCATTAAGTTTGCAAACAGCGATCAAGTTATGGTTTCACTCAAATGATAAACAGATTTATTGAATTAGATTTTGAGGTTGCAGTTACGTGTTTTCCTGAAAAAATTCCTTGGTTTACAAAATGTTTTATGTTATTCGGTAAATAATAGTCAACCTGTTAATTAAAAAAAAGAAACCATTTTTGACTTTGTTTCTTATTCACCGTAAGCAACTAGTAAATAACTGAACTGTAAACCAGTGAATCACTTATTAAGATGATAGAAATACCCTTCATATTCACTGTAAAATCTGCGTTATCGTAACTCAACGAAAATTCATAACAGTACATTTTCGCTAACCTATTTTTTTCCTGAATTTATACTGGCCGCAACAAAAGACACTGTTTCTTTCAATTGCATCTCATTTGAGTTCCACATGAGCTTAAATTGGGATGATTTTTAGTTTCTTAGGATGCGCTAAGACAGTTTATGTTATGTATCATACAATTTCGAATAATCAGGCAATTTAAGAATTTTTTAGCGTTAACTGCTGGAATGATTCCAGTACATTGTAATAACTAATTGACTGCAACTAAAAAGTACACTGGAATGAATTACCCAAATGAATGCTAACTTTATTGACTAGTTTAACAATTCACACACGCACTTAGATTATCTATAAGTTGTATAAGTAAAACTGTTTACCTACAAGGTATCTAGGACTATTTTTATTAGCTGTCTGTTAACAGTAGTTTTCAGTCTTCATGATGAAAATGGATGGATATGTTTATGAATGCTGTAAACAGAGATCTATACTACTCATCACAAAAATGTATTGCCAGATTTATTATTTGTTTATCTATAATTAAGACTGATTATTAAAACGTTTTTCAAGAGCTTCGCCTAAAAGCTGGTTAAATAAGATAATAATAGTAATTGCTGTTGAAATGGTTAATTTATTTTTCAGGCCTGTAAAAAGTTTAAAACCGAAAATAAACTGTTAGCTGATTCAGTTTAAAATGTCTATAAATTTACAAACAACATGTACTCATTCTATGTACGTATGTTTTATTCTTTGAATTTTAGAAATATGAATCATAATGAATTGGTTTCTCTTCCACAAAATGCATTTGTTAATTATAAAAATCTACGAAAAATGTAAGTTTAAAGATGTTGAACACATCGTATAAACAAATTGATTGCAAACATAAATCACCTAATGTAAAATGCACTTCTATTCAGTGAGAAAAAGTTTATGTTTATTGTCGAAGATACATAGGTATGTAGATTTTTGGATGATACGTGAGAATCTAATGTAAAATGAATAGCTAACACTGTTACCATTGTTACTCCTGACAAAGTAACTTTTGAATTTCCATACATGACAACATTATTTGCATGAAGTGAAGGGGTTTGAGTCGAAGGCTAACTGTGAACAATTCTAAAAACCAATTACATTACAGTCTTTACGCTTTATCCCATCGTGATTCATTAACAAGGAAGAAGGGATAGTCCAGGTAAATGAGTATATTCGCTGGCCAATTCGTGGTATCAAAAGAATCGTGCCAGAGAAAAAGGACGGAAGGTACAGAGCAGCAAAAGCAAGATGGCGACCGTACCAAATATCCTACTAAGATCATTTTGTAATTTTAAATTCTGTTGGTCGCTTTCTATTGGTCAATATTATGGTCGTTCTAGCTATCAGTGTCACGTACTTCAATGTTGTTTCTTATTGGTCACTTCAAATTTTTTACTATTGGTCGCCTTAAGTGTCAATATCACAGACTTCGATGCTGTTTCTTATTCGACCTAAATGTATAAATAAGCATTATCTGTAACGTTTTATAACTCGGACCCGGACCCAGATTCTCAGTCCCCAATCCTTGCTTTCTTCCTAACTTGGACTTCGTACTTTCTGAATGTCTGTAGGATACGGGTTCTACTTCATATCAAGTCTTCTTCTTTTATACAATCGGGATTGGTACACTCGGATTAGAGTAGCATGTCATGTCGCCGGATCCTCTATCCTCGCTCTCGTTTTCCGACTAAGGTGAACTCGTAACAGTTCAAGCATCTCAAATTGACATGTTTACGCGTATTCGTAACAGTACACAAGTACGAATCAGCGAAATGTTCGGTGAAACGTCCATTAGTGCAATCGGTTATTACAATGAATGTTTCTTCTTAACCAGTCGTGTTTTTTTCGTACAAGTGAAATCACTACAGAAGCTGAACTACAGACCAAGTGTGTGAGGAACATGTTGTGTCAGTAAAAATTATTCTCATTACTTAAATAGCCTATTGCGATTTCCGAGTAACTAGTTATTATTCATTTTATTGAAGTGTTTTAAACATGAACAGGTTTTTAGATCAATTAGTGAGCATATAATTTTCAATGATAATTGTGGTAAAAAAAATTGTATTAGACAGTGGAGAATTTCATGCAAAAACAGCGTAATTCAGTATAAGACAATTTAGTTAGAGAAATTAACATTTTACTAATTTCTGTAACTAAAGTAAGCCCAGGATTTACTGTACGACACTTAGTTTAGATCATTTCGAAATCGATCCTTTCAACAACTTTATAACGGGGTTGTGAAGATTGTTAAGTTACACATTTTTGAAACACAATACCGAAGGTTCTGGGTTCGAATCCTGTGGGGTGCAGGAGTCGTGGATGCGCACTGCTGGTGAGTCCCATACCAGGACGAAACGGCCGTCTTTCAGTGCTTCCAGGTTTCTAATGGTGGTCTAACATTGATCGGTTCATGGTTTCAAAAATGTGTAACTTTATAACGTGCATGAATCATAGCTTATAGATACGAATAAATTTTCTTGGATATAAATGAACATATCTTTTGTCTTTTCGCATAAATGCAATTAAAAATTGATAAAGTATGCATTGTTTCGATCCTCTTTGTATTTCATGATCTTTTGATTAATTTGTCGATTAGTTTGTTTTTTTTTAATTTATTGTTGTTTAAATGAATATTTATTTGTTATGGCGTTTTTTTGAAAAAAATCTTTCCCTGATTCAAAAAATTTCAAAATAATAAATCATTAAATGTTTCACTAGATGGTTTGTTGGTCATTTCTGTGTATTTTTTTCTTCCCTTTTTTTTTAAAAAACTAAACATTGTTTTACTCTTATGACTACGTTCCAGAATGTTATTTACTTAGTTAACTGGCCGTGTTTTTACTTATCCTCCTCCGTCATAATTCATTCGTTCAATATATATATAGATGCACTCAATAATATTCATTAATAAAAATGATTTATTTATATTTATGTAGTAATATTTCATCACCAAAACTAACTAACTAACTGTTCATTCTTCATAGTGTTCATATATTCACATCAGTTTCTTTGTTCAGACGCCTCATGTTGTTGAATTATTCATTTTAAAATGGTAGACTATTTACTTACTAATTTATCATATGAAATTTTTACATTGTAAACATTTTAAAGTCAGTCTAGTACACAAACTAAATGCAATCATTAACTCTTTAAAATTTTAACATATTGTAGTGTTTTAGACAACAATCGAATATCATTTATTCATCCACAAGCATTCAATAATCTTCGAGAACTGTCATCATTGTAAGTGATTAATTTATTTTTTTTTCTATACAAGGATTATTTACTATTGATTATTTTTTCGACTGAGACTAACAAAAGAAGACTGACTAATAATATTTGTATGATGAATTAAAGTCAACTGAAAAATCGTTTAACACATTGACTGAGTGGACGGTAAACAACTGTTTGATTAAATATGAAATTAAGTGAACATCCACTGACAACTTGTCTTTGAGTAAGATCTATAATTTTTGAGTATATTTAGACAAGAAAACAACTTTGAGCCACTGAGTCAGGATTCTATAATCTTGATGTGCTTTTGTTAAAGTGGTCATTAGGTATGCTTGGAACTATTACATGTTCACCTTAGTCGACAAACGAGAACAAGACAATGAACTAACGTCCAGGTAGGCTATCCTGATTCCGATGACTAGCCAAAAGTCTTGATATAGCGTAGAATGTATATTCTACAACACCCAGCAATCACAATAAAATCAAGTACACAAATCTCGTTTATTAATACATCATAGAAACGTCCTTGAGACAGACACAAAAATAGCACACCAAAATACACAGCAACCAATCACAGCCGAGGGTGTTCCTGGTGAGAAATGAAATTTCAAGATCAACTGATCAGACCATGCTCTCAAACGTGAAATCCAAATTTAGGGCATTTATCAAACGATTCTGGGGATCTGACGTCCCCAACAGGTTTTAAATAATAAAAATTGGAATGACATCAGTTGGTCAAGATGTTATTCAAATAGTGGACATAAAGATGATACGAAAAGTAAGATTCCTCTTACATTTTGAATTGACCAGCTCAGGCAATGAGCAACTAAAATCATAGATCAACATGACGTAAACAACACTAAACTGTCCTACTCTAAATTCGTGTATTTTCCTAACTTGCTTAAAATATGAATTATTATGACGTGACAGAAACTCCACACCAAGAGTAGAGCATTGGCTTGAACAAAGTGTTGAATATTGTTTGCGAATTTTAAGTCATATCCATTTGATTCGTTCTTGTCAGTAAATGTGCATTTATGCAATTAATGAAAGAAATTGTGTACAGTATCGTAATCAGCAAGCTTCAAGATTAAGAAAATCAGTGAAAAAGTCAATACCGTTAAGGGAATATTGTTAGGTTCATCACTAAGTATGCTTGAAACTATTACAGGTTTATCTTTGTCGATAAACGCGAAACAGACAATGAACTAGCGTCCAGGTAGGCTACCTTGATCCGAAACGGCTAAAGAAAAGTCTTTACATAACCTAGAAAGTATATTCTACAAAACACCCGGCAAGCACAATGATCTCAAGCACACAAATCTCGTTTATTTATAACATCAAAGAAATGTCCTTAAGACAGTCACAAAAATATCACAATAAAATACACAGCAACCAATCACAGAAAAGGATTTTCTTGGTGGAAAATGCGATCTCAAGGTCAACTGATCAGTCCATGCTCGCGAACGTGAAATCCAAAATAAGGCATTTATTAATCGAGTTCTGGGGATCTAACGTCCCCAAAAAATATATGGATACATTAAAATGAAATAGAAATGAAGTTTATTGACAATTGCTTTAGTATATAAAGGTAGGAAAGTGGCCCCATTTAATGCATCACTATTACATAAACACCAAAGTTTTGTGATGAGGAATAATTGAGCTTCACTGGAAAATTAAACACCATGCAATATTTTAAACTCACGAATACACTTTTATTGTTAAATATGTTCAATCCACACTATAAACTCACTTGATAAAAGATGCTTCGTAAACCATCAGCCCGGTTGTTTCGATATCTGCAAATCTTATTATTCATCTACTAGGTACTTTAGTGATTTATGCCACATGGTTGCTTGGTTTGATTCTAGCTATTTTTCATTACGATTTTCAAACAGATTTAGATAACAGACGAATACGATCTTATCTAAAATCTTTATTTTTACCCATTCTAATGCTTAAAAAAACGATGTATTTTCAAGATTAGAAGTTATAGTAAATTCTACATAATTTATGGGTTTTCTTTGAGTGATTTTTAACTATTTTTTTTTTTAAATTTTATTAGGTACATGAGCTCCAATGAACTAGGCTTACTTCCATCGAATTTATTTTCCCAACTTTCCAATCTGAAAATATTGTAAGTTAATTCAACAAATATTTCCTTTATTAACTGTTTGTTAAAACTAGAAGTAGAAACTGATTAATAGAACTCTTATCGTTAACCTGAAGTTTTTGACAAGTTGTTATGTGCAGTAGCTTGGAAAAGTGTATGAAGTATGTTCTATCTGCATTCCTAGGTTTCACTCCTGTCAGTGACTCTAGACAATAGCCAGTACTACACCGACAGCTCAGTAAGTCAATCGGTCAGTTACAACGTAGAACTGTGTACTTACGTACGTACATCAGTTCAAGTTGTCATACCACATTAGCACAGAGACACAATTGTTAATTCAAATCCCACATTAGTAGAGATAGTAGAAGTATCAGCAGTAATCGGAGAGATTAGGGTTACAAGATATTATTCAAGAAGTAGAATGTAGTGAAATAAACTTAAAAAGGAAAAAGTTGATGAGGAATTCATAAAGTTACGAATTGGGAGAACACAAAGAATGAATCTTCATGTGCCACTGCAAACGATCCTGAGCCATGTCATTCAGGGTCTCTAACCATCGGTGACTAGCGTCTCGCGGTACCGAACCAGGTAGTAGACACCTATCAACATGACTCAGTCCAATTGTCACTCACTACATGAATTTCTGCCATTTTTTGTTCTGGCCACCCGTAGCTTTCTTCCAACTTTCTTCTATACCAAAAGACATAGCCTGACGAGGCAGTCGGTGGTTAGGCATTCGTAACACATGTCCCAACCACCTCAACTGATGAAGTTTCACTACTTCATCTATTGGTCTGCCATCCTAACCTAGTAATACCTCAATAACCAACAGGTTGCATTCTTACTTCTTTAGAAAAGAACAAGAGACGGATTTGGCAGAAGGCAACAAACTGTCTGTAAGAGCTGACTCAACCATAAACTTGTTTACTTTAACACGTTGTTATTAAAAGCCTATTTAGGTTTTCATTTTACTAAACAACATTTCATTTAAATACCAGATAGTTTAATGACATCTTTCTGTATATATTTGTGGTTTAATTGATTATTGCTTTGATTTTGTTAGAAGAAACTTTTTGGACTACTTTATGCTGAGAGTTCCAAATTCCGCTAAACATATAATATTGAATAAGGCCGTTAATATTAAATATATCATACTACATCTAATTTAAATTGTACCAGTTAAAGTTGTTCGCTTCTTTCATCTAAAAATAAGCTTCAAACAATAACAGTTTCTTCATCCAACTTCAAAAGACTTATGCTAGATGTTTCATCAAACTTGATGGGTTGACGAATAGTGTACTCACTTTTTGTTCTCACCTACTTGAAATGCAGCTGCAATTTTGCAGCATCCTATCAACAACTTGATACACACTTGAACTACTTCGTTTGTATTACTTTATTATTACAATCCTAATCGGTTGCTAGAATTTATCCAACCCCGCCAACTATGAAAATGTGATACATTGGCTTAAGTATGGCTTGTCTCTTCTCTCCTTAGAGTTTAGATCAATAGTTTGTAGATGAGAACCAAAACAGATGCATTGACTAACGTATCTGTTGTTTGTACAGTAATTGGCATTAGGCCAGTCATAATCAGTGTAGAGTCAAGGAAAATTGAATGTTACCTCAAGTTACTTTTACCGAATCAAAACAAAAAGATCAAGTAACCAAAATAGTGTCAATGTGATATGCTTGCAGCTATTACGGGTTCACCTTACTCAGTGAACGGAACGAAAATCAATGATTCAGCGACACGATAGGCTATTCTAATCCGATCGTCCCAGGCCCCACTAACTAGAGGAAGAAGTCTTGATAAGACGTAGAGAAATGTATTCTACAGGCAAGCAGAAAGTACGAGGTCGACAAGCACACAACCTAAGCTTATTTATACCATGAATAACCACCCTTAGTGAGAGCCAAAAAAATAGCGTACTAAAATAATCCATCAACCAATGACAGTCAAGGATTTTCCGATGGGGAGAAATGTGAGCTTCTAGGTCGACTGCAGTGAAAACATGGAAATTCTAAATTCCAAAATAAAATTACAAAATAAGGACCTGTTCCGAGTGAGTTCTGTCATAAGAAAGATGAAGTATTCAAGAATACGGGTCAAACAAATGGATTTGCGTTAACATTATGACCATCTATGATCATAATGCATGAAAAATGAATCATTTTGAAAAGTGATAATAATCAGTGTAAAATTATACATATATGCTATAGCATATTCGCAAGAAAGATATCACCGATAGGACTTGGAATTTCTGCACTACTTTCATTTTTTAATTCTTCATACTTAGTAGCTTAAATTTTGATAGAAGCATATAATTATTGGTACAAAACACTGTGAATTGTAATACTGCCTTGATGATAAACACCAATGACAGGAATTTATAGATAGCACTTTTCTATGGTTATTTATATCTGGTACTACTTTTTTTTAAGGCTTTCATTATTTCTTTGCATATCGCTTATAATTTTAGATATTTGCATCGAAATAAAATCTCTTGCATACAAAGAGGATCATTTGCAGGTCTGGAGCATTTACAAATCTTGTACGTTGATTATTTAATTAATATCAGAAGTCACTGGTTGGCAAATCATTTTGTGAATTATTTTTTGCATAAAGCAACTGGATGGGGTCTAGAAATCCTAGTGTACCATACATGTCAACATTTCATAAACTATAGGGCTTCATTTATCTATATCAGTCATATTTTTCCTAGATAATTTGAATAATTTCAAGCTCTACATATAAGGTGCTGTACTAGTTTAGTTAGTTTTTGAGAACAACTATTTGATTTAATAAATAGATATTGAACATAGTTAAATGAAAAATGATAGGCAATGGCTTCATTCTGAATGTTCGTTAACTTTCATATCTATTGCGAAATACAACTTACGTTGTTCATACATGATCAATCCAGAGTGAATGTTAAATTCTTTCAGACTACAAATCTATAGAACTAGGTAGACAGTGAAAAAGTACTGGGGTAAAGAATCTACTGAATTTCTTGTACTGAATTATGCAATCCTGAAGTCAAATGTTTCAACAAAAATAGATTCTTCTCAGTTTATATAATAATAATATGTTTTGTAAATTATATGTTTCAATGAAAATTCATACTTTTTATGATGACTAGTGTAAGTGATTGGAAACAGTCAGTCAGTCAGTCACAACTTCGTACGTAAGTACATGCCATACCACATTAGCACAGAGACGCAACTGTAACTTCAAATCCCACAGTAGTAGAGATAGTAGAAGAATAGTCGGTAAAGGAGAATATTAGGGATCGAATATATTATTCAAGAAGTATAGTTCAGTGAGATAACTATAGAAAGAGAAGGATAGAGATAATGAGGAATTCTGAGGATTAGAATTTCAGAGAACACAAAGAGTGGATGCACCTGAGCCATTGCAAACAATTTTGGGCCATGTTGTTCAAGGTCTCTAACCTTTGATGAGTTTCGTCTCGTGGACCAGGTAGGAAACATATTAGATTATGTATTATGTATAAATTGGGATAATAAACAATCCGTTTATTACACTAAATCTAAAACCTAGATAGATAATATTTAGATGATTAGTATACAGCTATTCGGGAATTTATATCCTATTAATCATGCATATTACTGGTTAGCATTTTTTGGCAAGTTAGTTTTTGACGGGATGAGGTCGTCAACCCCATGCCTAACCCTCCTCATTCATCCGGGCTTGGGACCGGCAGTAGCCCCGAAGGTTCTACTGGCGGAGTTATCATACATATTACTTTATCAAAATTTATGAATAGTCATTTCTCACATGTAACCAGAATACAGTGTAATGCAGATATATTACTTATATCCCAAATCAATGATTCTAGCCAATAAAAAAGGAATATAGTTTTGCTTTAGGGGTTGTGCATTGTGCACCACAAGTAATATGCTGGTGATAACTTTAGAGAATTTTCATTCAAGTTAGTTCTTCTAGCTTTTTCAAACCTATAATTAATTACAGACTATGAAAAATATAATTTCATGGTAAATTTATTCATATTTTATTGCAAAATACTTGGATATGTTTACAACTCGATCAAAATTTATTCTTGGATATTTAATTGAATCCCTTAATTTTAGACATTTATCAAATAATCGTATACAAACATTCCCAAGAAATAGTTTTGAGGACCTACGTCGATTGAAGTATTTGTAAGTGATCCAATTTCCTTGAAATATTAAGTTTTTTATACAATTTTTTTTTCCTATAAAATACACTTTATAAATTTTTGTGTAAATAGTGTATATATGACTGTAAGTGGTTGAATAATTTTTCAAATAAGTGAAGTAACTTCTTTTCTCACCTATTTTGATGCATAGAAACGTAAGTTAATAGATCTGTGTTTACTTTATAGACTATGATCACTGTATTCCTCACAAAATAGTTTCAAGTTATCGAGGTTTAAATTAATTAGTGAATTGATCAAGTTAGACATTAACACCGTTAGATACCGGCTCAGTGGTTCGATCGTTAAGCGTTCGCCTACAATACCGAAGGTCCTAGGTTCGAATCATGCGGGGTGCAGGAGTCGTGGATGCGCACTGCTGAGTCCCATACCAGGACGAAATGGCCGTCCAGTGCCTCCAGGTTTCTAATGATGGTCTAACATTGATCGATTCATGGTTTCAAAATAGCCTATTTGAATAAAACTACACTCGTGATGCTCATGAGAATACAGATTAGTAAAGTTATTTCTCGTCGGTAAATTTAAAACAGATAGAAAAACCCTATTCCACAAAGCAAAGTTAATCATGTAGTTTTATCTTATTGTTTCTGTTTTATACCACGAAGCATTTCGGGAGAGTGATGATTATTCTTTGATGTTTATGTCAAAATAACACTTGATCATATTCTGACTATAGTTTGCTGTTTGATGGAGGGAAGGTTCAATAAAATTTAACAAACTACTGATAGTAACTGTACAAAATGCAATCATGACTTCCCAATTTTTGTCGTTTTTACATGACTAATGCAATTTTTTTTTCAAATAAATGATGTGGTCAAACAAATAATTTTGAAAACATTATTCAATTGTAACTCAATCATGGTGCTTAACGTTTATGAGGAGTATATAATTTACTTAGATTAAAAGTGTTTGTAATAAATGTTTGCTTTTTAAGATATTTCAATATAAAATATGTTCTGTTTTCACACTTTTCTAACTATAAAAGATATTTAGTTCACAATCCACTTATATGTGATTGTCAGTTAGCAGCTTGGTTACCAGCTTTTCTTATTGAAAAAGAAGCTGGTGGTACACAATGGGCTAGATGTGCAGAACCAATCAATGTTCAAGGTCGTCATGTACGAGAATTATTACCTCATATATTGAATTGTCCAAGTAAGTAATTTACCAGATAAATTACTCAGTATATTTATTTTGAATAATTAATAGAAACATATTGTAATGCTCGTAGTGTGCCGATTTACTGCGTGTTCTTAAGCTCGGTAATTAGCTCGTCTAGGCATTCGTTACTAAATGGCGTCTGACGG
Source organism: Schistosoma turkestanicum (assembly GCA_944470395.2). Lineage (NCBI taxonomy): Eukaryota > Metazoa > Platyhelminthes > Trematoda > Strigeidida > Schistosomatidae > Schistosoma > Schistosoma turkestanicum. Next base: position 24,040,786 of record OX103973.1, read on the forward strand.
TTATAAATCAGTAGGTGAACTCGTAGTGTTGAATATGTTTATTTAGGACACACCACAAAGCGAACCGGAGAAGCAGTGAATGAAACGAATGAAGCGACGCGAATTGGAGAAGGCTAATGAGCCAACTCAAAGAAATAGAGCGTGACTAAGAATATATAGTCAGACAAATATGACAGACATGCGACAAGCGAAATAGGCACATATGAATAAAAGCGTTGAATAGTTGACAAGGTCAAATGACAAGTGCGACACGTCATGTGAGCTAATACAAACCAGACAATAATAAGAACGAATGGTACATATAAGTTGTCGCAATACAAATGGCTTGGTTGAATAAATTAATCGAAAGGGCTTAACCAAGTTAGATGTAAGCGAACTGGAATATATGTGGAGGCACTGCATGCTGAAATTTATTTTCCAAAGCAAAAATGAATGGTTTCATATTCGAATTCCCTCATTAAAACATTGTCAGATTAATCTGTTATGTGAGATTCCTTAAGTTATAAAGTCTTACGTTTACAAGGAACTAATTTACTCAAGTTGGGGGCTAGATAACTGGAACTAAAGAAATATTCGCTGAAAACATCAACCAGATAAGTATAGTAAGTAAGAGATGAATTGTATTGAACGAAATTTTAGAATGTTGGTCACCAGCCTATGCTCCATTGGGGTTAATAGGCGTAAGAAAGTAGTAAATTTTAGGATAGTTTCATAAAGCTCTTCTGCTTCTGGAAGGGAAAGTTATAGGCCTCAATTTTTCACGCTTTTCCAGATTATTCCAACCTGATTTTGCCTCTGATTTCATTTTCTAAAGTCATCTTTTCAATAGAACATTACATATTTGAGATCATAGTTTTGATATTAACTGAAAGCTACTGTTCATAATCTATATATTCCAGATTTTTGACATATTCCTGAACTCCATTAAGGAGCATGTGAACATTTTGGAATTGTCAGAAAGAAATTAGCAAACCTAATTAATACAGATTTATCCATTTTCTAGATGTGTTTTTAAGGTCTTAAAATTTTTTTCAAAAATGTGTCGATTATTTCACATGAAATTCAGGAAAAAAAAGTCAAGCAGTTTATAAAACATTGTTTTATAATTGTAAGCATTAATAATATTTTATGCATTACAGGTCTACATTTAAAACCAAGACATGGTTTGATTTATTTTATTATGTATTTTAATTAGCTGTGTCAGATATTTAGTCATAAACTTGATTTTTTTTTTTCAATTAATGCATGGTAAAGTATTGAATGTCTACTTTATTCATGTTTAGGTGAAAAGCACACGACTTGGTCAGTTTTTGTTACGAAATTATAATTAGAGCTAGACGCAAAAGTTTCTATAGGGATATTTATACACATTACAATATGGACTCAACGAACCCTTTCACAGTAAAATAATGGCTCCAAACTTCAAATTGTCGCATATCAAACAGACTTTTTATTTATTGCATGTACATTATTTCAGTTACAAAATTAACATTTAAACTTGTCTCTCACTAAGAACGAGAATGAACATTTGATAAACTGTGCTTCTTACAATTTTTTTTTAAGAATATGAAAGGAACTATGGCTCCTTGAACGTAGTTTCTTTTCACAGTATATATAGGTATAGCTTGAACTCCAAGAATAGAGTTTTGTTACAGACTTGATGAATATCTATTGTTACAATTCATTTTAACTGTTGTAATTTGGCTGAATTAGTCAGTATTCTATAATGATTGTTAAATATTAGTACGCATTACGGGGTTGCTGTGAAGATTGTTAAGTTTTATTTGAAACCATGAATCGATCAATGTTAGACCACCATTAGAAACCTGGAAGCACTGGGCGGCCGTTTCGTCCTGGTATGGGACTCCTCAGGAGGATTCCCGAGGAATGTCCGGAGGGATCTCCGAGTTCTGGCGGGAGGCGTGACCAGTGAAGTTCAACCTGTTCGGGTGTAGACAGTAACTACCGAAGACTGTGTATGAGGTTGCGCAACTCCGTGAATTGATCAAGTTAGACATTAACACCGTTAGATACAGGCTCAGTGGTCCGATGGTTAGGCGTTCGCCTACAATACCGAAGGTCCTGGTTTCGAATCCTGCGAGGTGCAGGAGTCGTGGATGCGCACTGCTGAGGAGTCCCATACCAGGACGAAACGGCCGTCTATCAGTGCTTCCAGGTTTCTAATGGTGGTCTAACATTGATCGATTCATGGTTTCAAATAAAATATTATTACCACATTTATCAATCATTGAACTAGTTTTTCGAATTTCGAATAAGAAAAGAACGTAGAGTTCCTTACTGTTAGATTCTCTACTAGAAGACTTTAAAATATTGATGCATAGAGCTAAGCTGACGAAACAACCATGAGTATTTTCTATTTCTCACATAATTTATCTATTTGTTTTCTTCCTGATGCAAAAATAATTCAGGCACAATCACGCATGAAGAAGAGAAACACAGTTGTGAATTTCTGGATCATCAATGTCCAGATGGTTGTAGATGTAAAGAAATTCTTCTTAAGCCTAGAATGCATGCCAATTCTGAAGCTGTTTTCAGACCAGATGAATTTGGATCAATTCTTGATGGATTAAGTGTGGACTGTTCGAATCTGGAATTAACAGAAATTCCCAATAATTTACCAATAAATACAAAAGAATTGTGAGTTCAGATTCTAGAAGATTCAAAGCAAGAAGTTTTAGTTAATTTTTTAGTCTATCATAATTATTACGGGCAATGACTTTTGAATATATCAAAGGTTATAAGATGTTAGATCCCTAGAACTCACTTGATAAATGTATTTTGGATTCATGGGCTGATCAGTTGACCTTGAGATCACATTTCCAACCAGGAGATTCATTGGCTATGATTGGTTACTTCGTTCGTTTAGTGTCTTGTTTTGTGATTGTCTCAAGGATGTCTCTATGGAGTATAAATAAACGCGATTTGTGTGTTTGGATTCATTGAGTGCTGGCTGCGTGTTTGTAGAATACACTTCCTATGCTATTTCAAGACTTCTCGCTGATACAATTTGGGTTAAGGGATCAGAGTAGCCTACCTGTACGCTGGTTCATTGTTTTGTTCTCGTTATTCGACTAAGATGAACCCGTAATAGTTTTAAGCATACTTAGAAACGAGTGTAACAATTGGCGACGGGAATGTATGCATTCATCTTGTAAAAGTGTCAAAAAGTTTTCACCTCATAAAGTGACTCGATACTGTGTATTTTTATGGATTTTGAAAGGTCCACTGATCGATGGTTCAAACTCAAGTCATAAACAGAATAACTCATTCAGATATATAAATAAGCTACTACTTGAAGCAACATAGTAGAAATTTGTAAGGAAGGTGAAAAACATCAGGTTCATTGTTATTCCATGACAGTGAACCAATCAACTTATTTTAGTTAGATTAAAGTGAAAAGAATGTTTATTCAACGTAGGCTCTCACTAATACCTTTTTTACTAGTAACATTTGATAAGCTATCGAGGATTTTTATTAGCGATTTCAAATTAAGACGAACTTTTTATCCTGGACAAAGTTTTACTTATAGTCTTCATAACATTCTGCTGAATAACTATTCTGGGTAGCAATTGAAGGATTCGAAATAAATTCTAATCAAGATCATTTCGTTTATCGTTTGCCTTCTTTTTTTAGAAATCTAAGAAATAATTTAATCAGATCTATTACAATTGAATCTGGATTATCGAAATTAAAAAGCCTTGAAACATTGTAAGTTGATTTGAGAACTATATGTAAATTATTCTTACCACCATTCCTATATTTAAATCATTCGGTTAATGCAACAATAAGTGATATTTTACATCAGTTGGCCTACCTGTGTAGGTTGTTCAGATGACTATGGATTGTATCGCTGTAAACTCATTCTTTACGTATGTCTGAACTTTTGCAAGCCAATAATATTTTAACATACGATCAAAGTAAAAAGATATTGCAGTACTAATATATTAGTTACAGACAGGAATAATGTAGATTATTTAAAATAATATAAGTCAGCTGACTTTTTATTTAAACTTCAAGAGTATTTAATATATATATTATAAATTTGAAAATTTTCTCAACGAATATTTAAGATATGAAAGTCGATTAGTATCAATACTAGTTGGTATGATTATACATATCCGAATTGACTATTTAGCTAGATTTTCAATTAGAGTTATGTAGATTAGTGTTTTTACACATTTGAAATCATCAATCAGTCAATCGTTGTTAGACCACCATTAGAAACCTGGAAGCATTGAAAGACGGCCGTTTCATCCTGGAATGCGACCCATCAGCTAGAGTTAATTAAATGAGAGGAAGCTTTATTTGCAAGCTGATAGATGTCTTGACTAATGCGAGAAATCTATTGAATACAGTTCATAAATAGCTCGGTGGAAATTTGATTGGGTTTTGTCACATGTTAAAATTAGCTTAGTTATATCCGGTCATATAGTTATAAAATCTTTGCCTTTAAAACTTCTATTACGAAATCACCATATAGCCCAATTTCGATACCAATACTATTTATCAACCTCAGTTGCCTGTTGTCCATAAAGTCTGTGTTAGATTACATAAGATTGATGATCAAGTAGCTTTAAGATGTATATACTCTTTATTAGGTCACAATACGAAAATGTGTGTAGTGTCAAATGCCTAGAGAAAGGGACATTTTCTTCAGTTATATATGTTATAAACTCTTGGTTACTTTACTTACTTACTTACGCCTGTAACCCCCAATGGAGCATAGGCCAAACACCAGTTTTCTCCAACCAACTCTGTCCTGGGCTTCCCTCTCCAGTTCTGTCAAATGTTTGTTCATTTCTCTCATATCTTTCTCTATTTCTCGGCGTAGTGTGTTCCTTGGCCTTCCTCTTTTCCTTTTGCCTTGAGGGTTCCATGTGAGGGCTTGTCTAGTGACGCAGTTAGGTGCTTTTCGTAGTGTGTGTCCTATCCACTTCCACCGCCTCTTCCTGATTTCTTCCTCCACTGGAGTCTGGTTTGTTCTCTCCCACAGTTCGTTGTTGCTGATGGTGTCTGGTCAACGAATACGAAGTATTTTGCGTAGACAACTGTTAACAAACACTTGAATCTTCTGGATGATGGCTTTGGTAGTTCTCCATGTTTCCGCTCCATACAGTAGAACTGTCTTCACATTTGTATTGAAAATCCTGATTTTGGTATTGGTTGAAAGTTGTTTGGAGTTCCAGATATTTTTCAACTGTAGAAATGCAGCCCTCGCTTTGCCAATCCGTGCCCTCACATCTGCATCGGATCCACCTTGATTGTCGGTGATGCTGCCCAGATATGTAAAGTTGTTAACGTTCTCCAAGGCATCTCCATCAAGAGTGATTTGGTTGGTGCATGTTGTGTTGCATCGGAGAATTTTGCTTTTTCCTTTATGTATGTTGAGACCTACTGCTGCAGAGGCTGCTTCTACACTGATCGTCTTCTCTTGCATTTGTTGTTGAGTGTCAGTGCAACTCCTTGTGTATGTGAAGCGTTTTCCTCTTCATGACCAGAGTATAACTGCAGTTCCCCTGAAGCTAGTCTCAGTTGTCCTACTTGCGTCCAATGCGTTTCACTGATTCCAAGCACCTCGATGTTGTATCGTTTCATTTCTGCCGCAACTTGAAATAGTCTTCCAGTCTCCCACAATGTACGAACGTTCCATGTACCTTAAAAGATGGTTACTCTGGTTGTCAGAAGAGGCATCAGCCCCGTGACTTCCGAGGGAACTCGGCTTTCATCACGAGACGTCATAATTCTTCTTCCAACTCCCAGGGCAGAGTTAAAATGGTTTGAATTATTTTTTCTGGTTAGCGTTTTTTTGGCAAGTGAGATTTCAACGGAATGGGGTCGCCAACCCCATGTCCAACCCTCCTCCTTTATCCGGGCTTGGGACCGGCAGTAGCCCCTAAGATTCTACTGGTGGAGTTAAACTCTTGGTTAACATGTAGGTATTCATTTCCAATATCAACTGTAAACGATACACAGATTTTCACAGGCAATGAAGGAAATTTACATCAAGAAGTTATCGGTCAGTCAGAATATTTGATGGGTGAATGTTCGATTTCATCGATATCATGCGAAAAAACCACATTTCTAATTTGTTTGTGGGGTACATAAAAGTAATTAATGACTTTAAACATGTGATTTGTTTGTGAGTAGTATAAACCTGGTTCTTCTATCGCACACGCAACAACAAATGCAAGAGAAGTCGACCAGTGTAGCAGCAGCCTCTGTAGCAGTAGGTCTCAACATACATAAAGGAAAAAGAAAAAATTCTCCGATGCAACACAACATGCACCAACCAAATCACTCTTGATGGAGATGCCTTGGAGAACGTTAACAACTTTACATATCTGGGCAGCATCACCGACAATCAAGGTGGATCCGATGCAGATGTGAGGGCACGGATTGGCAAAGCGAGGGCTGCATTTCTACAGTTGAAAAATATCTGGAACTCCAAACAACTTTCAACCAATACCAAAATCAGGATTTTCAATACAAATGTGAAGACAGTTCTACTGTATGGAGCGGAAACATGGAGAACTACCAAAGCCATCATCCAGAAGATTCAAGTGTTTGTTAACAGTTGTCTACGCAAAATACTTCGTATTCGTTGACCAGACACCATCAGCAACAACGAACTGTGGGAGAGAACAAACCAGACTCCAGTGGAGGAAGAAATCAGGAAGAGGCGGTGGAAGTGGATAGGACACACACTACGAAAAGCACCTAACTGCGTCACTAGACAAGCCCTCACATGGAACCCTCAAGGCAAAAGGAAAAGAGGAAGGCCAAGGAACACACTACGCCGAGAAATAGAGAAAGATATGAGAGAAATGAACAAACATTTGACAGAACTGGAGAGGGAAGCCCAGGACAGAGTTGGTTGGAGAAAACTGGTGTTTGGCCTATGTTCCATTGGGGATAACAAATGTAAATTATCAAATTTTAAATTATTAGTGTAAACTTAATTTTAACAAACATTTTTCAAAAGACATTTAATGGATAGAGCGGTAAACAAATATGATTGATTATCTTGCAGATAACTATTACACACTGATTGTTGGTATATGTTGTTGTGGTCATCAAGCAAACAGTAAAGAAGACAATATTAACTAAATCACACCTATTTATTTTTCAATATATACTTCATTTATATTGGCAAGTATCATCAAAACATGAAACATTTAAGTAAAATTCAAAAGGGGACAAATCAGTAGGTAGTTAATGAATAGACGTAAATTATTTTCCTTGCAGCATACCTTTTGAGATGGTGGAGAAATTTTGTAGCTCAGGTGGATGATTATGGTAGTCTTTCGTTCTCTGAGCTGAATATTTTGGTTGTGGAGCTTTCATTGATCTTCTGAACAACATCGTCATCTTCCATCCGAAGTTTGTGCTAACGATGTTGTTCAGAAGAAGAACAATGAAAACTTCACAACCAAAATATTCAGCTCAGAGAACGAAACATCACCACAAGCGTACCTTTTCTTCTGCGTTTCCTCACTATTCTATACTATTAGTATTCAAAGATGAATGACTGCCTTAGAAGACATGAAGCATCATAAACTCACGTGAGTTATTGAAGGCCTTCTTATAAACATTTCAAAGAAGTAGACGGATAAATGAAACTGTTGAATTCACCAAGTTACAACCTTCTGAACTAAGTTTCAAGTAACATGAAAACCATTCGTTTAGTGATTCCTAATCACTATAACAAAGAATACAATATAAAATTTTAATCCCCACGTTACAGTCTAACACAGTTAAATATTACTTACTACTTACTACTTACGCCTGTTACCCCCAATGGAGCATAGGCCGCCCACCAGTTTTCTCCAACCAACTCTGTCCTGGGCTTCCCTCTCCAGTTCTGTCCAATTTTTTGTTCATTCCTCTCATATCTTTCTCTATTTCTCGGCGTAGTGTGTTCCTTGGCCTTCCTCTTTTCCTTTTGCCTTGAGGGTTCCATGTGAGGGCTTGTCTAGTGACGCAGTTAGGTGCTTTTCGTAGTGTGTGTCCTATCCACTTCCACCGCCTCTTCCTGATTTCTTCCTCCACTGGAGTCTGGTTTGTTCTCTCCCACAGTTCGTTGTTGCTGATGGTGTCTGGTCAACGAATACGAAGTATTTTGCGTAGACAACTGTTAATAAACACTTGTATCTTCTAGATGATGGCTTTGGTAGTTCTCCATGTTTCCGCTCCATACAGTAGAACTGTCTTCACATTTGTATTGAAAAATCCTGATTTTGGTATTGGTTGAAAGTTGTTTGGAGTTCCAGATATTTTTCAACTGTAGAAATGCAGCCCCAGTTAAATAGAGTAACAAATGGCTTATTCACGAATAAACTGTGGATAGTAGGGGAGCATTGCGTAAAATAAAAATATTCGATTTTTAATTTTGATTGATACAAAAAGTTAAATTGTTAGCCTGGTTTTATTATTATTATTATTATTTATTTATTTATTTATTTATTATTAGTGATTGAAAAAATCTTCAGTTGGCAATATTAATTTTCAAAGGTCAACAATATTCCAGGGTTTTGTTTTTCTTCCTTACCTTAGGCAATAAACAGATTTTTTTTCATAGTATAAACTTAGATTTTTTCTGGTGGTAGTCTTTTTTTATGTTCTAACATTAAAATTATTCATGTATATTATAAACTAACTGAATATTAATTTCGATATAAAAAAAGGGGAAAAAGAAAAACATACTCGACAAGGTGAATATGAGGTCAATGTATCAAAAATAATGACATCGGTTTTCATATAATGAATGACCTTGCGTTGAATCTTTTCTTGTTACGTGGTTCATGAAAAAAGAAACTCAGCTTTATTAGTGTGGGGAATATAAAGTCAATTTCTATCAATATCAATAAAGATGAACAGATATAGGAATACTGTATTTGAATTTGAAATTAAAAACCACGAACGAGAAAATGATAACAGATACACACAGTACATGAACATATTTTTGCATACACCGTATGTTGAGGATGTTAGATCCTCAGAACTCGCTTGATAAATGTGTTTATGTTGGATTTTATTCATGGGCTGATCAGTTGACGTTGAGATCACATTTTCCACAATGAAAAGCCTTGGCTGTGACTGGCCACTGCGTTCGTTTAGTGTGCTATTTTGTGACTCTCCCAAGGACGTCTCTATAGTGTATAAATAAACGCGATTTGTATGCTTGGATTCATTGTGTGCTGGCTGGGTGTTTGTAGAATACACTTTCTACCCTATATCAAGACTTCTAGCTAGTACTTTTAGGTCAACGGATCAGAGTAGCCTATCTGGACTCTGGTTCATTGTTTTGTTCTTGTTATTCGACTACGGTGAACTCGTAATAGTTGAAGCATCCTAGAGACGAGCGTAACTCCGTTTATGCTTGTTAACGAAATGACTGGACTTTGCGTTATTTTACATGCTAAATCCAACGAAGCTGATTTTGTAAAGGTTCATAACTAAGATGAAGTCTACTGGGATGAAGTGAAGATTCCAACGTTGCTTCTAAATGTTACTACCACAACAGAACTGACAGTGATGAGCCACTACTTGAAAAAAATATGCAGATATTTTGTTTGTCAAAAAAGAAGTCAAAGAACTAAGATTATAACTGGAAACTTTATCAAAAAAATATTACTTACATCCAATAAGACTGCACTTCCAATTTTCATCTTATCATATCGAAACTTCTCTTGGCCCGTACTCTAGAACTGTAATTTTTAAATAAAGTAAATGTATGGACCAAAGATAAATTTCCTCGTTTATTATAGATCGAACTGTAAGTCTCAACTGAATTACGATTACCATTTATCAAAGTGTTCTGTGTTGATACATAATTTTGGCTGGTTGAGACAATGAGTTACGTATGCTCAACCACTGACTGCGTCGACGAGTGATGTTGTCTGATGTAGGATATAATTATTCAGAATCTAATTCTCGCTTGAATATTTATTAGACAAAGGATTAGTAGTTTTTTTTTATAATAGCGTCAACCTTGCTGCGCTCTGTCTCTCTGTCTCTCTCTCTCCCTATATATATATATATATATATATATATATATATATATATATATTCATTTGAAATTTGTCGTCACATTTTGATTATAAGCATAGTCTTTTATGTCATAGCCTAATTTACTTAACTTATTAACTAATTAACAATATAGCGTAGTTCTTTTGATCGGTTTTGAGGAAGAAATTGTATATTTTTTGACAGAATTTCTTCCATAATTCTCCAAGTATTTCAGACAGAGAAAAATTTATAGTCGACTTAAAAAGTTATGTCGTAATTAGCAAGACATATTATTGTAATATTTTCATTACATATACAATTGAGTATAAATCAGCTCATATGCTAACTCTTATTCTGTCTAAGTTGGTAGTAATAAAATAACCTTGAGAATAATTTTTTTTTTTCATCAACTAAAACCTATGTTTATTTAATTATGCCATAGGCGTCTGCACAAGAAATTCATTCATTGCTTAAAGAAGTTTATTTTTACCACACCATTATCTCAATATGATGAAGTTAAACTTATTGTAGGAGTACAAACCTACGACTATGACTTTTATAAGATTATTTTTTAAAAATTCCTTTATGTTTTTCAAAAATATTTCGTCTAATGCAAAGGCTCCATTCATCACGAACTTGTACTAATTGTAGTGCCACTAAGAATTTTATTTTACCCATGTTTCTGACAATTACCTGACAGTGAAAACCAAACTATCTTCAGGAGATGATGAACTTAAAACTTTCAGAATTATTTAACATGCATAAACATTAGTTACGAAATAGGCACTTAATAATTTACATTATCATACTCTTTTACACATTTGAAATCATCAATCAATTAATCATTGTTAGATCCGGAAGCACTGAAAGACGGCCGTTTCATCCTGGTATGGGACTTATCAGCAATGTGCATCTACAACTCCTGCACCTCGCATGATTTGAACCCGGAACCTTCAGTCTTGTGCGCAAACGCCTAACCTCTGGACCTCTGGGCCGGCATCCAACGGTGTTAATGTCTAACTGTAATCGATCTAGGGATTTTGCGCGACCTCACCTATTTGTCTTTGGTAGTTATTGCCTATACAGTGCTTCCAGGTTTCTCAATGGTGGTCTAACAATGATTGATTGATGATTTCAAATGTGTAAAAACACTAATCTCCATAACTCTAATTGAAAATATCATATTTATTTTTCTTTATGTCTATGAAATAAGTGTGTGAATTCTCCTTAACTATGATTCATACTTAAATATAATGCATATATAAAAACTTCAAAGTTAAATTATCGGTCATAGTTATTGTACTATTGAACATGACTGGAATTTTACGTTCTATGTGTTCAATATCAATTCACTAGTGTATTGACAACCGTTATTTTTATCAATATGCAAATTTACTCAACATTTTATTTAATGAACAGTTGGTATGTTAATAATAAAAAAGACATATTTATATAAAGCTTTAACTTGCTTTTAAAGCGTACAATCGAAATAACATATGGGTAATGCCCGGACATATAGATACTACTACTGATACGTGAATATTCCTTGTTATGATAGTTAAATTTTATGTTTCAAAACTTCATATAATACAACGGAACATTTTGATAAACATTATGTGAAAGTAATTATCCAAATATAGCATTGATACACGAATACTACTTATATAAATGATATTCAGTCTATGTGTCCGTGTGTATGTGTGTGTGTGGTCCATGAAATAATCAAACAATCATCAGACGAAAATTCCCTGATGATGATACTGTATGTAGTGTTTATAGAAACAAGTAACTGTTCACTAGTTTTCTCATATTTACAAGATGTTTTAATTACTTTTACAGATTTCTTTCTTTAGACAATTAGAGTTTAAGCGAATTCAGTAAATGCTAATTAAAATATAGATAGGAGCTATTTTCTATTGTTTTTCATATATTCAGAAATGATACTTCACTGAGACTTTGTATTTAGTTTAGTTTAATTGTAACTGATGTCAAGCTAAGTAACTTTTATATAAAATTTATGTGATTTTACAGGTTGCATAATTAAGGTTTGACTTGATAATTTCAAATAAATTGAACACGAAGTAAAATGCCAGTAAAAAACCAATAATAATAAATGTGTGTTATATCTTAATGAGTAAAAACGACAACATCTGAGTTTATACGATTTGTAAGTTGAGTTGTTTTGTTAAGGGGAAATAAATAACCAGATTAAATTAACATAACTTCAAATTGTACTGTGGTGTACGCTACTTATGTTGACATAAGTAGTATATGATATCAAACGGAAATCAAACGTCTGACAGCAAAAGATCCAGAAGGAAAGAATGAGAACAGAAGGCAATTTGTAGGTAACGTAAAGTGAACTGAAATCTGAACAGTCTAAATGGAAGAACACTGAAATCTAAAACAAATAAGGATTAGCTTGCAAATGATGATTTCACGGGAAGGTTTTGTACATATGCTAAACAACTCTGTAATATTCGCTTCAAAATAGATGTTGACGTCCTCACCTGTATTTTCGTGCACAACAGTACTATTTAAAGTTTCTGCAAATTTAATGTTCATTTATTTAGTTTCCAAAGCTATGGTTTACACTGAGTCATGAAATGTTGAGAATTTGATATCCTTACAAATCAGGACACTAAAAATATAATTATTTATTGTCCACCACTCTGATAACTTATTTATTGAATTCATGAATCGATCAGTGTTAGACCACCATTAGAAACCTGGAAGCACTGAAAGACGGCTGTTTCGTCCTGCTATGGGACTCATCAGCGGTGCGCACCCACAACTCCCGCAGCTCGCAGGATTCGAACCCAGGACCTCCGGTCTTGCGCGTGAACGCCTAACCTTGATCGAATCATCATCTCAATAGGTAACTCAACTCAACTCCACAACCTCATAATGAAATATATTTATATTTTATTGTGTATTTTTAATCCTAATCATTATAAAAATGAAATGTTTCTCCATAAACACATAAGTTGGAATACATATCAGTAGTCTCCATAAAATACTAGGTAATAAAGAATGTACTTGTTGGTCTTGTTCTAGTCATTAAGACTGATGTGAAAGTTGCAACTTTCAATTTATAACACTGATTAATAAAACCAAAAAGTTTATGAACAGACTTAAATGTTTTCTTGAATGTAATAAAATAATCATACAATTATGACTGCTCACTCTGATATTCTTTCTACATGCAAATATCATGATTAAGACATGTCAAGACATGAATTATTTAAAGATTGTTAGATTTAAAGCAATGTAATGAAGTGTAAAACAGAAACGTAGTTAACTCAAATTACAAATATATTGTAAAAACAATTTTTATTCAAATAATCCAAAAATGTAAAACAACAAGTCCTCTTTTCTAAATTTTGATAGAACAATGAGAAGACGTAAATGATCTGAAAAATCTTGTGATATATTTGCGCTATACATTTCGAACAATCTGGTCACACATACACTTTTCAAGGCATTTTATATGACGATTAATAAAAGGTCAATTAAATAAAAGTTCAAATTCTAAATGAAGGAGAGAATTAATCAACGTAATATAGAAAGAATAAGAAAGGGTATGAAACAGTCACATTACCACCCTAGGCCATACAATGGCTTACAGATTACCAGGGTAAATTCAAGATTATAACAAATTGTTTCTGTACAAATAAAGGGGGTTTCAACTTACTGATAGCCAAGGCTTCCATAAACTTCAAAATTTGTCCTTCTATACAATGTTTTGTAGGCCATCTTGATGTCAATCTTATGCCCTGTCACAATTATATGTTTTGCGATCAATGAACATGGTTTTCTGTTTCCCACTTATCTGAAGTTAACTGATTCTGAAGCCACTTATATACATGTTCCATAACCCTTGCTTGCATTTTTCGGATCAATTACGTCTTCTCACTGATCCATCGAAATAATTCAAAAATGTCTAACTTTCAGAGGAATTATGTGCCACTGATGGCTATTGTCATCTTGAAAGTATGCTTGTAAACTATTTATTTTCATGAAATATTGATGGTAATTCTTAACTCAAAATAAATATTAAGTACTCAAATAATCTTAAAATTTTCCAAATATTATCACACGTATGCATCTCAAATCACGCCTAAAATAATTTTGATCAAAAAATCAATTATTTTAAATCTGTAAGATAACTATGAAGCTAAAATCAAATCCATAAGGCGTGTTGCAAATCTGACAAAGTTTCTACAAGTTATTTTCAGAAAAATAGCCTGATTTTAAAAATATTCTCTTTTACTGGTGAAATGAATCTCTATTTTCAAATAATCACAGTTATTTATAATTTATTGCTTTAAAGGGTTTAATTTATATATAACTGATTTCGTCAAACGATGACTGCATGCATTGACTATACTTTTTCACTAAAACGCTTCTAACAAAATCTGTGAAGAGTAATTAACTCTATATTGTTTTTTGTCAAAAGATTTAATCTACCAGCAAAAACGTTTGTCACATAGTCTAGTTGTTTGAAAATTACTTAGTAGGTTATAATCTGTGCACGACAGATATATTTTGATGCGTACTTGTTGTTTTTCTGGTTTAAATATATTTTTTGCAACTAAATACTAGTACATGATTATACTGAAACTAAGTATCGCTTCAAACTATCAAAAATTTCATTTAACTCTGCAGTTCCTCGAGGCCTAGTGATGAAGTAGATATTCATGCACTCGCTTTGAGTTATGCATATTTTGTAATTACTTACTTACTTGCTTACGCTTCTTACACCCAACAGAGCATAGGCTGCCGATTAGTATTCTCCAACCTACCGCGTCCTATGCTTCTCTTTATAGTTCAGTCCGATTTTTGTTCATTCTTCTCTTGTCTGTCTCCGTTTCTCGACGTAATATGTTCCTTGGCTTTCCTTTTTTCCTCTGGCGTTCGGGGTTCAAATTGACGGCTTGTCTTATGACGCAGTTGGGTGCTTTCCGCAATGTGTATCTTATCCAACTCCAACGCTTCTCCCTGATTCCCTCCTCCACTGGAATTTGGTTTGTTCCCTCCCTCAGTAGGTTGTTGCTGATAGTGTCTGTCCAACGGATAGAAAGTATTTTACATAGACAACTGTTAATAAATACCTTTATCTTCTGGATGATAGCTTTGGTAATTTTCCAACTTTCCGACCCAGCATTTTTTAATGCTTAGTAATGATATTCAGCTATTGAAAGTGATATTAATAAAATAAAGTGGAAATACACAGCCTTAGGGTAGAAAGCTAAATAATTCGTTTACTAAATGCTTAAAGGGAACTAAAGTCTATAAGAAATCTAGTAGCTTATTTTGTGGCTGGATAAAAAAAGAAATAGATACAATGAAATGTGTTCAGTTTTTTCAGCGGTTGAATAATTATCCGAAACTTTTTATAGTTTGTATTCATCTAGCATTTATTCATTACTGGTTTGCACATCTTCCAGTAACTATTATATGGATACATAATGAACGAATCGACCACAAGAAAGTTTAAATATGGCATTGACAATTGATTTTCTTTAAAATGAGTCAAGCGTTTTAAGAATTAATCCGATTTTCTTGTTTTGATTCCCTCATAACTGTACCGGACATTTTTGAAAATGTTGAGTTTGTGATAGAATCGCATTTTTATTTCTAGTTTTACTAGTAAAACAACAACTAATAACGGATTATCATAATACAAAATTGATCAATCATTTTCGAAATCACTATATATATCGCATAAACTGAATATAACTGTGTGTAAATTGAATTTCATATTTCAATCCAAAAGCCCTACTGTTTTCTTTTGGACTGTAATAATGGTTTTCTCACGGAGTTCTTTTTTAATATACCGACATATACATCTGTTAGCGATAATTGATGTAAAATTCCTGTCGAATTTCTTCTGTAATCGCCTATTATTTATTGATTTATTTTAATGAAACAATTAGCATTGTGGATGGAAATGAAATTGACCACATCGAGCCATTGTCATTTCAGAGTAATTTCAATATGAAAAAACTGTAAGTCTGTTTAGTCTTGTTTTCCCATTTTCAATGTGATTTTTATTTGATTTTTCTTATGTATACACAGTTTTATCTGATAGATAAGAAGTTTACGGTATGCGTTATATTATGAGTTGTTCCAACGTCAGTATAAAATACCTTTAGCGATATTCATTATTTGTGGTGTGAACTCTACAATAGTAATGAGATCATAGATTTGATAATCAGTCGAAATAAAATTACAAAACATCAATATGTATATCTATAAAGTGCTCACATAGTTGGCGTCAAAACGCAAAACCCTGGTTGACTAGATCAGAAATTATCTAATGAATATTTCCAATAAAAACTCTAGCTACATTACTCAAAATGAAATGTTATTTTATAGATGATCTCTGTTGGTTGCCAATGATTCTTGCAGTATTGTCTAATTAGAACCAATGTAAAAGATTCTTCAATCTAGTTGTTTGCACAAGAATAAAAAGACAGAATTGCGATGAAGATCACTTTGATCTAAAAATTAAACTTTATTGTCTACAATTAACAAATGAAAGAATGAGTTGAGTGAGAAATACATTATTGAGTTTAGTAAAATGAATATGTTTGCAGTTGATTTTGCACTTTTTTTCTACCTGCCGATGAATCTTGTATGAAGTAGATAATAACTCTTCACATAACTTTGTAAATGTTCGTTTTGGCTTCTGTATACCGGGGATTTGAAAAAAAATTATTTTTAGTGGCAAACGTTGAGTGATCATATTCAAGTTTATTTAGATATTATCATTCTAGGTATAGGCTTTGAGACTGATGACTGAGTTAGACTCTTTGAAACTATTGCCTACAATGTTTCTTATCACTGCTTAGAGATGATAAGGTACATTCATTCCGATTGATATGAATTCAAAATACTGTACAACAATATTCTTTGTAAAATTTATTTATACGACAGACAGACAGATACAACGCAGAACTTCATACGTAATTAAGTAAGTTCAGGTTGCCATACCGCATTGGCAAACAGACGTCAACGTCAGTTCGAATCCAATAGTGGTAGATAGATAGTAGAAGTATTAGCAGTAATGAAGAAGATTAGGGTTCAAAGATATGATTCGAGAAGTATAATCCAGTGAGATAACTTTAGAATGCGAAAGATAGAGATGACGACGAATTCAGAAGTTTAGAATTTGAGAGAACGCAAAGAATGAATGCACCTGCGCCATTCCAGATGATTGTGAGCCATATCGTTCAAGATCTCTAGTCATCGGTTAGTATCGTCTCGCAGACCCCAACCAGGTAGCCTACATCTATCAACATGACTCAGTCCACTTCTCAATGACTTCATGGATTTCTGCCATGTTTTGATTTGAACGACCCTAGCTTTCTTCATTAAAATGTTGTGCCAGTTAACTAATTACTAGTAGTAATATAAAAGGAATTATCCAAAGTACTTCTAGTCATGATGTACTAGTGTCATAAGAATAATTCGTAATATATCGAAAAAGACGATGAGCTCTTTCATTCAAATATATTTATTACATATATCTGTTAATTTGTTTTTGTAAAATGTTTACATCAAATATTACTTATTTCGACCCTACTCATTGTGATTTACTTTTTGTACAAACTAAAACAAATACAGGATTCTTAGTAACAATTCACTAACCTATTTGGAAGAAAATACATTCAAAGGTTTGAAAAGCCTTGAAATAATGTAAGTCAAATATATATTTTTTATATATTACTATCCTGTTCTCATCATTTTACTACTCAAATCAATGAAATGTCTAACTGCTGCGTTTTTCTTTTTTCTTTTCCAACAGGTTACTTCAACATAATCAAATTAAATGTTTGAATAATAGAACATTTAATCAAACTCCAGCATTGAAAATATTGTAAGTCATTCAATGTTACTGATAGATGATAGATAATTCCATATAAAATCCATTTTCAGCTTTTCTGCTTTATTATTTTCTGCTTCATTGAATTACTTTACTTACTTACACCTGTTACCCTCGATGGAGCATAGGCCAAACACCAGTTTTCTCCAACCAACTCTGTCCTGGGCTTCCCTCTCCAGTTCTGTCCAATTTTCGTTCATTCTTCTCATATCTTTCTCTATTTCTCGGCGTAATATGTTCCTTGACCTTCCACTTTTCCTTTTGCCTTGAGGGTTTGAAGTGGTGGCTTGTCTTGTGAAGCAGTTAGGTGCTTTTCGTAGTATGTGTCCTATACACTTCCACATTCACTGAATGGAAATCTTTAAATTTCATTGAAACTGGGCTTCAATGGAAAGAATCGTCATGTCATAACTTTTTGATCGTAATTACACATTTAACACGGAAATTGAATGACAGAACTTCAATTCACTTCATTAAATAGCTTGACTGACTTTTGAAGACATACATTTATTACTTTATCGTAAAAAATTTAAACAAAATTAAGTGAACAACCACATTCATAAGCCGTAGATATTAGACATTAGGACCTACATTGGAAGTGTTTTTACCTGTAGATGAATTGTCTACCCCCTTTTTAATCAAGTAGAGCTACAGGATTATTTTTGCATAGGTTTTCCTACAAAGAATGACGAACATTCAGAGTTCATTATTCGATCATAGCTCAAGTTATGTTGTTCGTTTTTATGAATCACAGAAAGCATTATAACAGTGTAGGAGAGTTTTTATTAACTGGAAAAGTACATATATATTTGGGGAAGTCATTGTACGGATCTATACTAGATTTCTTCAGATGCAAATGATTTCAATTATTTTTTTTCAGTAAAGATCCAGCTTACAGTACTATTTTGCATGCCAATGAGTTGAATGTGTTCAATATATATTCTCTGTTGAGATCATTTTTATAAGTTTATGCCCTCCTGTTAAATTCAATTATTAATTTTTAATGCCTGTGATACAATATCTCTAAATTTCGATAGATTTTTATGAAAATATCCCTAGTCTCTCTTAGTCATTATGAATGTTCATTCTATGTGATACACACCAGTAGACAATTTTAAAATATCCAATATTTCAAAACATAATATATATTTTTTCTTCAAAGTTATAGCACATTTTGTGATTAAGAATAGTAAAATCTCATTTCTAAAGCTTAACTTAAAACTTTTAAACCATAATTGTTTATTCACGGAAACGAACGTTTCTAAATGGTCTAAACTAGGTTTTTGTAAAATTGTTGATAACAAAAGAAATTATAACTGGTGAGACTCTTGGAGCTGTAAGTTATCTTTATCCTTACTTACTTACGTCTGTCACCCACAATGGAGTGTAGGCCACCAACAAATATTCTCCAACCTACTCAGTCCTGTGATTCCATTTCCAGTTCTGTTAAGTTTTTGTTCATTCTTCTCTTTTCTGTCTCCTTTTCTCGGCGTAATATGTTTCCTGGTCTTCCTCCTTTACTTTGACCTTGAGGGTTCCACATGGGGGCTTGTCTTGTGACGTAGTTGGGTGCTTTTCGTAGTGTGTGTCCTATCCACTTGAATCACTTCTGCCTGATTTCTTCCTTATGCGTAAGATTTACTTGCATTAATGGTATACAAAAGTAACCCGTGTGAATATTTTTGAAAATAGAA
Organism: Schistosoma turkestanicum; assembly: GCA_944470395.2. Taxonomy (NCBI): domain Eukaryota; kingdom Metazoa; phylum Platyhelminthes; class Trematoda; order Strigeidida; family Schistosomatidae; genus Schistosoma; species Schistosoma turkestanicum. The sequence goes on from OX103973.1 coordinate 24,060,400, forward strand.
ATTAACTTAAAGTAAAAAAGAAATTGAAGTACAAAGACTAAAATAATACAAAAAACCATTGAAAATCTGGATTTCATGCAGTAAAATTTAATCTTCAACTGTATTAAACAAAAATTCAATTGTTTGATTGGATGAGAATTTTATTTAGGGAGAGAATAACGTTGTAACATGTTTATGAACATATTACTTTTGCATAGTTTACCACAGTACAGCTGATTCACTTACTAGATGTTTGACTAAAGTATATATAAATATATATATATACATCTGTATATCTTTAAATATACTTCTGTTCATAGTCATAATTTTCTCGTATCCAACATAAAAGTCATAATCTCAAAGTAAACAAAGTAAACTATTTGTTTATTCAAATGATGTCTGGAATGTTCTATTTTAGAGGAGTTATTTTTTTATTTTCAATTTGTTTAAATCATAATGAAAAAGTCAATTAAATAATCACATATTAGTGTGTTACTTTTAAAAGGAAGTACGATTGACTGATTGTAGGTAGATTTTATTGAATTGTGTGAGTTGAAATAAACAGAACTGTTGTAAAATAAACTACTCATGTCAAACAACTAATTGATCCGAATTTCTCGTAGGGAGATTTTTCAAACGATAACACCATCGGCTATTAGAGAAGGACTTTTCATATAACAAAATGACTGAATTATGGACCTATTACTTAATATAATAAAATACGAAACAACCATACTAAAACAGTAAATGACTGTGAAATGTAGACTCTATATCAGCATTCGCTTGCCACTAAAATTAAAATTTTTTTTTGTCAAGTTCAGTCTGTTGGGAACGTTAGATAAATGACTTAATTTTGAATATTATGTTCCGAACATGGGCTGATCAGTTGACCTAGAGATTTCATTTCCCACCGGGAACACCTTTGGCTGTGATTGGTTGTTGTGTACTTTAGTGTACTATTTTTGTGACTGTCCCAAGGACGTTTCTATGACGTGTGAATAAACGAGATTTGTGTACTTGAATGTATTGTGCTTGCTGGGCATTTGTAGAATATACTTTCTACGCTATATCAAGACTTTTGGTTAGTCATCGGAATCAGGATAGCCTACCTGGACGCTGGTTCATTGTCTCGTTCTCGTTTGTCGACTAAGCTGAACCTGTAATAGTTTCAGGCATACTTGGTGACGAACCTAACACAGTCCTGAGCACGAAATACGGCATATATGTGAGCTATTGGTAAGGAATTTGTTAAAATGAAATTCTGATTCATGCCATCAAAAGTGTTCTGGAAAATTTGTCAGTATTTATCGAAATATAAATTTCATAAACCTTGAACATCAATTCTACACCATCTATACACTGCTTGATTCTCACTTTCCTGATGTTTAACATTATCATGATTTTAAAGATAAATTTTAACGTTTCATTGGAAATGAGACTTTTTTTGTTCATTTTTTTAAACCAAAATGACTGACTTAACTTCTACCTTATATTAACCGCTAATTAACCATGTAGACATTGACACTGTATTACTATATTCGTTCAAATGTATCAATTGTATATTTTTAAATCATACTTTCAGGATGTTGAACAATAACAAATTAAGATGTATCGCAAAAGGAATATTTACAGAATTGAATCTTGAATCATTGTAAGTTTTGGTATTGATTGAATATATATATATATATATATATATATATATATATTTCAACCAATGTTCAATGGTTACCAACTTTTTAGGTTTGGAGATTTTTTTCGATTCGGCTTAATTTAAGTGTACTATGAATTTGACATAAAGCAAGTACATAATTTAAAAATGTTTATTTCAATTCAGAAGACAATATATAATACCTGAAACTTTTGGTTACTATCTCAATAAAAAATCTTTGTTCATGGTGTTAAGCTGTCTAGATTAGTTGGATCCTATTACAATTATGAAATCCGTATTACATAATGACGTTAAAATGACATAAACGAATCGACTATGACTTACTACTTAATACAACCAAGCCTTTGAGAACACTACATATCTAAAGAAGATCTTTGCGTAATCGACTCACATACCACAAATAAACACGTACTTTTGCCAAAGACCTTGATTTTAATAACTCATATTAAGATAAGGCGCAACAGCTGTATTTTGCTTATGCATTCGTTACAATGAAAGTCAAGTTTCAATGGTCTATTGATTATGTGAAGCGTTTAACTCCATCGATACTTTTACACAAATCTCTGTCTTCCAATACCAGACCTAAATGTATTGATGTTTAAAATTGTTCGCTTAGTTAGGAATTTCGGCTGGTTGACACCAGATCAATCATTTCGCTGAGGAAAAATGTGGTACAACAAGAGATTCACTTAACTAACAACTCTATCTACGAACTAAGCACTCATATAAAAGCCGCCAGATGTAAACAGTGTGCAGAATTAATCTATCTGTTTACATGGAGATATTCTTTCCTCGCTACAAATGCAAACTAAATAACTACAAATTGAACGGACAGTTCTATTTATCTGGGCTGGACATTAATTAAGAATGTAGGTGATTACTGAACAGATGTTCATCATAAAATAACGTTATCATTTGAGAAGTGACTGAAGCATTCAGGATTAATTGTATTCAGTCACTGTTACACCTTTACAATATCGATAGTTGCGATACTTCGCTTACATCATATTAGACTTAAGGTTGCTATAGATATTTAGTATCATATAGGCCGTGAATCGTTCATCGTTATAGCACAATTAGGAACCTGAAAGCACTGGCGGCCGTTTCATCCTAGTATGGAACTCTTCGGCAGTGCGCGCCACACCCTTCTCTCGCGGGGGCTGAACCCAGGACCTTCGGTCTTGCGTGTGGACACTTAACATCTAGATCAATAGGCAGGCGACCAACGGTGTTAATGTTGAACTTCGAGACCAGAGGTCCTGGGTCCGACTCCAGCCAGCGGGGTATGTGAACGCACATTGCTGAAGAGTCCTATGCTAGGACGAAACGGCCTTCTAGTGCTTCCAGGTTCCTGATGGTGGTCTAACAATGATTGCTTCACAATTTCAATGAAAAATAACAATTTCCATAAATCTATAACGAATATCAAATGAGTATTTTGATTCTTGCATATAATTAAACGTATTATCTGAAATCCCGTTTTTTTAAGAAACTACATAGAATTTTTTTAGTCACAGAAATTCGACCAAATTACTTTATCCAACTTAACTGGCCTTCTCAGTTCATTTAGCAAATAATTAGATAGAAATTATTTCATATTCCTTAGAGATTTTTATTCGTTTTGCTGCTTTCAATGTGTTTATCTATATAAAATAAGACAATCTCATTAATCATTAAATTTAACAGAGATTTATGAATAAAAAATGTTCAGTTATGATTAATATGTATATTTTTTTTACATAGTTATTGTTTTAAAACAATTGACAGCAATGTAAATATTAACCTTGGTTCTGCTGTGACAAACATTTAATAACTTTTCCATTAACTGACCTTAAATACAGACAATAAGTTGTTTGTTTCATTGCGATATTTCCACTGACTTTTGTGTCATATAACATGGAAACCAAAGTTGAAACTAACTGGTACAGTGAATCTATAAATCACTGGATGCAGAAATTACTTTATCGTTAAATATGTCAATAGAATATGTTTAAATTCAGTCTTGTGTTGTTTATTAGTTTTCATTTTAAATTAAATAACTTACAAGTTATTTATTGAGGTGAAGTACACTTTATTCTATGAAACTGTTAGAAAGATTAGATTTCAGTAGATCAACACATTCAAGCTGAATGAAAAAACGAGTTTGTTATGGTCATCGAAATTGAATTGAAATATTTAAGACGAGTTTCGTTCACTGCATTAATACCTTACTTACTACAGGATCAAAACTTAGGTTTGGACTGAGGAATAACTGTCAACATAGTTTAGATACACGTCTTGCCCAGTTTAAAACCAAAACAAGTGATTTGGGTTGATGACGGTTTTAATATTCATCGTAAATATAAATTTACATCATTACCTAAACAATATTACCACTCAGTTATTCCACCAACAATTGTTCAATTATTCAAATCAGCAGCAACAAATAAATGATATTCTATCCCTCCTGGCTAGATCAGATTTGTTCGACAGATAATATTTGGTTGCTTTATAACACAGAGTGTTTCCTATTCTGGAAGAGTACTTCAATTCACAATCAACATGCGCAATTCCAGTCTAAACAAGCAACACAATCAAAAGAGGAACAAATCAATATGGCTGTCTCCATGACTAAGTATCAGCTTAAATAACATAAATGCAGTTCAGAAAGAAACATAGAAACTCAGTAAAAGCAGAAGAAATAGAAACTGTAATAAAATACAAATATTGTAGTCTGAAATGGAATCGAACAGACTAACAAAATGTACAACTGAAGAAATCAATAGGGACAAATTACAAATGTATACATGGAGGGATTTTCACAAACAAAGCACTCAAAAATGGATCTTACACTTACTGCATTGAAAATATTAACAAATTACATCTGAATGCATTAAATAAGTTTTCATTTATATTTTTAAGGTCCAATAGAATTAAGAAGCAAATGATATAATTAAACTTCTAGTCAAAACGTAAGCGAACAGACAGAAAGATTTCGAAAACATTGAGGATTGTAATAGTACACCTGTACTGGTGGAACAAACCAGGAAAGATTTTAATGCTAGAAAAGGAGGGCATATGTGTATGAAAGTATAAAAAGAGTGAGATTTAGAACGAAATATAAAATGTACATCTTGATTGGTACCACCGAACTTCACTTATATTGCTTACGTTCTATAACTCCCGTTTGTTTCATAATCTCAAGCTTATTTGATAGCTGAAACAAACATTCATTGATTTTATCAAATGTATTACTATGACGTAGTTCAAATAGCTTGGTTTCGCAGACTTATTTTTGAAAGGAGTACTTAAATTACTGTATTTTTAAATTTTCAAGCGATTTCATTAGAGTTTTCCAAAGTTCTCATGATTATAGCATCATATGTACGAATCTACTAGGCGTTATACAACTAAGGAAACTATAAGAACCAGTGACTCAGACTGAAAGATCAACTCTTGAAGCTTCGTACCTTCATACTCTCTTATCACATACATTGATAACGCAACTTTTTGAAGACATTTTTATGTCGTGTTAAAGAACTAATGCTGTCTAAAACTTATTAGTTTTCTCAGTGATGTCAGTCATTGATTGACTCAAACAATCCACATACTAAACGGGTTGCTACAAACAGTCTACCTTAAGAGCATGCATATGCTGAATGATAATTGGCCTGAAGGCTAAATAAGTCAAGAAAGAAAGCGTGACCTGTAAATTTCAACTTATGGCCAAGATTACATTTATTAACAGCTGAAATTGGGAAATGCCTTCACTCGATTCCCGTTCAGTGACCTAAGAGACGGATCCAGGAGTAATCCCGTTTCAGGCCTTACATGTGATGTTGATCTGTCTAATACCTTCCAATTTCAAATATTATTTCTGTAGCAAAACTTCAAAAAAAAAATTCAATAATTCTCCAAAATCCATGTTCTTAACTCGTAATTAATTTATCATCTGACATAGAATAATTTATTTATTCGTCATTTTTTCATTGTTTATTTTGTGAAAAAAAACAACTAAATAAATTTAGAAGTTTGAGTGCCAACCCATTTAAATGTGACTGTCATCTTAGCTGGTTGCCGGATTGGTTAAGAAATAATGCAAATCAAATAAATGAAGGTCCATCACCGCCCACTTGCGTATTCCCAGAAGATTTAGCTGGTACACCAGTAACTAGTTTATCACGTTATCATTTCATTTGTAAAAAACAATCCGCTTCTAATCGTCTAATTCATGAAAATTTGAATAATGAGAAAGAGAATGGAATAGTTCAAAGTGTCCAAGATGTATACCGTGAAACAATGGAAACCAGTTGTTGTGAAGAAATAGCAGGTAATTTTATATAAAAAAAACAATTTTAATTTGTTTGTTCTTTAATAGTTTATTCCCCATACTAATTCGCTTAACATTGTTATAATAATATTTTTAGTGCTGTACAATGTTAGCTAGTTGGTTTAAGTTGTCTCATCACAAAAAGGCTTATTAGGACGCCGTATTCAGTAACTAGTAAAGATGAGTCTGAAATTATAGAAAGGATGTCTTTTTCAGTGAGTATGAAAATTCGTAGGAATACCTCTTTCTTCTAAAAACTGAATAAACCTAGTATACTAACTGATCATATTTGCATTTATTTGGAAAGTAATTGAATGTGGTATGATTCTAACTAATAATGATGTAAATAAAAGCATCGTTGTCAGTGTGAAGTGCTTTGAGACTAAATTAAGCGATTTACAGAATATAAATCAATGAATATAACACTATGTTTGTGCTTAACAGTAATGATTTCTAACTTAAGTGTATTATGTTATGCTCGTTAATTGATATGCTTGAATGCTATTACGAGTTCACCTTAGTCGGCAAACGAGAGCGAAGACAAATGATCCAGTGACACGATAGGCCACTGTAAATTCGAGCGTGCCAACGCCCCAATAAGTAGAGGGAGAAGTCTTGACAAGACATAGAAAGTGTATTCTACAAGCAACCAGAAATCCAGGTTGACAAGCGTACAAATCGAGCTTATTTGTGCATGATAGAAACGTCCTTGGGAGAACCACAAAAATAGCATACTAAAATAACACATCAACCAATAACAGCGAAGGATTTTCCGAGTGGGAAATGTGATCTCAAGGTCAACTGATCAGCTCATGCTCGGAAACATGAAATCCAAAATTAGAACCTTTATTAAGTTAGTTCTGGGGATCTAACGTCCCCAACAATCCAAGAATTACGTTATTAAGTTTTTAGATAAACTGTCAGCCAGCTAATCTTATTTGTGCTTTGAACGGCTTTATAACGTAATATCTGATAATGTAACAATGAAAAAGGTAAGATCAAACTACTAGCATATCTCATTATTAGATGTTGACCTTTTCTATACATGTAATTATTATTTCAAGTGAGCTCAGTTTGGCCGGTCGCATCTTTCTGATATGAGTATATTCATAGTTTTGTACTTTGAATGTAATGTCTTCCTCTAGTTCGACGGTGTTAAAAGAGGCTTTATTGCTGAAGTTTTCTAAACAGTTCAGAACTATATATATGTTATAAAAATATCACTGTTTCCTCGGTATCATCTGACTCAAAAAACTCTATTCACCTTATAATATCGTATCAACAGCAATCCATATAATCTACCTCAAGATAGAAATTTTAAAACCAATAATTTGTTTTTTCTATATACTAATTTTCTATCGACCTTGTTTTTATGCGATTTCGGTAAAGATAAATTTGATTAATCACGGCAATATAAATGAAATGTAGTTATTTGATTAAGGTGTTATCATTTTTTAAAAATTTATTATCAGGTCGAACTACATGTCCATCAAGTTGTGTGTGTGGAACTGATGGCGTTTATTGTTCAGACAGAAACTTAACCGAAATTCCTGCGAATATTTCACCTGAAACAACTCAACTGTAAGTTTACATTCTCGACGATGTATGAATCACTATCAAGCAGTATGAAAGATTGTTAAATTTTGCTATTATCATAAAACAGTTTGTGTGACTTGAAAGTGATATTGTTTTTATAAATCTCTATTTAGCTTACATTATCATATTTATTCTTCAGTATCTTTTGAATGAATAACACTACAAATACTCTGTTTGGAAAACAATATTGAGTTTGCAAAACTTACTAACAACTGATACTAGAAAATACTACACAGGCGGTAATTCACTTGACTTCTAGTCCACTACACATCTTTCTGACATTCCAAGTAACAAGTACTAATTGTCAATTGTCTCTGGTAAATCTTGACCAAAATACGTCTGTGTTTGGACAATTAGTCCCTTATCAAGCTTACACGTTTCAACATCTACCTGCTGATAAGTTTATGCAAAAACCTCTATTCTGTGTCCCCAGGAACTTTCAAAAAACACTTGCGTATACAGTTAATAGAATAGAGTATATCAATGGCGCTATCCTTGACCTTTTGAGACTAATTTTACTGGTTAATTGATGTCCTTTAGTACATTGAATGTGATTAAATGTTAAACTCGTGATGACAACACTTCTAAAAACCCATTATTTTTGAAGACTTTATCGTCAAAACCTATAAATGATGGGAAACATCGTAAATAGTTATCTTTAAATGATATTAGCACATCGATTTCTGTGATGTAATATTAATCCGTGTCGCAAATAAAGATAATATTATTATTACATTGAGCCATCAAAATGGATGATTATTTTAAAATTCTTACAATTTCTCATTGGAACACCTTTCCAGCATCTAATAATTAATACGGCATAAAACAGATAATATTACTTTATTTTCAGTTAGAGCTTTGGAGATTTGTGTTTTTTACACATTTGAAATCATCAATCAATCATTGTTAGATCACCATCAGAAACCTGGAAGCACTGAAATACAGCCGTTTCGTCCTGGTATGGGACTCATCAGCAGTGCGCATCCACAACTCCTGCACCTCTCAAGATTCGAACCCGGGACCTTCAGTCTTGAGCGCGAATGCCTAACCTCTGGACCACTGTGCCAGCACCCAACGGTGTTAATGTCTAACTCTGATTGATCTAGGGATTTTTCGCGACCTCACCCATTCGTTTTTGGTAGTTACTGCCAATACAGGAGTCGTGGATGAGCACTGCTGATGAGTCCCATACCAGGACGAAACGGCTGTCTTTCAGTGCTTCCAGGTTTCTAACGGTGGTCTAACAATGATTGATTGATGATTTCAAATATTACTTTGATTGTAACCTTAAAAACTATTTTCTTTCTGACTGGACCATCTCTCATTCGAATAAACAAAGAAAATCATTAGTTACTCCTGACGATAATTAATTTTTTTACTTAGATGACGAACGAATCCAATACTCACGTAGACAACCATTGTTTGTAGGGTTACAGTGAACCACAATATACTAGAGAAACTTTTAATCAGCTTTCTCTATTTTACCGATAAATTCATTATACTGTACTGTGAATCAGTAGTATACTCTGGAAAATACTCACCGCATAAATTACTCATCTCAGCAAATTTCATTTTAATCCTTAGAAAATGAGATGAGATAAACTTATGGCTAAACAGATTTAATTACATTTTACTAAATAGATCTTAGTGCGGCAAAATATGGTTAATTATTCATACTTTTTTTATTTCATACTTTCTTATATATAATATGCATTTTTTCTCCCTCTCTTTTATACCTACCTACCTGTTAGCTACTTGGAACGAAACCAAATCACGAACATTGATTCAAATAGAATAGCCCATTTGAAAAAGCTGCATACCTTGTATGTTTACCGACAACTCATTATTGTTTGTATGTTATGTGACTACTGGGCAATATTTATTTTCTCATGGGGTTATTCATTTTAAAGGTTTTTTAATTTAACAACTTCACATCAGGTTGTTTATTCTGAGCGATTCTATGCACACACACACACACACCGTTTAGAAGATGGTTGACGCATCATGAGATAGTGCTGATACAGCTCGCTTGTATTATCTTGTGTTGTTTACTGTAAACTTTACAGAGTACAATCAAAAACATTTACAAGTAGAGATCTTTTTCACTTAATGGTTTATTGTATGATTCAAAATGCTTTGTTCTATGTCTCTTCATGCCACTCATTTAGAATAAAGAACGTAAGTAGACAGAATAAATATCCAAAATGTATGTTTACACCTTGCCGTTTTCTTGATTATTGGTCCATTTCTAAGTGATTTTTCGAAACTAGTTTAACAGAAATGATTGATACTTCAAAAACAAAACACTATGGTATTTAAAACTCTTTTTTTTCACAGAATTTGTTTGTTTGAAGCATAAATCCTGTGTAATTCATAGAGATGACAATCAACTGAGTATTTATCCGAATTCACAGTTCATGATCAACAACTAGTTTATAATGCTGACTAAAAAATCAGATTCTATCACAAATAGATTGATAGCAAATATGCGAACGATAGCAAAACAACTCATATATGAACAAGACCCAAAACCCATAGGTTCCTTCATATGTGAGAAGGTGGATATTCTTGGATTAAGAGTTTTGAGCCCAAAGGAAACACTTGCTAAGTAGATTTTTGTATTCTGCGATTACTTAGCTAGCATTAGTTGGTAAGGAAATTTGTCGTTTAGACTGATTAGTGCATCAGATATAAATTACAGGTCTTCCTATATATATATATATATATATATATATATATATATATATATATATATAGCAACATAGAACTTCAAATCCATTAGTGGTAGAGGTAGTAAAGGTATTAGAAGTAGTCGGAGAGGTTAGGATTAGAACATATTATTCAAGAAATAGAATCTAGTGAAATAGACCTAGAAAGATAAAGTGATGAAGAATTAAAAAGTTTAGAATTTGAGAGAACACAAAGAATGAATGCACCTGCGCAATTGCAAATTGTTTTGAGCCATGTCATTCATCTCACAGACTCCAACCAGGTAGTTGACACCTACCGACATGACTCAGTCTATTTGTCAGTGACTTCATGGATTTGGGACATGTTTTGGTCTGGCCGCCCCTAGCTTTCTTCTCACCTGTTCCTACACCACAAAACAGCTCGTCGAGGCAGTCGGTGGTTAGCCATACGTAACACATGCCCCAACCACCTCAACTGATGAAGTTTCACCACTTCATCTATTGATCTGCCATCCTTACCTAGTACTCGTTTCCTAACAACAGCATTGCTTACTCAGTTGTCTCAGGATATACGAGCAATGCTTCGAAAACCAGTAACTTACGAATATCTTCCACTCTGACTGGCCATGTTTCACAGCCATAAAGTAGGACGGAGCGAACCACTGCGCAGTACACTCGGCCTACACGTTCGACTACTTCACTTCCTAGTTCAGGTACCGATGTAACCCAATCTTGAAGTAACATTTTGAATTTCGAGGGGAAAACCACATCCCGAACATGCTTGCATCATATACATATATATATATATATATATATATATATATATATATATATATATATACTGATCAAGCAATAGTGCCATACATTTATTGATTTAAAAAAACTTAATATACCACCAGAATGAATGAAGAATATACAGTGATCTAAATAAAACATTAAAATGTTTATAATAAACTCCATATGTGATTCATCAAATAAATATTTTGGTAAATCATATAATCAACCCCAAACTTGCCTTTATTCCTTTTTTCGAAAATACTTAAGCCATATGTTTATAATTACGAAAGTAATGTCCATTATGAACTTTTATAGTTATCCGAACCTTTTAATCGATATTTAATGGTTTTATGAGATCAAGCAAGTGGATGTGATATTGTGGACTTCATTGATCATTAATTTTTATGAGAATTTAGCGAATCTTTTTCAGTCTTACTTACTAGTGAGTATTTAGAAAATTGACTCAATAATACGTGTCTTCTTTCATCCGTACTGGTTGAGTAAGAACATAGTTCTTAAATTATAAATCCGTATTTGAATGATACTGTTATCCAGGTGGTAACATTTTAAAAGATGTAACTACGACTATAAATCTCTCGCACAGCTCTGTTGTACAGTAAGATTCAATTAGAATGCAACAGCTACATGACCCACTCATAAATAATGTCAGTCACATCGAAAAGAAAGCAGTAACGTCGGATACTTTTTTTCACTCTCCATAATTGCTTCTTTCATTTAAACAATCCGATTGTTAAGTTGCACAGCACTTCCTCTTGACTGAAAACCTTAACGTAGTCGGACGGAGGTTACTGGGAAGCGAAATTGTGTATAGTAATGATTTAGTTATAATTTTTTTAGTAAAAGTTGTCAATGGATTGACTTACATTAAATTATTGATGTATTAGGGCTAATTACTGTCAGTTAAATATATTTTTAATTGACTTATTGATTAGACATTTAAATTCTTATACATACATAGAACAGATTCATTAGACATTTTATTGTTTCGATTGATTAGTTTTGAAGTTCATTGTGTGAAATCACTAGTGCGTACATAAATCTATGTCAGTAGTAATGCATTCAGCTACTTTCATTGAGTTATATTAGTCTTTTTACGTTAAAAATTAACAAATATAAGTTTATTCAGCGGTCATAGTATTGAACTGAACTGTTTTGAAGAATTATTTATAGGAATCACTTTTGTGGTAAACTTTTAACTGACAGTTTAGTTACAATAAGGAATTTTGTGGATATACCGATGATTTGATGATAAGAACATCAAAAAAAATAATCTTTTAGAGTATTGTTTTATGAATGATTTACAGAATAATGTACTTTGTTTAAATTTGTTAGCTTCTGTCACTATAAGAGATTATACAGATGATGTTTTAATCATCTGTGACGAAAAGTTCTAAGTCGCTGACATCTTTCGAGAGTTCAGTAATTAAAAAGACAGTGTGATCAGAATCCGACTCTCATCCTCAAAATCAAACTAAAAAGGGCCAAACGGTTACACTGAACAGTCATTTAATAAAAAACTAACCTGGACTGGATTGTAAACAAACCTACAGAGTTTAATGTCATTGAGTTCGAAGACAAACGAGATTTACTTTGTTTGTATAACGAAATGAAAACTGGTCAGTTGAGTTTCCAGAAGTATTTACTTCTTACTTACTTACTTACTTCGTACTTACTTCTCCGATTTATTTGCAAAAACTTTGTGCCAGTATGACAGCCGACATTATCACATTTTTGACAGGTCTGTCTTTGATATCATTTCACAAAGTCTATATGAAACACATTCCGATCCCTTCACTAATGTTTCTTTAGAAACGGTTAGTACTGTCATTTAATTGAGTATTCATACACTTTGATACTACATTTGAGAGGTGAATGAAGCTCTCACTAAATTATTTCAGGAAAATGCAATGAAATAACCTGTTTTGCTTAGTTTAATCAATTATATGTAAATTCTCAAAAATCTTTTAACATGTGTTTTCTCATTAATTTAATTTGAAAGTATTTTTAGACTATTTCTTTGTATTGTAGAATTTTAAGTTATAACAAACTACGTGAACTACCACCGCGTATATTTGAAAAATTAACAAATCTAAAAACAATGTAAGTCAACTACTGTTGTTTTCCAAGTATTTATTCAAAATTTTGTAACCTTATTTGGTGATTTTCATCATGTATCATTAACAGTTGAATAGCTACTAAAAAGCATAACCATTTAGTCCTAGTTTTAGAGCACTTTAAATTATCCTCGTACACTAATCACTAAAAGTTGAATATAACTGACATTTACCTTTGATGAAAGAGTTTATTAAGAGAGATCAAGTAAGCGAGAACGTTTATTTACTGATAAAATCTTAAGTGACATTGAAAGATTTATTATTGAAATAACTAAAATTTCTTATTCAGTTTAATCCGATGGGATAAGAATTTATTAATAAGAATTAGAGAACTACAACCAGCAAGACTCACAATCAAGAGAATAAGATCTTGATCACCTGTAGTGAAATCCTCACAACTCACTTCCTCTTTAAGTTAATGCTGACGATGATACCTTAGAACATAAGGAAGCTCCATGACTAAACCATACAACTGATCCGGTATCTAACGGTGTTAACGTCTAACTTGATCAATTCACGGAGCTGCGCAACCTCATACACAGTCTTCGGTAGTTATTGTCTACACCCGAATAGGTTGAACTTCACTGGTCACATCTTCCCACTAAAATTCGGAGAAGATTCCTCACAAAGCTAGTCACTAGTGAGCACAGGTAATTTGCATTACGGCTCAGTGGTCCGATGGTTAGGTGTTCGCGCACAATACCGGAGGTCCTGGGTTCGAATCCTGCGGGGTGCAGGAGTCATGGATGCGCACTACTGAGGATTCCCATTCCAGGACGAAACGGCCACTGTCCAGTGCTTCCAGGTTTCTAATAGTGGTCTAACATTGATCGATTCATGGTTTCAAAAATGTGTAACTTAACAATCTTCACAACCCTGTAATGTAAACCATACAACTCAGAAAATACAGTTTCACTCAAAGATTCTTCTGAGATACAAATCTTTATTATTTTAGAAAACCAGTTATTTAACGTTCACAAGGAGGTTATACCTTTCACGTAATTTCTATCTATTTTATGTAACGCGAAACATCAAAAGTGATGTGTAGTCCATGTATTTGTACATATTTTTATTAAAGAATATTGCTAGATAATGATAGATGCAACAATTTTTAAATATTCTCACTTTACAATTAACTTTTCAAGGAATTAAATTACTGTATCTATCTATACACCATGTGAATTGTAGTCTTGGTAATAATATATCAAATAAGTAGTTCATTTCATTTAAAATGCAAAATATTTATGTATGTGTATATACATATATATGTGTGTGTGAGTGAGTGAGTGAACAGATAAACTAACACGAAATAGGCAAACATGTCGTGCTTACAAAATAAAATAGAATTAATTGCCTGTTTACTTATTTCCTTGCTTGTATTTTCACTTATAAAAATAACAAAAAGTAATAAAGATGACACAGATTTTTATTTTACTATGATGATTCATTATCACTTGTCCATTGCATCGCATAGTAATAATATAAATCGTCTAGACAAACGATTTCAAAATGAGGTCGTTTAAATCATAAAAACAAAATATGATGTGTTCAATTGTTGAACAATTAAAATAAAACTAAAAAAATTTCAATTGGTACATTTGAATTAATATGAAAAAAGGGGAGAAAAACGATTGCTTCAAACCGAGAATTTTCTGATATTTTGATTCAGTCCTTGGTATTTACGCATATAAGTATAATCTTAAAAGAAAAGTTTCTTAAGGTCAAATGTATTGTTTGTAAAGTGTAAATCTAGAAATTGTGTCAAACTGAATGCAACTAACTCTAATAAAGCTGGAAGTCTATCATTAAACGTAAATTTTTCATTATAGAGTTATGGGGATTGTAGTTGATTAAGGAAGCTTGAATTAGTCAAAACCATTAGAAAGTTGGAAGCACTGGATGGCTGTTTCGTCCTGGTATGCGACTCATCAGCAGTGCGCATACATAACTTCTGCTACTCGCAGGAGTAGGTGACTTGTGTGAATATTTTACCTCAAAGACTACCGGTTTTAGTTCTGTTTTTCTTCAAAATCTTTTTTCGGCATTCCGATAGACGAGAAAGAACATAAATGATTCAAGTCGATTTTATGTGGAAGGAGTTCTGACATGAGGGTGGTTTACTGGTAAACACTGTTGTACTAGACATCTTCCTATCTATAAACAATACAAAATAGTTATAGGAAATATCGGGTTAATAATTTACAACTTTATACACATATAAATCAATATCTACGTTAGATTTTATGTCCATAGTACCGCAGTTGAGTATAATAGTTGATTAGATGAGTCGAATATTCTCATACATTGTTTATGTAAATAAAAATCTAAAAATTTACAAAATCATCGATCGCCTCTCGAGAAACTGTTCTCTTGAATTCACTCCTTGGTCTTAACGAATTTTAAATTAAGGCTAGTAGTGGGTCTAGTACGTTTTACAGCAATTCATGGTTGCGATAGAAAGGTTGTTACCTGTTGACTAAATAGTCCAAAGAACAGCCTAATGATATTTTTACTGCTGATCATTGACTTCTCTTTTTAATACAAAACTAGATGACAAGTCTCATGTACAATGAATTGCTTTACTAAACGCCACTTAACTAGGGTCATTCTGTTAAAAATCTTACCTTCAAAATTGGCTTCATGAAACAGTACTTGTCTTTTCTAAGCTTTAGTAAGAAAAGTCAACTAACTCGTAACAGGCTTGTTCACACTCACCAAACAGTAAACTGATTTTCGAACTTTAGATAATCACTTTGCCCACCATAACCTATAAACAAAAATTTGAATTATTGTAATATTAAAATGGTTTTTTTTTCTGTTTTATTTATGATGGAATCCTTTTTGTCTTATTCTGTGTTTTTATTTTTAGTGTACTGAGCTATAATAATTTACAATGTATTCATCCAGAAGCTTTTCATGGTTTATCTAATCTTCGAGTTCTGTAAGTATTGAATTAAACAAATTGTTGTGTTCTTATATTCACCACATGGTTAATGAGGAAATCAATCTTTCTCTGCTTTACTGTCTACACAGAAACGATTCATATCTTCAATGTTTTATGCTCTGTACTTGAGTAACGCCAAACCACTGTACAAATGACAACACCGAACGTTAGACTCCCACCGTTCAAAAAATAAGAAGACGGAAGACGTTGGAGAACACTTATTAACAGAATCAAAAATATGTACAATCAAACATGCGTATTTATACAGTTATACATATAATCGATATTGTCGTTTAAATATTTGAATATTAAATCAAATAGTTCATCGATCGACTGCCCTTGAAATAGTTAAGCATTTAATCGATAAGTTCATCAATCCACAATGTGCGTGGCTTTCTTCTCGATTGGCTATCCCAACACCTCCCCGGAATAAGATTTTTTTCTTGAGTCCACTTGTAGTCTTACGACTGGTTTGCGGCGGCATTCCATTCTGGTTGTAGTTTTTCGAGTTAGTGTCTCCGACCTTCCCTTTTCTTCGGCATTCCGGGACAAATGTGTAGTTGTCGGTTCTGTGATCAACTCCAGCGGTAGATTTACGCCATTAGCACCCGAGCGTACCATTCTATCGTCCTTTCGCAGTTGGTTCGTGTGTCTAACACAGCTTCCGAAATCTCCTGTTATTCGATACAAAACTCTTCCTATTCTTTGGACGACGGTTCCTAGTTCCCATTGATTTTTCCCCAGATATGATTTTGGGAACACTTTATCGCCAACGTTGAAGCTGCGAATATTTTGATTTGGCCTGTACCTACTCACTCTTTTAGGGGGCAACATCGCGTTAAAAATAGTCCGAATACGTCTTCCAAACATTGCTTCACAATGGTTAAGCGTGTATTGAAAAAACCTTCTTAAAATTATTGATAAAACTCATTACAGAAAGCACAAAATAATTATGATTTATTTTCAAATTCTTATTTGACAATTTCCGTCTAAAGAAAAGCGATTCAAATGACATTTGTCATCATTAATTAATTAAATATTTATTCTTTGATTAAAATTTCCAGTTGAAAACTTAAATCTCCCATGGAATGGTTGTTGTTGTCATTACAGAAAGTACACTTTATGAGCGGTCTAACTGTTGTTATTTTCCACAAGAGGAAATATCAACAATGATAAGCGCTTAATTTTTTTTTTATCAATAACTCATGATACAAACAACGTTTTGTTTTCAATGTACAAGATTCTTTCTTTTCTAACAATTTACGATATGACTATTTTTCATCAAAATCCAAAAATCTGTGTTTTAATTATCTTCACAGTTAAGTTATCCAGTTGATAGACACAATGAAACTTTAAAAGTAACGTGTTTTTCCTGCAACACTAGCTGACAAAACATCCCCAAACTTACTATCAGCATTAAGCTGAATTTCATTTAAACATTTACAAGTTTACGAACAAATAGTTTACATACCCTTGAAAAATACTTTGAAAAGTTTACATCTAGAGAGCATTGAGTGTCTTTGTTTCGAAAAGAAATCATCTCCTAATCAGTGCAATGATTGGAATCTCAATCAGAAATGAGCAATTATCACTCAAAAATGATACCATAGTTTGTCAAAGAGTAATAATAATTCACCAGAAATAATGTTGATAACCGTAGATCAACAAGATAAGATCAGTGAATTACTTGAGAAACGTTGAACCATATTATTTCCACTAATTTTTTTCGAATAATTTACAAGAATAACTAAACTTCTATAAACAAAACTATGCAAAATGTCATACTTATTTGCTTCTAATATATTTTTTAAAAAGCATAATAGTAGTTTATTACTTACTTACTTACTTCCGCCTGTCACGCTCAATGGAGCATAGGCCGCTGACCTGTGTTCTCCAGCCTACCCTGTGATGGGCTTTCTTTTCCAGTTCTGTCCAATTTTTGTTCATTCTTCTCATATTTTTCTCTGTTTCTCGGCGTAATGTGTTACCTGGCCTTCTTCTGGTTCGCGTTTTTTAGCGAGTTAGATTTTTATGGGATGGGGTCGCCAACCCCATGCCCAGCTCTCCTTTATTCGGGCTTGGGACCGCAGAGGGGCTCCAGGAGGAGTATTAGTAATTTATTGGTAATATCCATAATTTGTTGATATCATGTTTAAAGGTGTCATAGAGGTGTCATAGTACGTGAAACAAGCATCTTGGGTCTTACTATTGATTAATGTATTCTGTGAACAGGAAATTGATTAGCTTTGTAAAACTTGAACCATATCACCTAGTTCTACAGTTTGATGTATTACCGCTGAGATATTCTGGCCAGGACTGACACCCTGTAACATTGAAATGCTTATAGCTGATTGACTAAACATGAAATGGATCACTAGTCTGTAATCGATCCGTTATACTACTCTCTAATATGTAAAAGCATGGTCAAGAGGATAATCAGTGACAATAAGTAAATTAGTTTACACTTTTTAAACCACAATTAGCATCATACTCCATTCTGTCTAGCTCTTTTCTTACAGGCTTCATTTTACATCTTTTTTACACCTTATTCCCTATGCATCTTTGGCCGTTTAAATTCTATATAATTCCTAAACTTCGCGTACTGTTCATCCTTATAACCGTTACTAGATATATATAACTCAGAAGACAACTTCAAAGCATTGATGATGTTTATTATAGCACCACATCGAACACCACCAAACCACACGCATACGAACTGTAAGTGAAATGATATCCAAATGCTAAGGTACTAATGAACGCGTTTCAATTGCAAACATATGTGTTTAGGATAATGAATGAGTCACCGAATTATTTACATAAGTAACATTAAAGCTAATAGAATGAATATGTGCGTAGGCTTGTAACCAATGCTCAAGCATACATGCTCAGACAAACGCGACAGAAATAAAATTACAACGGTATTACCAAGTTGTTGCTGTTCGAATGGTTCTATCTGTTAAACAAGTTACTAAAACAGCTTAGCCAAATTAAACCTAAACAAACTCAAATGTTTGAAATCATCAGTCAGTCATTGTTAGACCGCCGTTAGGAACCTGGAACCACTGGACGGCTGTTTCGCCCTAGTATGGGACTCATCGGCAGTGCGCACCCACAACCCCTGCACCTCTCAGGTTTCAAACCCAGGAACTTCGGTCTGGCACAGGAACGCCTAACCCCTGAACCACCGAGCCGGCATCCGACGGTGTTAATGTCTAACTCTTATTAATCTAGGGATTTTGCGCGACCTCAACCATTTGTCTTTGTTACTTACTACCTACACTCAACAGAATTGAACTCTATTGGTCACGTCTTCTCACTAGAACTCCGAGAACTTCCTTACGAAGCTCGTCACATATTACGATATTTTCAATTAGAGTTGTAGGGATTATTGTTTTTACACATTTGAAATCATCAATCAATCATTGTTAGACCACCATTAGAAACCTGGAAGCACTGAAAGACGGCCGTTTCGTCCTAGTATGGGACTCATCAACAGTGCGCATGTTTTCAAATGTATAAAAACACTAACTCTAATTGATAACTCAACTGTATATGAGATGTTTCACATCGGTGAAAATGTAATTTCTCTATTTTATTTCCTTTCACTACTATTTTTCCTATTAGAATACTTCAAGGAAACAATATTTCCATTATACCAGAAGGTACATTCAATGGTCTTGATCAATTGAACAATGTGTAAGTTATTCTCGTTTATTTATTTATTTAAACACCTTTCTTGTCAATTTTCTTTTTATTATCACAATTCTTCTTCTATCTACGCAGACAATATATAAATTATACACAACAATAACTTCATTGTTTATCCAATACACATGAAACTAATAAAATATGAATAAAACTTCTTTCTTTTTTAGTAGACACAAAAGAAATAATTTTTAAAATATTTAGTTTTTTTTTTAAAAACCAAACAGAATAGCAGCATCAAGTTCAATGTACATGTGTGTAGTAGTAGTAGTAGTATATTTCTTTTATTTGATGTAAATAATATCTAACTAAACTGAGTACAACAACATGTTCACTATTTATATATTTTTTTAAATGTGCTTTGTGTGTGTGTGTGTATGCACAAATGTAATTTAATGGCATTGTTTGTCAGAGATAGAAACATCACGTGATTTTTTTTTCTGGAAATTCATCAAACAACCTATACAACACATTTTATTTAATTTGAGATAAATTCACTCGGATGTAGATCTTTATCAAAAAATTTTATGAAATATACATAAGATAATAAATGTTTGTTGTTCTAAAACATCTATATATATATATATATATATATATATATATATATATATATATATATATATATATATATATATATATATATATATATATATATATATTCATAGATAAGAGTCATAAAATTACACTGAATGAAAATTTATTTCATAATAATCCAATCAGTATTTAAATTAACTAGTCTATTATTTATTATGCTAGATGGATATTTGAAATCTGAATAAACAAAGTGTTTAAATTTAACTTAGCTTCTATGAATTCAACATGGATTATTATTGTTATTTGAGAAGCTTTTCATTGACGTGTGGAATCATAATAATCTTGCTTTAATTTACTCTAAAAGATTTTGTTGAATATTAGAAAGCAATACTCAGAGTATGGTATAAATTTATTCAAGTCTAATGTGTTAACCAGTAAATAAAGATGTTGTTTTCGTTATTTTGAAATTAACTGAACTGCAAAGTTCTGGATACGTTTTTTTCAATATTGTTTGAAAACAACTTGAAATTTACAAGAAATTTCTGACAAATAATTGTCAAGATGTTATTCGATAGGCTCGTTGTTCCGTTTTTGGATAACCAATACGAATACTCATCCGATTTTCTTTCTTGAAAACAGTATATAACTGTGTGAACTTGTTATTTACGTGGTGTCTTGAATTAGTTAAGATATTTAAATTTTCAGTTTCTTACTGTTACATTTCCTCACTAGTTCTAATTAAATATTTCTAATATGCTGATCATAGTAGATAAACTACTTTTAATCAATAGGCTGTTAGCCATCAAAATCCAAAATACTTATCAAAGTTAAAGAAACTATTTTACTAAGCTTTGATTACTATATCAATGACAACAATATTGAATTCAAAAACGTGAATGTTTGCTGATAAACGTCTAGTTTTCAGTTTTCATGGTCAATCAAATACATATTTACTTATAATTCTAACTTATATATCCAGATGACTGGAAAACCTGTTGACTGAGCATGTTAAATGATAATAATCGAGCGAATAGTTTTTCATTCTATGAATCTTGTCTGATTATAGGGTTGTGGGGATTTGTCGAGTTACTTTGAAAACCTGGAAGCACTGAATGGCCGTTTCGTCCTGGTATGCGATTCATCGTCAGTGAGCATCCACGATACCTGCCACTCACAGGATTCGAACCTTGGGCCTCCCACCGTCCAGTGCTTCCAGGTTTCCAATAGTGGTCTAATATTGATCGATTCATGATTTTAAAATTTTGTTTGAGACTAATCAATCATCTATATACCAATTATTACAAGAAATTTTCTATACATCAATCAAATGAATGCAATTATATCATTTAACCTGTTGGCTTTAAAATACTTTGTGCATAATATATTACCATATTAGTTAAAATAGTCTTACTTTGCTCTTTCGACCAGTAAAACAGTGAAAGCTTTAATTTTATTGCATAATTTTGTACTTTTCAGACAGTAACTAGTATTATGTCATCACATTAATCCTTTCTATTCTATATCGCTTGTGCCAAGCCAGAGCTACTACATATTTTTAAGTGATACAGTTTTCTTATTAGTCAAATGAAATATTATTATTAAAGTAACTATTTAGTGACCGTTACTTTGCCTGTCTGTTGATTTAAGCATTCCAACTAAAATGGGAATGAATGCTTGTCGGCTTATTGAGAACGACACTGATGGTTTCGATTATGTAACCACTTTAATTAGTCTAAGATCAGCTTTCTATCGCCTGAAAGTGACTGCAACACAAATCTATCTCTAAGAAAAATCAAAACAATTCAATTTCACAATGTTTAATATCGATTTGACAAAAATAAATACTTTATAAGTAGTGTCAGCAATCTCTTTAGTGAAGCGGCCACCATAGCTGGCCTTTATATTGGTTAAATTTGTTGTTGTTATTTGATTTTATCAATTGAGTACAATTCAGAAGAAACGCATGATTAATTTCTTTAAATAAATACTGGCTACTAACATTATTAGTCAGTAGCATAATATTTTACAAAAAATAACTATTCACCATTTTTCTGCTTTCATAAATTTAGGGCAGTTGGACAAAATCCTTTACATTGTGATTGTACAGCCAAATGGTTAAATGATTTCTTTCGACAACATTTCTTAGATAATGGAATTGCTCTATGTTATAGTCCTACAAATATGAAATTGAAATCAATTTATCATTCAAAACCTACAGATTTTATTTGTCCATTAAAACAACAACATGATCCGCAAAACGAAGCAAATACAAGTTCATCCATAAACAATGATGAAAATCTTCTCTATTTTCAAAATACAAAAACATTATTACCTGAAAATCAGAATAATCATTATGATCACAAATCGATCTCAGAATCAAATCAAGATGAAAAAGAATCCTTAATGATTAATGCCAAATGTATGCCATGCTTATTGAATCCATGTCAAAATGGTGGTACTTGTTTAGCATTAACTCAATTGGATTATAAATGTTCATGTAAACCCCCGTATTATGGTAAAAACTGTGAGCAAAGAGATCATATATGTTCAACAAATCCATGTCAAAATGGTGGTTTATGTAAAATCACATCTTATCCAAGTTCATTCAAGTAAGTATACTGAAGTGATTTACGTAATACTCCTAACAAATTGTTGTTGTTAAATATAAAATTATCTTTCGATAGAAGCTTAACCAAACAGCCTAACCACTCATTTCGTCTTCAATGAATTAGTTAGGATTAGTAAATAAAATTCAGTAAAGTTAGAATATTATTTTTTAAATCGGTTACTAATCACAAGTCTATATTTTCAGCTTGAAGTTGCACATTCGTTGTAAGATTTAGAAGTATTACTCGACAATTTAAACAGGATTACAGGAATTAGAGCTTCATCACTCACTTACTTACACCTATTACCTCTCCTGGAGCATAAGTTGTCAACCAGGATTCCCCAAGCAACTCTATCGATCACTCTCCCTTGAAGTTGTGCCCAATCGCTACTCATTCTTCTGATTCTTGACTCCGATTCTCCTTAGTCTACATCTTTCCCCTAGGTCACAAGGATATAAAGTTACTGCTTGCCTCATGAGCCGATTGGATGATTTTCGCAATGTTTCCTATCCACCACCAGCGTTATTTCCTTATTCCTTCTTCAGTGAGAAGCTGATTTGTTTTCTGACACATTAGGTTGTGCCTGATGATTTCTGGCCAACGGATCTTCTCTACCTTGCAAAGATAATTGTTTATAAATACTTGTATTTTGTGGATGGTGGCTTTCGTAGTTCTCAAATTTTCCTCATCATACAATCGAATTGTTTTGATGTTTCTATTGAAAATTTTGACTTTGGTGTTGGTTAACAAATCTTGTGAGTTCCAGATGCTCTTTGAATGTAGAGATTCTGCTACCGCTTCGTCAACCCTTGCCTTCATGTTTGCATCATACACTGCTTGCTTATCAGTGATGCTTGCTAGATGTATAAAGGTTTCTACCTGTTCCAAAGCTTCTCCGACAAATGTGATCCGGTTGGTTCTCACAGTGTTGTAACTAAGGATCTTATTTTTCCCTTGTATATGTTGATAAATATGGCTGTAGAAGAGAATGCTACACTGGTCGTCTTCACATGAATTTGCTGCTTTCTGTGGAATAGAGGAGCTAGGTTATCTGTGAAATCCAAATCGTCTAGCTGCATCCTATCCATCCATTATGTTCCCTGCTGCCCCTGAGGTGTTGAGGTTTTCATAATCCAATTAGGCACTAGAAAAGAGATAAACGGTGAGAGTAAGAAGCTTTATCTGACAATGATCTTCACTTAGGGTGGGTCTTTTGGCTAACCTCCATGAGCGACTATAGTATGCAGTCCTTGGTAAGAACTTTGTGCGTTATTGGCAATCTTCTCAGGTACACTACCATGTTGAAAACGTTTCCAAAATGTCCTCCTATTCACTCTGTTAAATGCCTTCTAATAGTCAAGAAAGTTGACATATAGTGATGAATTTTATTCTATTGACTATTCACCATTTATTCATAGTGTCGCGATTTGGTCGGTACATGACCGACCATACATTCGAAAATCTCTCATCACTTTCGGTCACTTTTCTCACTCCATATGATCCCATCATATCTTCATATCTGGCGTTGTCTGTTTCAACTTTGGCGTCTGCATCTCCCACCATAATGGTCAGGTCCCCTCCTTTTTTCTTTTGATGGATGCTTTGAGTGGATCCTTGAGATTCTCATCCCTTAAGGGTTTCAACTACCACTTTGGACAGCACCATTGCGACTCATTGTGTGTAACAAGGAATTTTCATCCTACAATATAATATTCAGAAGTTGATTGATTTAGAAGTTAAGTTGTTTCTATTTCATCAAGTGAATAACTATAATTATGTGTAGTAGTCTGACACAATGAACTAATTTCAATTAGGTAAATAATGAGTACTAAGAAACACGTGATAGATGGTTTATCCTAGTTCTGGTTTAATTGGGAGTATTCATTCATATACTCACAAGGAAATGAAGCCATGAACTACAGGCTCCTTGGCTAACGATTGATCTTGAGACCAGTGAATGGCTATCTAATGATTTATGCATCTGACTTCTATCTGTCCACAATATTGTGAGACAATCATCTATTGGCGTTGGTTATTTCAATCTCACTTCATATATGGTTCAACTTCATTACTAGAACTTGGGTAATTGCCTTTCGAAGTTACTCGGTAGTGATTGTACAAAAATTTCCAGTAGTTCTTCAATTGACTCTACTTTCGGGTCTGATTCACCTTTAAACTTGGAATGAATTTAGCTGATTTATGATTGTTACTTAAAGTTTTCTAATTCTAGATTCAATTTCTTGATAAAATTTGAAATATGAAAAATGAAATGCAATAAACTGATTTATTTGAAATCTATGATAAGCACGTCGCACAAATGATTGAACTTTTTAAATTTATCGATCCGAAGTTTGAAATTAATAGGATACTTAGTGCTAAATTTTAAAAAAAAAATGTAATCATACTAATGAAGTTCACTTAACACAATTGATAGTTAACCTAATTTGACCTGATTTCTAAGGCTGTAATTCATATTGTGTACTTTATCAGCATGGAGGGTAGAAAATAGTTGGCTGAAATATTTAGTAAAATTATTACAGCTCGCGTATTAACAATTTTACTGGGTCATTGTTATCATTGAGTGTTTCATACATGATTGATACTATCTCTGCTGATTAGTTTATTTTTTAACTAGAGGCTTATGTTTTATCTTCAATTAACTAATTATTCACTTTAGTTAAGTTTCTTTCTACTCGTTAAGTAAAGCTATGTGGAACAGTAACTTAGTATTGTTGAAAATTAATCTTTGTCACATTATCGTAATGTGAATTTCTGTCTGAAAGCGAAATTAAATTTGATAATTAAACAATCTTTCAGAAGTCTATGTCATCCAATAAGTTCATCATGAGCCAGTAAAGGTGTTAATGTCTAACTTCCATCAATGCAATTACCTGCACTCACTAGTGACTAGCTCCGTAAGGAATCTTCTCCGAGTTCTAGTAGTAAATCGTGACTAATGAAGTTCAACCTATTCGGGTGTAGACAGTAAATACCGAAGACAGTGCATGAGGTTGAGCAAGACCGTGAATTGATCGAAGTTAGACATTAACACAGTTAGATACCGGCTCAATGGTCCAGAGGTTAGGCGTTTGCGCGTAAGATCAAAGGTCGTGGGTTCGAATCCTGAGAGGTGGAGGAATCGTGGATGCCCACTGCTGATGAATCCCATACCAGGACGAAACGGCTGTCTTGCAGCGCTTCCAGGTTTCTAATGTCGGTATAACACTGATCGATTCATCATTTCAATGAGCCACAAACATTATTTACAGTGACTACTATGAAATACAGTTTTTTCTCATTTGGTCATTTAATTAAGATTTGAAGAAATCCACAATAAAAATGATAATGTGGACCTAGTTAAAAATAAGAACAAGATAAAACCATTAAGCTGATAATTTTTGATTGATTTGTATGAAGATGATGATTATTATTTTGTTTTCTGATTCATTCAAGTACACATTCACATATTATTCTCAACAATCGATATAGAAACTAGAGACTTGTCAAATCCAATTCACTTTACTCATTATTAGAGCTCGTATTCTTTTCGAATTTCAGATGTATATGTCCGACAGGTTTTCATGGACCAACGTGTAATAAACCAATAGAAACTTGCAAGCAAAATTTTTGTAAAAATGGCGGAACATGCGAAGTCCTGGATAATGATTATCGATGTCATTGTAGAGCTTTATTTCATGGTCAGTTTAAATTTTACTACCATTGCGATAATCATGATTCTTGATTGAAGATAAGTATTAAGCTGTCTTAAAATATTAGTGTGAAACAAATATTTTCAAACTGAACAATGTACCTTCAACGAAGTATATCTTACGCTGACAATAAACAAGAAAAAATCAGATAAGAATTTAAAGTATAATTATAGCATTCATACTATTTTCAATATATCATATTGAAACATTTTACCCAATAACTTACTTATCCCTGTTACCCCCAATGGAGCATAGTCCACCAACCAACATTCTCCAACCTACTCTATTCTCGGCTTCCCTTTCCAGTTCTGTCCAAATTTTGTTCCTTCTTCTCTTGTCTGTTGCCATTTCTCGACGTCATATGTTCCATGGCCTTCCTCTTTTCCCCTGACCTTGAGAGTTCCGTGTGAGAACTTGTCTTGTGAGGCAGTTCAGTGTTTTTAGCAATGTGTGTCCTATCCACTTCTACCACTTCTTCCTCACTTCCTCCACTGGAATCTGGTTTGTTCTCTCCCACAGTAGGTTCTCGCTGATCGCGTCTGATCATCGGATCCGGAGTATCTTGCGTTGACAATTCTTATTAAATACTTGTATATTCTGGATGATGGCTTCAGGATTTTTCCAAGTTTCTGTCACATACAATAAAACTGTCTTGACATTTGTATTGAAAATCCTGATTTTGGTGTTGATTGGTATTTGTTTGAAGTTGCAGATGTTGTTCAATTGTAGAAATGCAGCTTTGCCGATCTGCGTTCTCGCATCTGCTTCGGATCCACCTTGATTGTCGATGGTGCTGACCAGATACGTAAAGGTTTTAACGTCCTCCAAGACATCTCCATCAAGAGTGATTTGGTTAGCTCATGTTGTGATGTATCGGAGAATCTCGCTTTCCTCTTCATGTATGTTGACACCTGCTGCTGCTGAGGTTGCTACTACACTAACTATTACTTTGTATAAAATAACTAATAACTATATTCACTTGTCCTCAAAATTTATAGTTCATCTGTACAATATAAAGTCAGTCAGTTGCAACGTAGAACTTCGTACGTATGTACATAAGTTCATGTTGCCATACCACATTAGCACAGACATGTAAATGTCAAATCAAATCCCATAGTGATAGAGATAGTGTAGAGGTATTAATGGTCATGTATAAGAAGACTAGGGTTTGAAGATATTATTCAAGAAGTATAATTCAGTGTGATAAGGTTAGAAAGACAAAGGTACAGGTGTTGACGAATCCAGAACATGATAATGAAAAGTTGGTTAAAGAACTAGTTTAGTTGATATCACAACTAGTTGATGTGATCTACTAAGTTGAATTCGAAGTCGCTCACCTATACAAAACATATGATCACATTAAAGTTAAACCATTAGAATTAAAATCTGTAAAATGCGAATACACTATTTCATCATTTAAGATAACTAATGTTTATAATCGTTGAACAATAATTCACACCACATTAAAAAAACAGATTTATGAATGGCGAATAATCTTATCAATAAATTCTCTGCAGATTTTGCAATTCTATAAACAAAGTTATCTTCTTCAATAACTGACAAGGCTCACAACAAAATATATATCGTTTAAGATGAATATGAATTTACGATTGTAATTAGAAATCGCAGTAAATATTTGATCAAATATCACGTAACATTAAAAATATTATGAATTTATGAAGGTCATACTATTCATATTAATGATTATTAATATTATTTTACACACAATCTTATACTCATATAGTCTTAAATGATGTATTGGACTGAAATCTAGACACTTTTCTTCAGTCTATTAATTAGGAGACATAACATCCGTATCTGAAAAGAATTTACTGAAATCTAGAAAAGACTACAGAAATAAAAATCTCAAGTAGTATTGCGATTTTTAGGTCGAGTCAGTCAGTCAGTTACATAAGTGAATCAGTTCAAGTCGCCATACCACATAAGCACAGAAACACAATTGTCAGTCCAAATCCCATAGTGGTATAGACAGTAGAGGTATTACTGGCAATGGAGAAGATTAGCGTTCTAAGATATTATTCAAGAAGTACAAAATACAGTGAGATAAGTTTATAAGGAGAAAGGTAGAGCTGATGACGAATTCAGAAGATTAGAATTTGCGAGAACATAACGAGTAGATGCACCTGTGTCATTGAAAGCGATTCTGCGCCATGACGTTTAAGGTCTCTAAGCATCGGTTACTATCGTCTCACGGAACCCAACCAGGTAGTCTGTATCTACCAACATGACTCAGTCTCCAAGAACAACACTAACTACCTTCCTTTTGAGGTTCTTCAAGAAACACCCTTCCACGGTGTGGGCAGATGGGAAGTGACATCCGCCCTCATACCTATACAAGCACATGAGATTAAATCGGTCACAATTAAATCCTTCGTACACCCCGTGTGGCTGATTTGCCCTAACATTTGACCGGTAAATGACATTTCCACTCATGGTTTCGTTTAGTTGCATTCTTCGAATGTATCCGCTTAAAATTGATATGTCTGTATTAGGAAAAATCTGTGTTCTGATTAGATGACACAATAATAGAATTATGATTTATTTTGCCATTTGTTGTTTTTGTTAATTCAGGTAAAAATTGTCAACATGAATATATTTATTGTGAAGAATTGAATCCGTGTGCAAATGGTGGAAAATGTATTAGTTTGCCGAAGAATAATTACAGGTTAGTGCTTTTATCAGTATGAATATGTTGATAAATCTTTTTTGATGTTTCTATTTTTAGATGTGAATGTTTAGCCGGATGGATTGGAAATGATTGTCAAATCAATCAAGACGACTGTGTATATAATCGATGTGAAAATGGCGCTACTTGTGTCGATGGTATCAATGAGTATATATGTAAATGTCGTCCAGGATATGCAGGTTAGATTCATGAGAATTTTCGAAAACATTTTAATTTTATATAGAAAATATAATCTATCATATTATTGATTTTTATCTAGTGACAACAGTTAATAACGAGGTTACTATACAAAATTTAGGAACTATGCTTTCTTGAGACTGTATATTGTTAATTTTATATTGTTATAGGTAGTCAGCTTCTATAACTGATAAATTTGTGTTCAGAAAATATCCATTTCAAATGAGCAACTCATTGCTAATACCACCGACATTAACTGAGAATAAATCCAAATGCACCATAGACGTAGTCATCACACTACAAGTATCTTCATTTACCTACAAACTAACAGATTATTTGAGAGTAGTAAATATATTTCGATTAACATAGTTTTGCAGTTGCTCATTTGTCAATAATTTCTAATTTCGAGCCGGAATCGGTAGTTCAGTAACAATTTTATACGCATGTGTTATCTACATCTTTTTATGACACTTCAGTTGGACTTCATAGACTAACGTAAAGAACTTACTGGGAAAAGCCAAACGCCACAACTACATAAAATTCTACGATAAGGAGTAAAGGCAGTTATTTTCTGAAATAATAATTAACAGTAGTATAGTTGTATTATGTTCGTCACTAGGTACGCTTGAAGCTATTACGAGTTCACCTTAGTCGATAAACGCTAACGAGACAATTACCAGCGTCCAGGTAGGCTACCTTGAATCCCAAGCTATAAAAACAGAAATCTTGATAAGCTTAGAAAGTATATTCTACAACACCCAGCAATCACAGTACAATCCAGCACATCATAGAAACGTCCTTGGGACACTTACGAAAATAGCACACTAAAATACGCAGCAGCCTATCACAGCCATGGATTTTCTTGGTGGGAAATGAAGTCTTAAGGTCAACAGATCAGCCCATGCTGGCAAACGTGAAATCCAAAATAAGGCATTTATCAAGCGAGTTCTGGGGATCTAACATCTCCAAAAAGTTGTGAAAGAATTGGATTGAAATGTTGACTAAACCCATCAAGTTTCATGTTAAATCTTAGAATAACTAATGATCCATTGAACCGGTATTATAATATTTTTAATTGAAATTATTTAAAGGTATATATTGTGAAAGGCCAACTTGGAAACAATCAACTTATGTAACACGCATGGATAGACCATTTAATTATCAATTAATGATTGGACGTACATCTGTTCCTGGAGTAAGACAATCACCAATAAAAACTCGATCACTTACAACACAAAATCTGGATTCACTTTGTGCTTATCAACAATGTCAAAACAATGCTAAATGTGTTGAAAATCAAAATGATGCATATACTTGTGTTTGTCAAAAAGGTAGATGTCTTAATGTGAATGTTTTGTACGCTTACTAATGATATTTTCACTGCTTATCAAAGGTGTCAGAGTAGATTCCAGTTACAAATGTCTCAAAAATAAGTACATGGGTTTTCTGGCGCCAAAAACAAAACGTTTAAACAAACTAGTGCATAGTATTTATAAAATCATACCTACAAGAGTAGACATTCATTTTCTAATCTTCGTTACCGTAACTTGAATCTTGTGATTACTTTTAGTGATGAGCTAGTTAAGCTATAAAAAGTTCAACGTGATTGTTATTTGAAGTCCTCTGATGATGAGAATGTAAGCTAAATGTAACAAAGATAAAAATGGCCGCCACCGTAATGTACATAAGTTATATACTATACATGATCGCAGGGAAGTTACGCTATGATGCAACACCCTCAAACAAAAACGATCTGTATTTCTAGTTTAGATAAGAAAATTGGCGAAATGTTGTTGCCCTGGTGGTTTTGTACTAAGAATGAGGTTTGCAAAAACGAATTACCTATTGCTTGTTATAAAAAATTGTTTTAAACAATCTGAAACAACTGTCGCACAAGAAACTGTTTTTTTCTTATTAGTAATGTAAGTAGATGAAAATATTTCCTTACTAAACTACATATTTACACATTGTAATTTTCCAAATCAGGTTTTTCTGGTCAATTCTGTGAAAATTTATTTGCTATTAGTCTACCAAGCCCACATTCTTACGTGGCAGTTGTACCACCAAGTAGAGGTGCTCTAGTGCCAAGTGGAACGATAAGTTTTGAAATGGCCACCAAATCAACTAATGGGATTTTGTTGAATTTCATTGATACAAGTTTAATCAATAATTCAGATGGTATTCCTGAAAATTATTTGTTAGTCGATTTGCATAATGGACAAGTTCATGTTAAATTCTCATTAAGCCGAAATCATACTGTTCGTGATATGAATTGTGATATAAATGTAAGTGATTCAATACTATAAAGTATTCATTACTCTGGTATTATCTTATGTTTATGCTTTAAGTAACGTTTTTTAAAGATTATTACTTACTTGCCTCAAACAAAGTTGACAATACAATTTATTGCTCATTGAAATCATCAGTCAATCATTGTTAAACCACCATTAGAAGCCTGGAAGCACTGAAAGACAACCGTTTCGTCCTGGTATGGGACTCGTCAACAGTGCGCATCCATGACTCCTGCAGCTCATAGGATTCGAACCTAGGACTTCCAGTCTTGCGCGAACGCCTAACCTCTGGACCACTGGACAGGTATCCAACAGTGTTAATGTCTAACTCTGATCAATCTACAGATTTTGCGCGACCTCAACCATTTGTTTATGGTAATTACTGTCAACAGTGGTCCACAGATTAGTTGTTCGCTCGCAAGACTGAAGGTACTGGGTTCGAATCTGTGAGGTACAGGAGCCTTGAATGCGCACTAAAAATGAGTCTCATACCAGGACGAAACGGCCGTCTTTCAGAGCTCCCAGGTTCCTAATGGTGGTCTAACAATGATTGATCGATGATTTCAATGTGCGAAAAACACTAATCTCCATAACTCTAATTGAAAAATAAGATTTAGGTGCATTTTCTTTCTGAAGTTGTTGAATGATTCTAATAATACTGTCATTGTAAGCCTTGTATTTGTCTTATAGAGTGATTATTTAAAATGAAAGGTTTTTATAACTTCCAGTGAAAAACTGATCGATTTCTTAACTGTTACAGATGGAGTGACAGTTATTTCCATCATCACTGATGAATCAGTTTAGTTCATTTTCATGTAATTAATGTGAGTAATTATATTTCTTACCGATATGCTGTTCAGTTAATATGCTTGAAACTATTACGAGTTCACCTTAATCGGTAAACGGAGCGAAGACAAATGATGCAGCGACACGATAGGCTATTCTAATCTGTCGTCCCAGCCCCGGCTAACAAAAGCGAAAATTCTTGGTAAGGCATAGAGAGTGTATTCTACAAGCGCCCAGAAAATACGAGGTTGTTAAGCACACAAATGAGGTTTATTTATACAATGATAGTAACGTCCTTGGGAGATTCACAACGTAGCATACTAAAATAATCCATCAACCAATGACAGTAAAGGATTTTCCGAGTGGGAAATATGAGCTCAAGGTCAACTAAGTGACTTATGTGCGAAAACATAAAAAATCCAAAATTAGGACACTTTCCAAGTGAGTTTTGGGTACCTAACATCCCCAACACTTACATCACTATTATATATTATTATTTTGCAATATCGAATTCATCTTAGTACCAGTGTTTGTTAACTTAACTTTTTAATTTCCACAGTCATCGATTGTCAATGTACCTTAACGATTATTGATCGACAAAAAACTACTTGTTCTCTCAATATTCCAAATTATTTTGTCAATTCTGTTTATCTTATTTCTTTGTTATCATTTTGTAGATAAATGATGGTAATTTTCATCAAATTAAGTTATATCTAGAAGCTAAAATTCTATTTCTTTATATTGACAAAAATTTATGCATAACTATGGGAGAAACGAATACAAAGTTGAATGAATCAATCAGTAATCCGGTTCACAATAATCCAATTCCTGTATCCTCTCTATTCACATATAATGTGGCAATTAAATCAAAACATTTAGCATTAACAAGTCCATTGTATTTTGGTGGTGTACCAGCTGATCAGTTAGAATTATCACGTCATCTGACAAATGGGATCTCTGAACTTGGATTAACTGGTAAGTTTTTTAACATGTAAACAATCACCTGTTGTTATCACATTGCCATGATTTGCATCATAGATGTAAATTTTTGAAAAATTGAAAATTGAATCCTGAATCATTTTTCACGCATTGTGTAAAAGTGCATACTTTGTATTTTTCATACAAATTCTTTTTTTATATTTGATTTATCTACACAATGCCAAACATATTTGGAATAGTCTTTGAACGAATAGTTCAAATAGTTCTTTTTGCCCAATATGATACTTACTACTGAATAAGTATCTTTATTATGTATTAATTACCAGTTATATCCTAACACTTCAACAAAAATTTAGTTTAGAATTATGAGATTTTTGGCTGTGTTAGATTTGATGTCTCGCTCACTACTTTGGTGGCCCGTGACCCAATATTTATGAACATTTAGATATGCTATGAAATAATTCCCCTATACTTAGGCGAAACCCGTTTGTGCGACAGCGGTAATAAGAAGCTAAATACAGATTCGGTAGGATGAGTTTATTTCAGGCAGTCGTTTATGCAGACATAATAACGAAAAGCATACAAGCAGAGTGAAGCGAAGTGAATTGAAGTGGAGAAGGCGAGTGAGCCAGCTCAACTCGATTAAGCATGACTTAGGATTTATAGTCAGACGAAAATAAACCAGATATGTAATAAGCGAGATAGGCGTGCGCATATATGAGCGAATGACTAACAAGGCCAAAAGACAAATGGGACGAGCCCTGTGAGCTAGACAAGGAGACACTCACTATAAGATAATAAAGTTATGATCTAGTTATTTTACATAAAATTGGGAATCTTTTCAAATTACGGAGAAAATTCTTAAGTGATTTAGTTTCTTTCATTGCTATTCCACTGTGTCATCTGAACCAGATAGTCATCAATGTGGATTGGTTTATCATTTACGAAAGGCTACTATCTACTGAATAACATGATTTCTATAAATTTTGTTCTCGGTTCATATTCAACGCAACCTTCATTTGATTAAGCACAATGAAGAGGAAACAATTAACTTGTCCTGACTGTTCATAATTTATCTTATTCCACTTAAGTAAATCATTCTTCCATTGAATGACATTACCTCAGTCTTTATATTACTTGAATTGTTACAATATATTTCTGTTAAATATCCCACTGCATAATCAGTATAATGGTGATAGGAAATGAGAAATTCTTGCAACCGACTAACTAGCTCATTGCGATGGCGCAGGTGCATTCATTCTCTGTGTTCTGTCAAATACTAACCTTCTCAATTCCTCATAACCTTCATCACTTTATTTTTAAGTTTATTTCACTAGATTCTACTTCTTAAATAGTATCCTCGAACCCTAATCTCCCCGATTACTGCGAATACTTCTAATACCTCTACTATGGGATTTTTAGTGATAATTATGTCTCTGTTTGATGCGGTGTGACAACCTGAACTGATGTGCGTACGTACGTATGTACGAAGTTCTACGTTGTAAAAATGACTAACTAGCTCATTGATTCATTCTAACTACAACTTACAATAATTGTATTTACAGTAAAATTCATCTTTTTGTTACTCTACTAGTGTTTATTATTTTGGTTTAACTATTAATTTAACAGAAAAAAAACTATACTTGATTGACAATTGAATTTATTAATTAAACCTTGTGAAATGATTGGATATTGTTTCCATTTGCATAGATTACATAACTAGATTTATAAACCTCTATTCGTCATACATTTCAGTGTGATTAAATAGTTCAAGGTTGACAAACTAATAATTTAAACAACATGTAATTTTAACAGACTAAACAGAAAACTTTATGTGAGTAAAATGCTTTCATCTAATTGTAAAGTTAGAACTTTTACAAAGATATTATAAAAAATTCAAAACTGAATAAATAAATATCCGAGATATTGATTGGGTATTCAAATAACTTTATCGATTTGTGAAGAGTTTGCAATTTGCACAAGATTCAAAGTAATTACAACTGATTTCAATCACCAATCAAGATACAATATGTGTTTTGACACTAAAATAGGGGTTGATTAGAAGCTTTCAACTCGTACTTTAAGTTTCTGTTCCATTCAACGCCTTCATCATCCATAAGCAATCACACTTGGCATCAGCAACAAATCTTACTTCGATTGTGTCTGACGTTATGCAAGTGTATTTCATGGCAATCTGTATAGCTGATATCAGAAACTAACTCCACAAAAGAAGAACGAAGGAATTCCGTAAATTCTGGGGGAAAATTGTAATCTGTGTGATCAAGTAAACCAGAAGTGGACAACTTAATTTATTGATAATATTTAATGGGATTCAGCATTCATCATGAATTAATTGGATTGAAAGTTATGAACCGCGCTGGCTGGAAGACCTAAATACCCCAAGTTCGATTATGTGCAGTGTTGTGAATGTGCACTGTCATAGAGTTTCAAACTCAGACGACACAGCTGTTCAATGTTTTTTGACGTTCAGTAGTCTGCTGACTCATATCATAAATAGATTTGTCTACAGATTTCTATCAGTAAGGAATATACTCCTCTTTTGATACATTTTATCTAATAATATTCTGTTTTTAATTTGAATGCAGTTTCAAACAGTGTCACTAGTGAAAAATTCTAACTCTTGTTTTTCTTAAAATGGCAAGGTTGTATAAGAAATCTACAAATAAATGGCCGAACGATTGATTTTGCTCGTCTTTTTGGAGCACCAGTAGACAAAATGACTGGGACAGAAGAACATGACACTGAAATCTCTTCACCAGAAGCTAAACATCATGGCACTGCAATCGGAATATTGCCAGGTTGCCAATTAATGAATGAAAAATCAAATGATATGGAGTCTGCAGTAGAATTTCAAATAAACAATAATGAGAGTGCGAAACTGCAATCGATTAACCCTAATAAAGATCAAGAATTACCGATCGGGAAAAGTGAACCAATGAAACTAGGCATGTTACATAATATAAAAGCTAATGAAAAGTCAATCTCATGTGATTCACATGGAAATAATCCATGCCTTAATGGTGGAATATGTGAAAACTATGAAATGAATCAAACTGTAAAGTATCAATGTAAATGTCCAATTGGTTATAAAGGAGAAAGATGTGAAATAAGTATGTGAATGTTTATTTATTCTCTCATCTTGATTGAAAGATCTATTTTTTTAAAGCTTGTTTAAATTCATTTTACATTTGATGCTTTTGTATATAAACTGGTGATATTAGTTGTCCTTAAACCTAAACTAAACCTGGATAGTTGATTAGTTCTGTTGAATTTCTCACCTATCTTATCAGATGGATCAAATTTGACAGCTAAGAATTGAATACAAATAATTTTAATCATTGAATACTGCATTACGGATGCGATAAAAATATGTTCTTCATAACGGGTTAACATAGTGTTACGCATGCACGTAAACACGTCATTTTGATATGCTTGAACTATTACGAGTTTACCTTAGTCAGATAACGAGAGCGAGGATCAAGGATCCGGCGACACAACATGCTACTCTAATTCGAGTTTCCCAACTCCCATTGAGTAAAAGAAGAAGACTCGATGTGAAGTAGAACATTTATTCTACAAGCATCCAGAAAGTACGAGGCCCGATTCCAGAAGAGAATCAAGATCCCGGACTAGGGATCCGGGTCCGAGTCCGGGTCATAAAATGTTACAGATTATGCGTAGTTATACAGTTAGGTCGAATAGGAAACAACATCGAAGTTTGTGACATTGACAGTTAGGGCGACCAATATGAAACAACATTCAAAGTACTTGACATTGCTATCTAGGTCGGCCATAATATTGACCAGTGGGAACTGACCAATAGAATTAGACTTACAAAAATAATTCTTTTAGGATATTTGATGAATATCCTAACACATAACTAAATCTTAGGCCTACAATCTTGTCAACAATATAATTATCTCTACTACAGTTTATTGACACTTATTTGTGTGAACAGCGAAATACATCAAGTTTTTGTAAAAAACTTTAGGTAGAAAAGTTTAAAATCACTTGTAAAATTGATTCATACGTAGATATTGTTCTCATGTCCAGATACTGTTTATGCGAACATGTAATGTCGCTTATAATTTCACACATGGTTGACATAATTATCGATAAGGAATTATAATTAGATGCGAAAAGTTTAATGAAAACAACTATATATATATATATATATATATATATATATTGATGGTATATAGTTTTTGTACATGATCTGTAGCAGATTGAAATTGTAACAAACAGAACTAGCTCTCACTTAGCCCTTATTAATACAAATCTCGTTGATGTCAACAGAACTCGACGATAATATAAACTGCATTACTGCATTGTGAAGAGTTATTAATTGATCAATGTTAGACCACCACTAGAAACCTGGGAGCACTGTACGGCCGTTTCGTCCTGGTATGGTACTCATCAGCAGTGCGCATCCACGACTCCTGCACCCCGCAGGATCCGAACCCAGGACCTTCGGTATTGTGAGCGAACGCCTAACCATCGAACCAACGGTGTTAATGTCTAAATTCGATGAATTCACGGAGTTGCACAACCCCATACACTGTCTTCGGTAGTTACTGTCTACACCCGGACAGTCTGAACTTCACTAGTCACGGCTTCCCACTAGAACTCAGAGAAGATTTCTCACGGAGCTAGTCACTAGTGAGCACAGGTAGAATTGCATTACGGGGTTGTGAAGATTGTCAAGTTACACGTTTGAAACCATGAATCGACTATACTTCCTGACAGTTCCGTTCAATGAATTGTTTTTTCTCATGTGCAAATTCTCATTTCTACATTCTGTGTTTTAGTTTAACTTCTTTAAGGAATCATAGATAGTTAAGAAAATTATCTTTCAATTGTACAAAATTTTTAGAATATACATCTTTACACTGTCATGGATCATTTGTAGCACCTCACATATATCTTGTACTTTTATAATTGTTGAGCTTGTATGCGCATGTACGCTTGGGCATTACTTGCCATTTACACATATAAGTTATTTGACTAGCTGTATCGATTAACAGTTTGAATAATTCGATGTCAATATTGACTATACATATTTGAATTAAATCCGATATTTGTATTGATCATCAAATAATTTGAATAATAGAGAGGTTGTGGCAACGACTCGTGTTCTATAGTAGCGATCATCAAGACGGAGATCTACGGGAAGTCGAAGATAACGAAAGTCTAACGCCACACACTGAAGGAATGAAGTATTTTGTTTTCTCTGTAAGAAACATTAAAATAGCCTTAAACTATTTCATCATATGATCAAAATCATCTTCCTTATTGAATAAACAAACAAATCAGTCAAATAATGTTTTTTTTTGTACAAACATTGTACTTTTTTCTAAACTAGTTCATATTTCCATTATTCTAATGATCTATGAATGGATTTATAGGCATTGGATTATCACAAAAATAAGAATAAATTATCTTAAACTGTATGATAATGCCAGTCAATCAATAAAGATAAAAGATTAGAGTATTCAAAAAGTGATGTGTGAACGTGAGAGTAAACTGTGATTGGTCATCATCAAATGTAGACAAGCAAGCAATATAGCCTTGTGACTAGAAAATAAGTGACTTATTGAAAGTGATTGCTTGTAGTTGTATGGAATAAATTGTTGTCTAATGTTAACTTTGGTTCACCATTTTTGGTCGTGAATGTTTTATGTAAGTTTGACATGATTTCATCCCTGTGATGTGTGTATCCAGTCCATTGGTAGTATAAACTCAGTTATCGGTTCAGTCTCTTTTTAACAGGAATATCGCAAAGAATAATACCTGAAAACCATCCTTATGACTCAAGAAATGACCCGGAACAATATAGTATATGACATCTACTGACTAAAATATTGGCAAATTGTCTTCAGATGTTTTTTGATGGAATATATATCACTAGCATTTGATGAATCCAAAATAACTCATTACGTTTTTGTGCAATTTATATTTATTTATGAAACAAAACAGAACTTAAACTGTTCTTGAATCAGAAATGTTAGCGTAAAATTATTTCTTAAATCATTCATAAAAAACGTAGAATGAAATGCTTTATTCACTGAAGTATACTAGTTCGTAGTGGAATTGAAAACTATGACAACAGGTAAAGTTTAACATTTGTTAGTCAGAAGATATGAGTAGGATGAATATCATTGAGTGATTCATATGCGACTATTTGTGACAATACTGATTTTTCAACTAGTATTCACAGTCTGTCAGTCAATCAGTTACAACGTAGAACTTCGTACGTAAGTACATCAGTTCATGCTACCAAACCACATTAACACAGAGACACAATTGTCAATTCAAATCCTATAGTGGTAGAGATAGTAGGAGAATTACTAATAATGGAGAAGATTAGGATTTGAAGATAATATTCAAGAAGTATAATTCAGTGAGATAACTTGAGAAAAACAAAGGTAGAGGTGTTGACGAATCCAGAAGATGAGGATTTGAGAGAACACGAAGAGTGCATGCACCTGCGCCATTGCAAATGGTTTTGAGCGATGTCATTCAAGGTCTCTAACCATTGGTGACTTTCGTCTCGTGGACCCCAACCAGGTAGCCTACATCTACCAACATTCACAGTCAGTAGATAATTGACACAAGCTTCTCAACTACTACTGACACAACAACTACTTTGCTTCATGAATTCACTACCTTTTAAACATGACAGATAATAGATCATAGCTTAAGGATTCATTGATTAAGTGTTCTTGATAATGAACTTAATCGTTTTTATTTCATAGAAAACAGTGAAGTGATCAGCTTAATAGGATCTACTTATTGATGGAAAAATGACTTATAGCTTGGCTAGTCATTGTACCAGAAAGTCTCTAATGCGAACCTAACTCCACTCATTTCGGTTCGCGCAACTGGATAGTACCATGAGCCCTCATACTTAGATTAAAGCTTAAAGCTAGGTAATATAAACCTGTACCTTGTAAAAAAGTTAATAAACAACTTTATAGAATTTCACTAGTCATTAAATCATTGCACTCGAACTTACACATGTAAATGCCAAGTTCGTTGTTTAAAAAAACAAAAACAAAAACCATGACAAATATAATTTTCTTTGATAATAATTATTTTTTTTCTTTAGTACCTATTTGTCATCGTCAAACTCAACGTTCATATATACGTGATCCACAAACGAATTGTATTTCATCAAGAAAATTATCAATTCGTAAATGTTCCGGTTCATGTGATTCAACTATCATCACACACCAACCTCAACACCAATCGCAACACCACCAACAACAACCATCAGTTAGCAATGAGAAAGATGATTCCACTGGTGATGATGATAATGATGATCAGTCATTAAAATATCATAAATGGAGAACACTTCATAAACGATCAACTAATTCTGTACGTGTTTGGTTATCAAATCATATCAAACATAAACAATCGTCACCTATGATAACAATGAAAGAGTCAACAAACTCTCCACACCTAGTACAACTTAATTCTTATTCTACATCTTCTACTTTACCAATCATTACAAAACAACATTGTTGTCAAGCTACAAAGACTAAATTACGTCCAATCTTATTCAATTGTCCTAATGGTGCTGTTTATGAACGAATTATAAAATTAGCAAAAAAATGTACTTGTGTTCAATGTGTGGTTAAATAGTCAATAATTATTATATATAATGTTCAAATTAATCGGAAACACATGACTAACATCTAAATATATATATATATATAAATATATCTATTTCAAAACTAAGGAAATCAATGCATTTGGTATTATTATTTTTATTTCCCTATGTAATAAACTACCTCTATATATATATATATATATAT